>OX381705.1:103103876-103437876 GCA_947462335.1 Harmothoe impar | reverse complement strand
CTTCTGCACGACCGTTCATCTAGTGTAAGAACTAATGCAGTTAGTTTTATGCCTATCCCGATCATACAGAATAACCTGGGTCCCTTATCATAACATGGGCCTTTTACCACAAATTCTAATTGTTACTAGCTCCAATAGGTCTCGCTCCAATAAGTCTCACATGAAGTGAGTGGTTGACCACAGGCATGGCTTCCCAGGTGGTCTAGTGGTTAGGATTCGGCGCTCTCACCGCCGCGGCCGGGGTTCGATTCCCCGTCTGGGAACAAACTGTTTTAGGGCTTGAGTAGGCCTATAGGCTATACCTAACTTGCCCAAATCAACCTATACTATACTCTTTTCCCAACAGTTACACCACTTGCACCTTGGGGGTATGAGGACCAATATATAGGTGTCAGGGTCCGTGTGGGCCCTGTGGACCTGCTGACCAGCCTTCGGCTGTGTTGGTTTTAAAACTATATCATCATCTGCTATTCCCCGCTAACAAAATTAACGTTATTGTAAGTCAAAATAACGGTTTAACGTGATGCAACGTTTGTTCATAATGAGGAGCCATAGAGAAACATTCTGAAACGTTGTATAGGTTCTACCGGGATCGGACTTGTTCCCGCAACCACTCTGTATACACTGACACCAGCAATCTCGTGAGACCTTGGTAGTAGTATTGTATGTATCGGAACGGGACTATAGTTAAGTACTGTTTATTACTCAATCGACCTGCAGCCAATCAGAGGCCTCCCTTTTGGCGGGAAATTCAAAAGCAGCCAATGAGAGGCCTCCCTTTTGGCCGGAAATTCAAATAGGTCACGTGACCGGAAGTGACCTACTTCCGGTCACGTGACCTTTGGGCGGGAAATTCAAATAGGTCACGTGACCGGAAGTGACCTACTTAAGAGGGTCACGTGACCACCATGTTGGCGGGAAATTCAAATAGGTCACGTGACGGGAAGTGACCTACTTAAGGGGGTCACGTGACTACTAGGTTGGCTTTCAAAATAAGTCACTTGAGATTTTGATGGATAAATAAATTTAAAAAAAGAAAAAAAAAGCAAGCTGAAAGCTTGCTAAAAAATAATTTAAAAATGTGGCTCTTTTTTTCTAGGGGGGGAGAGGGGCACTCTGGGGGGCACTCTTTAAGATGCATGGGGGGGGGAGGGGGGGAGGGGGGGAGGGGAAGGGTTTTTTAAGAGTGAGACTCGCTTCTCTGCCCTCTCTAAAAGAGAGGGCAGAGAGGCGAGTCTACTTACAATGAAAGGTATCATGATTGCGTTTATGATGATGTGCATCATGATGTGACTATCTTACAACCCTATGAGAAATAAGCAAGACATGGGCGTACTTACACGGGCTATTTGTAAACTAATGAATGTGACTTCCTCGTTAAAATCAGTATCTACAACTCTTTTAAGCCTAAGGCTTTTTCTTGAGTTTATTCTTTTGTTCAATTTCGGGCCCACCTCAAAAGAGGAATAGGCCCTCTGTAGCACTTGTCGCTTGCTCATCAATCAGAGCCGGGGTGTAGAAGGCCCCTGCCCTGTCGGGTACGAGATAGATCGACCTCTGGTACGTTTTTGGTTAGTTTGGAGCTCTCAGTCGACTGTCTTATCCACCTTAAAAAAACCAGACTTTCGGTGTCTCATGATAAAACTGGTGCTTTATACTAAGTGCTGGATTACTTTCTCATTTTTTTAGTGTTCTATCCGACGCTTATTTAATTTTTGCACTGATAAAAACGGTTAGCTTGTACAAACACGCGGTCTATTTAAGTGTTAAGTGTAGAAAATGAACAGAACAGTGCACAGAAAATAGAGCTACCGACTACATTTCGCCCAGTCACTCAGCGGAGAACAAAAGAACTACTGACGTAGTGTACCCGCTATTCCGACAGTTGGCGCCACCGTTATACTTTTCCCGCGTGCGACATGAAGCCCTGGGGCGGGTACTGGCTGTTTTGGTTGTAGGTACCGAAACATAAAAAACTACAGCCAGCCCAATGTCATGGTGAGACAGCTCTCTTATTTTTACCTTGAGTAGCGTCCGTAGGGCCTATGACAAAACCTAGTCCCGTACACTGAGCAGCTTGAGGTCTGAAGGCTCATACAGAAAAATGTGTGGGTGTGTGGGTGTGTGGGTGTGTGGGTTGCTTTACGCCTTAGTTAACAGCTATGGTCATTTCAAGAGCGGTGATGGTGATCGAATCTATTGGCCCTTTTACCGAGACAAGGGTTCTTTTACATCCCACACTACATAGCAGAGAGACGTCTAGCAGCCCCTAGAGGCCCCGCAGGGGGCTCGAGAGGTGCCGTGGAGAAGAGCAGATATCCACGAGAGGCCACGCCAACAACCAAATTCTATCTTTATCCCGCGAGAAAAGGAGATAAGGGTCAAGGTTATGAACCATCAAAAGATTTTAGAGTAAATTAAGTTATGAGATATTAATATAATGTACATATCTAGGGCCCGATATAGGGCCTCTGCAGATCCCCCTTCAGGGCCCCGATCCATGAGGCCTTAGAAACGGAGCTGGGTCATGTAACCAAGGGAGATCAGCAGTTGTTGATGTCGGCGCTGCCGATAACGCTGGTAAATGACCGTTTTACTCATGTTTAGAGTCAGAATAGCTTGAGTATTACTTGAATATCGAAGAGTAGAGGTCAAATTACCCCAGACAAGGTGTTTCCATCTAGAAATTCTCGACAGTATTTCCGAAAATTGCAAATATTGGTCCCAGCCCCACGGGGCCCCATACCGAGTATTAAAAGTTTGAGATGCAACTTTCATTCATGCTGTTGACCAATCAGGGGGCTCTGTTTTTACGACCTTGACTACATAGTAAAAGTGATTGACAACGTCAGATATCACTTGACGACGTCAAATATCGATCTGATATTTGATCCCTTGATATTTGATTCAAAACCCACATCGAGTGGGATAAAGCCTTTTATCATCTTTTGATTGTGAGGCATACACTTTTCTTACACACAACAGCTGTCATCTATCAAGGGGCTCTGGATAGGGGGTCCCCATGTCGAATGTCGATCTTAGAAAATGACCATGTCACATGGCAATGTCACTTAATAATGTTCATATCCCATGTCGATTTTAAGAAATGTTCATGTCACCTGTCACTATGATTTTTTGGGCCTCATGTCACTTGTCATTAGACCTCATGTCGTTTGTCGATTATAAGAAATGGTCATGTCACCATATCGAATTTAGCGGTCCACACCCATTATCAAGTGTCAGGGCATGTTGGCTGCTTGAACACGTAGTCTGTCATCACCCTTGTTTCTGTGCCTTATCTAAACAGGCAATTAGTGGCCGCTAGCCGAGAGTACCTCCCTGGTCGCCTCTCCCGAATCTGCTAGACGTCTCACTGATAGGAGTGTGTGGGTGTGTGGGTCTGTGTGTGTCTGTTCGGTCTGTGTGTGCACGCGTCTTGCACTCTAGTCTTGCGGACCACTGTTAAGCCTGTGGTTGGAGAGCGCGACATAGCCGCTTGCTACACTCTCTAAACAGAGGTCCGCAAGACTAGGCCGGATCGCGCTCTTGCTTAAAGGTGCACCTCAACTCAGTGCGCCTTTAACAGCCGCCCCAAATAGGTGAAGTTCTTGACGCGGCACAGCGCCTCCCACCAGTAGCCAATCAGCGCGCCGAACGCCGGACACACCTCCACCGTGTGAGCCTCTAAGTAGGTCACACGAATCATACTAAGATGCCGATCTCTTCTGTCGGTTCGTCGCGGTGGCCGTGAGTGATCGCACGGTCGCCAAGATTCACTGCCTTGATTGGCAGAGGGGGGGGCTGATTACCCCCCGTCGGATGAATTGCGGCGAAACCATAATCAATTTTTCGCTGTTTTAGATAAAAGAGATCCAGAGCTATCCGCTCGTCCAAGAATTATTTTTCTATCAGCCCGGGATCACCCTCAAATTAAGGCCTAAAGTCCAAAAACCCAAAATTTTTTCCCTATGGGATTTCAGTGTCTAAGCGTTTTTTGCAGCCCCAAGGAGCAGCTCACGGGTTCGAACCCTGTAAACGCTTTGACGCGCTTTCGTCGCCTTAGGCGTCGTGGCTAGACGTCTTGACTAAAACTTAGTGAGGGTTCGAACCCGGAACGTCCGTATTAGACGCCTAATTTCTACTAGCCCCGAAAACGAGAGTATCACATCTATATAGGTCAACCATGTTAGCCTTGGTTTAAGTGCGTGCAGAACCGTGTATTGTGCATTTATGCAGCATACAGATATGGAGACAGGCTGCTACAGTGTCAAATTGATCGGCATTGTATGTAACTGGACATGAAGAAGGATATTTTTACTTAGTTTTCTAAAAAAAAAGAGGATAGTTCTCGGTACTACTATAATACTAATAGTGTCACTAAGGGAGAAAATGTAGGGGCACCGTAATTGAGAATTTCTTATTCATGTCGCATGTCGATTTTTTAAGAATGCTAGTGTCACATGTCACTTAAATGGTCTAATGACACAGATAGCACTAAACCTATAGACCTACCCCCCGTCCCCTTAGTCTTTCTATACTGAATCCGGGACTTGCCGGCGAGGTCGACAAAGGACTTACCTAAGGCCAAACAAAAAAAAAGTTGTGTTCAGGTAACCCGACAGACCCTATCATTTTGCTCCTACCCTAATCTTTTTTTAGATTTTTTTTATTTTTTTTAGACTTTTCCTGATCTAGGTTATCACCAAAGGGGAAAGGAGTACCTAATGACCTTCAACTAGCCTATTTGTCATCATTTGAAAGATAAGAAGGGAGGAAATCCTTTCTATGACAAAAACAGTGCTGATAATGGCTTAATTAGACAGATATTGGTCCTACATTATCAAATAACAACTCTATACAATGTGATTCTCCCATACAACTCATCTCAAAACCCTAAAAAAAAAATCCTAAAAAAAAAATCGACCGACCTACCCTATTTTTTTTTGGGCCATGTTACCTGAACACGGATTATTTTTTTGTTTGGCCCAATGAGCTCACAGCTAGACTAGATACCTCATGTTTTGGATTGGAGAAATCAGCAGAGCAATAAAAAGCGCGGTGAGGCTAGTGTGGCCCCTGTGAGTTGTAAAATTGGTGCTAAATGTGGTAACCAGGCGGATGCTGAGTTCATTGATATTGTCCGTTAATGATACTTAAGGTGGGTGTTGTCTAAAGTTTTAATTGATATTACCAATGTGGCCAATAATGACTTCACAGTTGGGGCCCTCGCCCGCAGGTCCCAGATTCAGGGTATTCTTTGTTTATTGTGTGGCCCCTAAAGAGGGGCCGACTAACTCTTTAGAGTTAGTTAGATGCTGCCACTGTGCTATGCAACAGCAGCTATTAATTACGCTTCATGTTGGGCGGCATGGATCACTTGATGGGTGATACCTCAAAGCTCAAACACGGCAGAGCCGTGTGTGGCATGCGAGGACCAGTGGGTCAGGGGTGATCCGTTGCAAACAGAATGCTGATCCGTGTGAGGTTCTGACTTTCTATAGTTTTTTATAAAGCCTTAGATATGGTGTGGTATTTTTCATCTCGCTATAGTTTAGTTGGTATTTAAAGAAACTGCCTCATTTCTATCAGAAATACACAATATTGAATTGTTTTTTATATTTTAATATATTAGAAGCGCGCTTTGTTGCCTATGTAGCTCATTATGCGTTGAAATGTTCGCGAGCATCGTAGGAATGTACAAAACCCCTATTGTGGCACCATCTGACGAAAGAGCGGAGAACTATACTAGCGCGTTTCGTTATTCACATCTTTTGACAGGGACTTGGTTGGTGGCTTTACGCCCTAATTAACAGCTGAAGTCATTTCAAGGGGGGTGATAGTGATCGAATCTATGGATACCTGAAGGTGGAAAGCACACACCCTACACTTTTACCGAGGCAATGGTGGTGCTGCTCAAAGGGTGTGGCGAGCTAGACTGGAGGATGTAATAACTAAGCAGCAGAAGGACCAAAAAGACAATCTCGTAGTAGTAGGTCTACTTAGATCTTGAGTAGCCGCCCTTGTGGTTATAATTACCTAGACTAGTTGGCTCTGCCAGCCTGGTCAAGTGAAAATTGGTAAGGAGACTATGAACTAAGCTAACATCTCATAAGTATTAGTTACCACCCCCTCACACCCGTTTAACAACGGATTCAGGGTCTAATTATGGAGACCCTAGAGTAAGATTAACAATATATCCCAATGTCTGTAGTAGACATTTACGACATGCAACCTGCCCCCTAGAAGGGATAGATCTGACCACAAGTCCGCAATATGGGACTCCCCCTCTGAGAGTATCAAGGTTTGCGCATAGTCTCTTGCAGGTTAATCTGTTATCTACCCCTTTGTCGACTTCGCCAAAATCCTGGGAAATTCACTTTAAACCTAAGGTCTACCTTTTTTATTCTTTGTTTATTGTGTGGCCCCTAAAGAGGGGCCGCGGTGTTGATTAATTACACCACATGTTAAGCAACATGAGATCAAACCTTCCTCAAAAGCGACAAGGCTCAGAGTCCTGTTGGACGGGAACCCTGTGTGGCATTTGAGGACGAATGGTTGAGTGATCCTACCGATCCGTCAGAGGTTCTGACTTCATATAGCTTTTATATCGCTTTAGATATGGTGTAGTATTTTCAATCTCACTATAGTTTAGTTGATATTTCAAAGAATCTGCCTCATTCTATCAGAAATACACAGCGTTGACATGTTTCTTATATTCAATATATTAGAAGTGTGCTTTGTTGCTTATTATAGGTCATTATGCGTTTAAAATGTTCGCGAGTATCGTGGAAATGTACAAAAACCCTATTGTGGCGTCATCTGACGAAAAGAGCGGAGAACTATACTAGAGCATGTAATGGCCAGACCAGCAGGCGGCAGCAGAGTGGTCAAAAGACAATCTCGTAGTAGTAGGTCTACTTGCATGTTGAGTAGCCACCCTTGTGGTTGTAATTACCTAGCCTAGTTGACCCTGCTGGCCTGGTCAAGTGAAATTAGTAAGGAGGCCCCCCCATTAACGCGCTCCACAGTCTTTAGACAGTTAAGACTATAGTCAAGACTGGAGAATTTAGCGAGACGTCCCTCTGGGAGGTCATAATCCTCAATGTTAGGTGTTAGCTCATTAACATCAGATACCATATTAACAAACCATTTAAAATGTTCATTTTAATAGCAACTCACCCTATTCTGACAAAATCCTATTAGCAGGTAACCTCTGTGTAAACCATACTGCAAACATCTGCTACTTCCAGCGTCTGCCTCGTGACTGATAGTGTACAACAAGACGAAGTGGGCAGAGATTAGAAAAAATGAGGCTCTTTATATAGCCGAGAGAGCAGCTAATCTGGATGTTCTAAGCTTGTTTTCACCTAGAGCTCCAACCCTCTTCCAGAGAGAATCAAATCGCTTTTCACCTGAACCCTTCCACCCCTAATCCATCAGCATGAAAAGAGAATTAACGAGTGTAACGTGCGCTACATGTATATGGGATTATAGCTGGTGAAGAGATAAAGCCGAGTCACCTGTGTATACAAAGACTACAGGGGGTGATTAACGACAGGTGTGACGCGCCAGCCCGTGAACAGATTAAGCCAAAAAAAAAGAAAAAAAAAGGTATGTTTCAGGTAACATGGGCAGAAAGACTGGGGTCGGTAGGTCGGATTTTTATTTTATTTTATTTTATTTTTTTAACATGAAAGCACTAGCCATCCTCTGTGGAAATTCTAAAAATGACCCAAAAAGTATAAAAATATGAAATTTTCTTCAAACTTGCTTAAAAAAAAACGTAGGGTCGACCCTGTTTTGCTAGGGTCGGTCAGGTGACCTGAAACAAACCTTTTTTTTATTTGGCCTTATCTTTCAAGCTGACGCTTAAATTCAACTAGCCAGCTGCCGTCTACACCACTCACTGCGACAAGAGGAGGTGCTGTTGTTTTACACTTGAGTCGCTTACCACATGGACTCTACCTCACAGACAGACACGCGCCCCCTGTAGCTTTTTTTTTTGTTTTTTTTTGTATACACACGCTAATCTCATAACCCCCTTATCCGTTATACAGGTAACCAGTATTCTCTTTTAAAATAGCTGCCAGTCAGCTTAGCTCTAGAAGCAAGAAGGCGTGTATAGGTGCCTTATAAGTCGGCAGGGGGTAAATACTAGTGAAAAAAGGAAGGCAGGTGTGCAGGTAGCTTTTCTAACAGACACGTGTGTGCACTAAGCTGCTTAAGTCTAAACCCTCCCGCAGTAGTCAGGTGGCATGTGAAAACTTACTTAACTGATCTCTTACATTGAGTAGAGTCTCTGTGCTGAGAGAGCCTTTTCAGCCGTTTAAGAGGATTAACTAGGACAGGGTACATAAGGAGTGAAACGCCGAATAGCGGCTACTCAGTCTCGTGCAGCACAAGCAGCAGCATCTAGCAGCGGCTTCAGCAGCAGCTGCACGTGCAGCACAAGCAGCTGGCAGCGACTTCAGCAGCACAAGCAGCACGAGCAGCACAAGCCGTAGCATTTGTCAGCAGCATCCGTGACATCGTCAGCAGCAGCCCCCATGACCTTGTCAGCAGCACAAGCAGCCAGCAGCTGCCAGCAGCTGCTTCAGCAGCTGCTGGCAGCTGCTGCACGAGCAGTAGCACAAGCAGTAGCATCTGTCAGCAGCAGCAGCAGCAGCACAAGCAGCCAGCAGCTGCTGCATGAGCAGCACAAGCAGCACAAGCAGCAGCACCGACAGCAGCAGCAGCAGCAGCGGTGGTGTGGACCACTAAAGTCGAGATGAAGCCTAGTGACATTTGACATGAAGCTTGAAAAACACAGTGACAGGTGACATGAGCAATTCTTAAAATCGACATGAGATATGAGCATAATTAAGCGACATCGACATGCGCCATGGCTATTTTTTAAGACAAACATCATATGTCATAGCCGCCTCATCCAAACCTCCACTAGTAGTGCTCTATAAGCGCAAGCTGTAAACCCTCTCCTCCCCCCGTGCACACAGGCGAATTATCAGAGTCAGCCAATGGTGTCAATACCCCTCTCATACAGGGGTCGGGCGCTGCTGGACTATAATAGATGAGTCAAGGACCGTTCTACTGAGGGTCAGGCAGGCTAAGTCGGACATTCAATGACAGGTAGGTCTTTGACAACCTTGCTTGAAAGTCTGGACAGCATTGACAGACTGGGGCATAAGGATCTCGCATGGTCAGACTTTCAAGCAAGTTTTGCTAAAGTCGCGTTATTGAATGTCCGACCTAGCCTGACCCACAGTAGAACGGTCCTTGACCCGTCTATTATAGTCCAGCAGTGCCCGACCCTTGGCTGAGAGCAGTTTAAGCGCCATTGGGTGTCTCTGATATTTGCCTCTGTGTAAGATGAGAAAAAAAGTCTGTTGAAAGACTATATTTCAAGCCAGAAAACTGTAATTAGCTTTCCAAGTTGTTTATTTAACAATATCTTAGCCTAGCAAGCAGCTGTCAGATGTCATCTAAGAAAAAAATGTGAGCTGTTAATAGATTCAAGAGAAATTAGTTTACAAATAGCCCGTGTAAGTACGCCCATGTCTTGCTTATTTCTCATAGGGTTGTAAGATAGTCACATCATGATGCACATCATCATAAACGCAATCATGATACCTTTCATTGTAAGTAGACTCGCCTCTCTGCCCTCTCTTTTAGAGAGGGCAGAGAAGCGAGTCTCACTCTTAAAAAACCCTTCCCCTCCCCCCCTCCCCCCCTCCCCCCCCCATGCATCTTAAAGAGTGCCCCCCAGAGTGCCCCTCCCCCCCTAGAAAAAAAGAGCCACATTTTTAAATTATTTTTTAGCAAGCTTTCAGCTTGCTTTTTTTTTCTTTTTTTAAATTTATTTATCCATCAAAATCTCAAGTGACTTATTTTGAAAGCCAACCTAGTAGTCACGTGACCCCCTTAAGTAGGTCACTTCCCGTCACGTGACCTATTTGAATTTCCCGCCAACATGGTGGTCACGTGACCCTCTTAAGTAGGTCACTTCCGGTCACGTGACCTATTTGAATTTCCCGCCCAAAGGTCACGTGACCGGAAGTAGGTCACTTCCGGTCACGTGACCTATTTGAATTTCCCGCCAAAAGGGAGGCCTCTCATTGGCTGCTTTTGAATTTCCCGCCAAAAGGGAGGCCTCTGATTGGCTGCAGGTCGATTGAGTAATAAATAGTACTTAACTATAGTCCCGTTCCGATACATACAATACTACTCTTGGTTCTGCTCTCGTTTTGTAGCCTGTTCCCCGGAAGCTATGGTGTGTGGCTGACTGGTCACTGCCTAAGTCTCACAATAGATTGCGAGTACAGAACTAACATGGCTGCCCATACGGAGAAACCAGAGTCATCGCTATACATCATGTGTTTTCTTTCTTTACTGGAGTAGCTGTTGTTGGTTTGTATGACACCTACATGTTCGGGGGCCCTGGGTAGCCCTACTGGCGCTGGTTACTGCTTTGTATAAGGGGGGGGGGGGGGCTGGTAACATTAGGACCCTTACCTAGGTAGGAGGGGGGGTGGGGGCTGGGTGGACCTATAGGCCTCTACCGGGACCGGACTTGTTCCCGCACCCACACTGTTTACATTGACACCAGCAATCTCGTGAGACCTTGGCTCTGCTCTCGTATTGTAGCCTGTTCCCCAGAAGCTATGGTGTGTGACTGTCTGGTCACTGCCTAAGTCTTACGATAAGTTGCGAGCACAGAATTAAAATGGCTGCCCATACGGAGAAAACCGAGTCTTCGCTATACTGGACTATACTGGAGCTGGGCTCAGGTCAGTATGGGGAGAAAGCTGACACCACCAGGACCCTTACCTAACTACTGTAGGCCCCTGGGTGGACCTATACTGGAGCTGGTTGCTGGTTAGCATGGGCGGGAGGCTGGTACCAGCTGGCGTCTGGAGGACGGATCAATAACGACTCCTCCAGGCCGTGTTTGGGACAGACGCGGCATAGGGAGCTGGAGGAACCAACAGGAGGAGGTATGGGGGGCCGTATGGGACAGAACCAATAGGTGGAGGTATGGGGGGCCAAGTGGGACAGAACCAATAGGAGGAAGTATGGGGGGCCGTATGGGACAGAACCAACAGGAGGAAGTATGGGGGGCCAAGTGGGACAGAACCAATAGGAGGAAGTATGGGGGGCCGTATGGGACAGAACCAACAGGAGGAAGTATGGGGGGCCGAGTGGGACAGAACCAATAGGAGGAGGTATGGGGGGGGGGGGGGGCGTATGGGACAGAAGCAATAGGAGGAGGTATGGGGGGCCGTATGGGACAGAACCAATAGGAGGAGGTATGGGGGGCCGTATGGGACAGAACCAATAGGAGGAGGTATGGGGAGCCGTATGGGACAGAACCAACAGGAGGAAGTATGGGGGGCCAAGTGGGACAGAACCAATAGGAGGAGGTATGGGGGGCCAAGTGGGACAGAACCAATAGGAGGAGGTATGGGGGGCCGAGTGGGACAGAATCAATAGGAGGAAGTATGGGGGGCCAAGTGGGACAGAACCAATAGGAGCGGGTATGGGGGGCCGTATGGGACAGAACCAATAGGAGGAGGTATGGGGGTTGTGTGGGACAGAACCAATAGGAGGAGGTATGGGGGGCCAAGTGGGACAGAACCAATAGGAGGAGGTATGGGGAGCCGTGTGGGACAAAACCTATAGGGGGAGGTATGGGGGGCCATGTGGGACAGAACCAATAGGAGGAGGTATGGGGGGCCGTGTGGGACAGAACCAACAGGAGGAGGTATGGGGGGCCGTATGGGACAGAACCAATAGGAGGAGGTATGGGGGGCCGTATGGGACAGAACCTATAGGAGGAGGTATGGGGGGCCAGATGGGACAGAACCCATTGAGGGAGGTATGGGGGGGGCAAGTGGGACAGAACCAATAGGAGGAGGTATGGGGGGTCGTATGGGACAGAACCAATAGGAGGAGGTATGGGGGTCCAAGTGGGACAGAAGCAATAGGAGGAGGTATGGGGGGCCGTGTGGGACAGAACCAACAGGAGCAGGTATGGGAGGCTGAGTGGGACAGAACCAATAGGAGGAGGTATGGGGGGCCGTATGGGTCAGAACTTATAGGAGGCGGTATGGGAGGGTCGAGTGGGACAGAACCAATAGGAGGAGGTATGGGGGGCCAAGTGGAACAGAACCAATACGAGGAGGTATGGGGGGCCATGTGGGACAGAACCAACAGGAGGAGGTATGGGGGGCCGAGTGGGACAGAACCAATAGGTGGAGGTATGGGGGGCCGTGTGGGACAGAACCAATAGGAGGAGGTATGGGGGGCCGAGTAGGACAGAACCAATAGGTGGAGGTATGGGGGGCCATGTGGGACAGAACCAATAGGTGGAGGTATGGGGGGCCGTATGGGACAGAACCAATAGGTGGAGGTATGGGGGGCCGAGTGGGACAGAACCAATAGGTGGAGGTATGGGGGGCCAAGTGGGACAGAACCAATAGGAGGAGGTATGGGGGGCCGTATGGGACAGAACCAACAGGAGGAAGTATGGGGGGCCAAGTGGGACAGAACCAATAGGAGCGGGTATGGGGGGCCGTATGGGACAGAACCAATAGGAGGAGGTATGGGGGGCCGAGTGGGACTGAACCAATAGGTGGAGGTATGGGGGGCCGAGTGGGACAGAACCAATAGGTGGAGGTATGGGGGGCCAAGTGGGACAGAACCAATAGGAGGAGGTATGGGGGGCCGTATGGGACAGAACCAACAGGAGGAAGTATGGGGGGCCAAGTGGGACAGAACCAATAGGAGCGGGTATGGGGGGCCGTATGGGACAGAACCAATAGGAGGAGGTATGGGGGGATGTATGGGACAGAACCAATAGGAGGAGGTATGGGGGGCCGTATGGGACAGAACCAATAGGAGGAGGTATGGGGGGCCGTATGGGACAGAACCAATAGGAGGAGGTATGGGGGGCCGTATGGGACAGAACCAATAGGAGGAGGTATGGGGGGCCGTATGGGACAGAACCAATAGGAGGAGGTATGGGGGGCCGAGTGGGACAGAACCAATAGGAGGAGGTATTGGGGGCCAAGTGGGATAGAACCAATAGGAGGAAGTATGGGGAGCCGTATGGGACAGAACCAATAGGAGGAGGTATGGGGGGGGGGGCAAGTGGGACAGAATTAATAGGAGGAGGTACGGAGGGCCATTGTATACCAAAGAGTATGTGTTTATAATAAATGCAGTGGAAATATTTACAAGCTATTCTCTAAAGTTTATCAAATATTCTGCATTGAAATATATATTATGGTTAAAATAAAAAACAATATAAACTGGCTTCTTTTTAAGTTAGGAGGAGGTATGGAAGGCAGAGTAAGACAGATATTGGAGGGGGGCGGGGAGGAACCAATAGGAGGAAGTATGGAGGGCCATCCTGCCAAAGAGTATGTGTTTATAATAAATGCAGTCCAAATATTCATATGTGATTCTTTAAACATGTACATACCCTATTACTACGGTCCTATCCCAGGTGCCTATTCTGTATTCAGAAATACCACATGGTTTATGTTAATACGCTCATGAGCACAGACAGAAGTGCCCTTTCCCATCTCTAATCAAATCATGAAAGAGAGAGTCCAGCCTTCTAGGTCTTAGAAGAAAATGGTATGGAAGGCAAGGAGGGAACCTGTTTGTTTTACTCTCGAATCCGAACATTTAGAATACTTACTGACCCATAGAATGTAATTCACGTAAAAAGATTTTTTTAAATATCATATCCAATTGCCTATGAAATGCCACTACTGTATATGGATTGGGTGAGAAGAATTAGAGGAAGATTCAAGTTAAAGAAGTCAGAAACCATTATTCTATGATTAGTGATGATATTTTCAATTGGTATTCAATAATTCAATAATTCAATAATCAATAATCACTTTTAGCATGAGTATAGGGAGGGAAAGGCCAAGCAGCGGGAGAGGATTATTATACATGTACTATACTAATAGAGGTACTGGGTGGGTACCAGTGAGTTGGCCAACTGTAGTGTCCGGCGTTCACACCAGATGTCACCAGGGACCCATGCCTATACTACTGTCTTACTAGGCTTGCACACGTCTCACATCGTTCATCATATATCTGAATCAGCGATATCTAAAAATGCAGATTCTCTGTATTCACTCATCATTAAAAGATATAGAGAGGTAAACCCCTTTAGCTGGTGACACATATTTTTCCCGATTCGCAACTCTTGTCAGACATTCCCAGGGTCAGGTTTGTTTTTGAGTTGTGCCCAGTGGTTCTAACAATGTTAAATACCTACTCTGTTATTCATGAGAACGTCAGCTATTTTGGCCGACCGAGGCGAATTCCTAGGGTCAGAAACCACGACTCTAGACGGACACTATACACTTGACTACCCAGTGGCATCAACAATATGCATAGCGCTCTAACTGGTGAGGACTTGTTCCTGGGATCCCGTTGTTTACACTGACACCAGCAATCTCGTGAGATCTTGGCTCTGCTCTCACAATGTAGCCTGTTCCTGGCAAGCTATGGTGTGAGCGTGTTTGGTCACTGCCTAAATCTCGCGAGAAATTCCGTGGACAGAACTTACATGGCCGCACATATGGAGCCATCAGAATTATCGCCATATGGGAAATGGAGCCACATGACCTATCTGTACTCGTGATCTCGTAAGGTACATGTTTATGGAGGAGGAAAATTAACATGAACTATCAGACGGTGTATGGAAATCAATGGCTGTATCCATATTGAGAGTTTATTAGTGTGGAATGAGTGTGAGGATGATATAATGCCTTAATGCATCAATGCAGGCTGCATTCAAGCATCATACCAACACTATGGGGCTAAGACACTCCCGAAGGGTCGTCATTATGCACCAATGTAGCACCTGTAAGTTACTCGCAGGGGCTGCATTTGTGCATCATGACGATAAATGCCGACGTTCAGCGACATGCCGTCCTTAAAGGCGCAGATCTCGGTACCCCTCCAGCGACAGTCGCAGTGCAGTTGGGACAGGTACTCAGTCCTATATATAGGGGCGCTGGGGGTTTGAAGGATCAATGTGTGGCGGAGGTGAGACATCCACCTGCCCCCACATTCCGCCCATTCTGCCTCTAATCTCACTAAACACAAACTTGAGCCACGTCCAAACTCATCACTACCTGCCAGAACTCCTCAAAAGGCGCCAGTTTACTCCCCAATACACCAACTACTTAGCCTTGTAAGGACGGCATAGCGCTTGGGTGCTTTATAATCCTTGTTGTATGATGCATTGGTGCAGCCCTGGCGAGTAACTCACCAGTACTGCATTCATGCATCATACCAACCAATTACGGGCCTGATACTCTCCAGAAGCATGATGCACACCAATGTAGGACGGCATAATTCATAAAGTGATGCATCATGCCATGGTCATCATAGTGCATGAATCCAGCCCTGGCGATTAAATCATCAGGGTTGCATTCAAGCACCATGCCGATCCTTCGGGGTTGGGACAAATGTCATATTTAAGGCTACTATTCTCATATTAGAAAAAGAAATCCAACCTACCAAGCCTAATCTTTCTTCCCATGTTACCTGAAATATACCTTTAATTTTGTTGGCCTAAGAGTGCATCCCCTCTACCCATACAACTTACAAGGTCATGTGGGATGTGTACACATCCTAATCACAAAGATGAGAAGTTCCCTATTCAGGGGGATTAGGACTACACTTAGGTTAATCCCTCACATCACACCGGTACTCTAGACTACTCTAGACTACTACAGGGTCCAATCCACTGTACAAGTTTAACCCTTTAAGGGTGGCTTAATGCATTAATGTATCATGCCCATGGTTGGCATGATGTATGAATGCAGCCCTGGCGAGGAACTTGCCAGTACTGCATTCAAGCAAAGAGCCGACCCCATTGGGTTGAGACACTGCAGAAAGGTCGGTATGATGCACTAATGCATCACCGGCGAGTTACTCACTGGGGCTGCATTGGTGCATCACGACAACAAATGACCACACTGCTCGTCTTTACCGCTATAGGGTTTACTCCACTGTAGAAGTTTAATACACATATAGACATAGCAGGTGTAGACAGGCCAACAACAGGAGTACAAACATGGCCAGACCTCAGTGCCTTAGGTCTATAGACCTACTGGTTATAAGGGGAAAGGGGAAAACTACTATACGTTGTTGTCGCATATGAACACCTGGGTTCTCATTAGTGATTTTGACATTCCTATACCCCTGCTTATATGAGACCGCTGCTTATTTATGACTGGTATAACATAGTGCATTTATTCATTTCAGGATACTTGTCGGGACAGGCGGGACAATACGGTAGATCCTTAAATGGTTTAAGATAAGAGGACAAAAAAGATGTGCTTCTGGTTACATGGTCTGAAAATCTAGGGTAGGTAGATCAGATTTTTCTTTTTTTAATTTTAATCTTCTTTTTTTTCGATCATTGCCCTTAAAAAGTACCCAGAAATTGACTAGCAAACGTCCGAGTCGACTCATCGACTCACAGATCAAGTCAACTCTGAAATAGCCCCAAAATATCCTAAATATTTTTTCCTTTTTTTTCAAAATTAGAAAAAAATGTATATATGGTCGACACTGTTCATCTAGGTAGGGTAACCTGAAAAACACCTCTCTTTTTTTATTTGGCCTAATATAATTATATTGCAAAGTAATAATACTTATATGCTGCGTATGAACATTTACTTTTTGAAATGTCAACGTTATTCAAAATTCATCGTTACACTAAAGGAACTAGGACACTAGGAATCCACTTAGCTAATACTACATTATAATACTGCCCTTGTGCACTAGATATCTGAAAGACCTTCAGTAAACCTCCCTGACTTTATGACCACGGGTCGTGCTATACAGAAAATGGAGTCCAACCTCCACAACCGTTATTTTCAGATTTATAGTTTTGAACTGCTTTGGCCCGATTCAGTTCTAACCCTGTTCAATTCAGCCATAATACCCTGCATTTCCTGTGCGGCTTTGGTAAGGGACATCAAACTGCCATAGGGGAGATTTGCTGTATTTAAATCACTTGCCCTACTGTACATTCATACGTTTACTATTTCCAGGTGCACCCCCCCCCCAACCTTGTGCAGAGAGAACATCTAATCGGCCCCTCTAATGGAGACAGACAATGGTAACTAATTAATCGGACGATCTCGAGCTAGTCATTAGGGTGACAGTATCCCTCAATGCTTAAAGGCCATAGATATTTATAACCGGCATAATGCAACAATATAGCACCACTAAGTAACTCGCCGGCACTACATTGGCGACCCTTTGAGTTGTAACAGCCTCTTTAGTTTGGCATGATGCATGCATGCAGCCCTGGCGAGTTACTCATCGTGGCTGCATTTATTCTTCATGATCACAAAGGTATGTTGCATTTACTCACTGTAGCAGTATGAGTAGTATTAGTAGTAGTACCAAGTATATTTTGAAAGCCTCGCAGAGCTAGGGTAGGTTCACAACACCGTAATAGGCTGGACCAAACTTACGAGAAACTAAGGACTATCCAAGAGCAAAAAGGAGACCACAGGGAAAAGAGAGGAGAGAAAAGGGGAGGAAAGTCAGGATATTGGATATCTTGAACTTTTGTCGTTTGACTCGAAATACAGATACGTAGCACTTCCCGGGTGGAGGTACCATTAACAAATGAAGGCTTACACAGGGAAAAGAAACAGAGTCAAAAGGGAGTATTTCTCTGTGTAGTACTGCCTCCAAAGGCAGTACTACACAGAGACTACACTAAACAGTGACGTCATGCGATCCGAGTAGACGAACCCTTAGGAGGCTCCGCCTAAAAAGTGACTTATGTAGGGAATTAGGCTTTAGGGAGCGGCGCAAAAGCCAGGAGGAACACATTAATCACTGTGGAACACTCACGGAAAAAGGCAGGACATAAATTTGTTTATCTTACCTTATTTGAGACTTTGAAAACGGTCGGCGTGATATTTTGACAGCGCGTAGTAATACACGAAACGCAGTATCATAGCAACGCCACACGGTAAACATAAACAAAGGAAACATGGCCGACTCACAGTCAGCTAAACGTCCCCGTGAAAGTAGTTCTGGTGAAATGTGCAGCCCCGGCCATAGTCGTGATGATAAAAGGGTCAAAGTCCACCCAGAAGAGGCAGACACCAGTGTATCGTCATCTTGTGGCGATGAATCTATCGTCGTGATAAAAGATTCACAGCAGGAGACGGGCCCCGCGGGACTTCCCCCGGTGCCGGGGGGATCCCACACAGAGCGCCCTGCTACAGTGACGTCATCGCGCCATGACCCCGTTCCGGGCAGTGATGACCTAGATCCACGCGGCGGTGACCCAGTTCCCCCAGACGCGGGCGGAGGCCCGAAAGGGGTCTTGGGCACCGAGCCACAATCAGCTGTTCCAACCATACCGGTTGGCATCACCAGTCTGGATCAGCTGGCCGGGATTCTCACCAGTCAACATCTCACAGTAACACTAGGGATAAGCAAACTGGAGACAAGAATTGGTGAATGTGTCACCAATACAGCCCAAGTTAAAGCTGACTTGGAAACAGTCAAATCTGATCTTGGGACAGTAACCGCTGATCTCAGGACCCTAGATGATGGCCTAAAAGCCCAAGTACAGAAGGGAGACGAGAGGTATGGTGAGCTGATGGGGTACATAAAGGAGCTACAAGACAACAAGCAGACCACAACAGCTACAAGCAGGTCTGCTCAGCTGACGCTCCCCCACGCAAGTCAGGACGAGATACCGAGCTCATCAACCACCGCCAAGCTGCCTGATACTATCAGGCATGGTAAACCAAGCAGGGATAGGAACATCATACTCCAGGGTGTGATGACCACATCAAAGACCAACATCAGGGATCTAGTGTACAAGCTAGCCACCGACCTCGACATCCCACTCAAGAGGGAAGAACTGTTGAGAGCAGCCAGACTCAAAAAGAAGAAGCCCCCGCCACCCAAAGGGCAACCTGAAGTGGCAGAAGACCTTGAAAAGGTCCCACTAATTGCTTGTTTCGACACAGTCTGGTTAAAAGACAAGTTCATGAAGAACAAGTACAAGCTAGGTGACTCCACCACACCTGAGCACCGTGACTACTGGATCCTGGAGGATAACCCCAAGGTCATCAGAGTGCGTAAGGCAAAATGCAGGCAAGCTGCAGCCAAGGCTAAGGATGACTTCGGCCTGGAAACTGAGGTGACCCACGACGGGGTCATCATAGATGGCGAGAAATACTTGTACAGTGAGCTGGACAAGATACCCAAGATCTACCACTCCACCAGGCCCCTCCTTAAGCATACCACCGACTACGATAGTCCAGCGTTATCCACAGCAGGTGAAACTGACGTGGAAGAAGAAGGAGACGCCAACCTCAAAAGAAAACGCGTCCTGAGCCCCGGTACTGCAGGAAGTGGACCTGAGGAGACCGACCAGGACAAGCCCCCACCTAAGAAAAAGCCTGTCCGCACATCCCTGTCTGGCCCGAAAGCCAAAGGGGTTGGCAAAGGTGCCAGCAACAACATCAACAAGAACAAGAAGAAACCAGCTACTAGAGCAGCCCGCAACAAGGATGAGGTCAACCTCCAGATGACCAAGGCTGGCTTGACGTACTGCGGAGAGAATGCATACCTCAGTAATTGGTACAAATGCAAATTTGAGCATGAGTACCGAGGCAAAAACCTCACCTTTAGCAGTGTTGAGCAGGGGTATTTTTACATCCGGTTCATGGAGTTTGAGATGCCAGACAAGGCAAATGCAGTTATGGGCATGGACAAGCCCAACGAGATCAAGAAGTTTGGCGAAGCCACTCACATACCCAAGAAGCACGCCTGGTACACCCTGAACGAAGGGTTCATGGAGGATCTCATGTACAATAAGTACACGCAAAATCCCGAACTGTGGGATCAGCTAGACAAGACTGGAGACACCCTTCTCTTGGAGTCTACCGGAAACGAAACTTGGGGAGCTGGCGCCCCTTACGGACATCCCTCATACAACTCCGGCGCAGTCATGCGCGGTAAAAACCGACAGGGTCACTTGACCATGGGAATCCGCACATCGATCAGAGATGAAAAAGCGGCCAAGACAGCCACAAAAGAGGACAACAAGTGAGCGGGTACACCCCACACAGTCTGGAGTATCACCCTGCGTACACTATCCGAGTGAGTACGCACAACTTAGATCATTTCTGTGTGTAAATTGATCAACAATGTCAGCTGTTAACAACCTGCCTCGACAACCCGTCAATCGGCCTCAGCCGCGACGGTGGGTCCCCGCCCCTAGGCATGTTATTATGACGGACAGTAGAGGTAAAGGGGATAAGTTCGGAAGCAAAGATCTGTATGCTCACATCCGGCTACAAGATCCTAATAGATCCAACTATAGTGTTTTTACCTTCCCCGGTGCCAGGATTGAACACGTAGTAAACATGGCAGACTTCCATCTTGACGCACATCCATGTGACACCATCTACCTGTCAGGTGGTGTCAATAACATTACCACAAAGAAGGGCAATATTGAGTCCTTCACCTGGAAATCTACATTAGATCTATACAGTCACCTAGAGGCGTACACTACTGTGGGCCTCGCATGGCTGAATGATAATCATCCATATGCCACCATTATCTTGTGCCCACTTGTTGGACTAAATCTAAAAGTAAGAATCCCTTCGTCTACACTAGAACAACAAGTAATAATTGACAATGGAATCTTGCGCTTTAATAATCTAGTGACTCAGATTAATGAAGCAACACAGGTCTGCCATCCTTACATTGAGCGCCCAATTCACCATAGCAGACACGGGAAGTACAAGCATGATTATAGAATGCTACGAGATGGACTGCATCCTACTGATGACCTCATGTCATACTGGGCAAGTCAGTATGTCCGAGTATTTAAACTGAACACTCTGAAACCAGTTCATGTGTTCAATCACCCATAGATCCACATGCCCATCGAGTATAACAGTGAACAGTGAATACTGAAAAATATACAAACATGTGAAAATTTATCTCTTGTTGACTACATCTTGCCACTGTCAATGCTAGCATTTTATGCATTAATAGTTACATGTCAGTCTATTAGACTTAAGATTGTTTTCAACTGTTCTACACTGTTTTACATGCCTTATCACATTATTTATTAATTAATAAGGATACTGTAAAATCCTAAGCCTAGCTTGTATGGGTTGAGATTGTAAGCTGTTGTGCAATGGCCTACATCCCTCGATTTGTAAGTGCCTCACTGTTGTGTAATGGTGACGCATATGCTTCCATCGAACGTAATCGGCACTAGACACCATAAATCTAAATCTATCCCAAGCACCTCGGCCACCTTAAGTCAAAATTTTCCCCTTAAACCGGCATGCTTATTATCTGTTTGTGGTTCATTTGACAAATCCTAATGATTATGATTATGATTGTGGTTCATGGATCATTGTAGTCAAGGGTCTAACGGATTATTTTTATTTTTATATTATGCGACATGGAACATAGATATATATAGATATACATATAACATTGATACATGAAGGAACAGTCATATATACTGGTGTCTTTACCTTACTTTATCGCATTACACACCTTGCATTTAAAAGGCAATCGCCTATTGTGAAAACACCACTTGTGTGGATATCGCATAAAACTGGTGTTTCACATGTGCATACATATATGTTGTATCCCATTTTTACTTTTCATAAATGGTTTATTGAACTATTATGTATCACCTCAATTAGTACACTACAGGTTAATATAATGGTAGCAATACATTGTATGAATCCTGATTACTTAGGCCCTCCCTAAAAACAGTCGCGATACCCTTAGATTGTCATGGATTAGCGGAGCCCCCCGATCAAAACATACAAATATCAATTACGTCACTGCCAACGAGTTTCATACTTGTATATGGAAACACTACCTATCTATCTACATTACAAATCTTTGTATTCAGTGAATGGTTACCGGCCATAAACATATATTGAAGATTTATCACCCACTTGGTCTGTATAAGTGCTAAAGTGGATCTACCTACCGTATTCTCTCTTTCTCAATTGAAACTATATTTGATTGAACTATATTGCTTACTATTAAGTACTATTCCTGTCAACTATCTGCTATAGAAGTCAGGATGTCATATAGCATTAAGGATGTTGAAGGTGAGAAGGGTTTGAAACTGATGCACCTAAACACGCGCAGTTTCTATAGGAAACGGCATCAGGTCTTCAGACTCTTCTCAGACTTTGACTTTGTAACTGTAAGTGAGAGTTGGCTCCATGATGGGTACTCTGAGGGGCTACTGCAATGGCCAGGCAAAACCTTGTTTAGACTGGACAGGCCAAAGACGGCAAACAAAAAATCTGGCGGGGGGGTACTGTGCTACATCTCGGACCAACTGGCAGGAAATTGTGTGTTGGTCCCCACTTTGAGTGTAAGTACACCTGATGTGGAGTGCCTGACCATCAGTTACCGCCGCACTGGTTGTAAGCCCATGCTTGTGTCCACGCTGTACCGCCCACCTGATGGCTCCCTAGCGGCTTTCGTTGCACACTTGGAGAAAGTGTCTATCAGTGTTGAGTCAGCTGGACACGAGAGATGGTTCCTGGGCGACATCAATGTCAATACCCTTGACTCAGAAAATGCCTATGCCAAACGTCTCTTTTCGGTCTGCAGGGAACTGGGGCTGAGAGTCCTGATAAATGCATGTACCAGACCTTGGGGTCGCAAGGTCACATGCATAGATCATATACTCACAGACTCCCTGGATGTGTCTCAGTCAGGTGTGATTGCAGCACTGCTGAGTGATCACCTACCTGTCTTTGGTATCCGGCACCGGGCGCCAGGGGAAAAAACTAGTCAAACTATAGTTGCGAGGAACTATAGAAACTATGACCCTGAGGCCCTGGAGGAATGGATGCTATTGGCGGACTGGGACACCTACTGGGACCTTGAGACACCAAATGAACAGTGGGACTTTATTCATGAACAAATAGATCTTTTCCTTGATTACCATTGTCCCTTGAAGGTTTTCACCATCAGGGCAGGTTCCAAGGACTGGATGACTGCAGACATCCTGGAACACATCTCTGAGCGCGAATCTATGCTGCAGGAGCACCGTAGAACACGGTGCCCTGAACTGTTTGCAATGATTCGTAAGTTGAGAAACAGAATCAATCACATGTGTGGCTATGCCAAAGCCAGATCGGTCAAGGACATGGTGGCTGCTTGCGAGGACAATCCCAAGAAATTTTGGCGCGAAGTAAACAAACTCTTCAAGGGTGCTAGCTCGAATGTAGCTCCCACCCTGAAGGATGAGGATACTGGTGATACTATTGATCCCAGTGAATCTCCCGAGTACATAAACAATTACTTTGCCACCATTGGTAGTGTCCTCAGCGAGCGTTTCCCACATGACCCGGAGAGTGATGATTATGCCCCTCCTGGGCCTGATTATGCTCCCACGGTGAGTGATCTGAAAATCGCCCCTGCTCTAGTCGAGATTCTGTTACAGGATGTGAATACTTCTAAGACCTCAGGCCTGCCTAACATCAGACCTGATGTCTTAAAACAGGCACTGCTGTGTATTGTCCCTCAGTTCACGGATTTGCTGCAAAGCTCCTTTGACAGTGGAGTTTTCCCGAGAGCATGGAAAGATGCTCGTGTCACCCCTATCCCAAAGCCTGGCAACAGGTCGAATGTCAGCAACTGGAGACCTATTTCTCTACTGAGCATGCCCTCTAAGATCGCTGAACGACTGATGCATTACCATCTGACCTCGGCCATTAAAGAAGCTGGCGGGCTAAGTGAGAACCAGTTTGGATATCAAACTGGTAAGGGAACAGTGGACGCTGTGTACCGACTTGTCAATGACATCAGTGAGGCTAAGGATGTGGGCAAATACACGGGTGTTGCTTATCTGGACATGCGCAAGGCCTTTGATTGCGTCCACCATGGTGTCCTCATGAGACGCTTGTCTACCCTGGGTCTAACAAGAAACAACTTGGCCTGGTTGGGTGACTACCTGGGTGGCCGCAGTCAGAGGACTTGCTTCGGAGGCGCATCATCATCACAAGCAAATGTCACCTTTGGTGTGCCCCAGGGCTCAGTCCTGGGGCCCCTGCTGTTTGTTTACTATATTGATTCGGTTGTCAACCACGTTGACAATTGCAAGATCATATTGTACGCTGACGACATTGCTCTGTACACGTCCCACAAAAGGATCAGTCTCATAGAGGAAAGACTACAGAGAGCGCTCGACGGGGTCTCGGAATGGTGCGAAAGGTCGAAATTGACCTTCAACGCCAAGAAGAGTAAATGTGTACTCTACTCTTCCTGTAGTAGATCGCCTTTGAGTCCCCCATTGGGGGTGACACTTGGTGGTCTGCCGCTGGAAACTGTGAAATGCTACACGTACCTCGGGGTGCCTCTGGACTCGAGACTGACCTTTGAACAGGCTGTGACAGACTTGTCCAAGAAGGTGAATGCCAGACTGTTCAACCTTGCCAAAATAAGAAATCTCATCACGAAGAGTACTGCCCTACTCATCTACAGGACCAGTATCGCGACACTCTTCGACTATGCCTCCTTCTTCTACGCTGCAGCCTCCAACGACAGTCTATTACGACTGCAGAGGCTGCAGAACAGAGGACTCAGGACGTGTCTGAACACGGGTGTGCTGGCACACAGCGTTGAAGAGCTCCATTCTGAGGGGGGGGTGGTCAAGCTTGCCCGCAGGTGGGATGAGCTACTGCTCACCCTAATGCGCAAGTATTACCTCGCTGGTCATCAAGATGTAGCAGATGCTGGAGACCTTGTGAGTCAGGTCAGTACTCGCTCAAGTGACATGAAACTGTTCGACATGAAAAGACCCATCACAGAGGGTTACAGAAAATCCCCGGTTTACCGAGGAAACATGCTGTGGAATGTTCAGCCTGAGTGGCTGAAAGACAGTGTTAGCAAGGCTCAGTTCAAGCGTGGTCTGAAAAGAGTGGTGAACCTGCGAGCAAAGTACCTGACACCAACCTAGTGTGCATACACTCCCCTGTTGGCATCAAGATATGCTATCCGTCGCAATACCTGTGTACAACCATTGATATTATGTTGAAAATGAAAAATTGTGAAAACGCGAATTGTGAATAAGCCTTACTGAAACT
Source organism: Harmothoe impar (assembly GCA_947462335.1). Taxonomy (NCBI): domain Eukaryota; kingdom Metazoa; phylum Annelida; class Polychaeta; order Phyllodocida; family Polynoidae; genus Harmothoe; species Harmothoe impar. The sequence goes on along the minus strand of OX381705.1, from coordinate 103,412,710 downwards.
CGTGAGGGTTGCAGTGAGAAATTTGTATTACTTTTTTGTATCTTGCCTCCATACCGATCTGTTCTATACTATACTATACTATACTTTCTATACCATCACATTGAACTCCTACCTTCATCCAAATGGACTATTATAAGTCGTGTGTCGAAAACGAAAATTGTAAAATGCGAACTAGTACATGCCTGATACACTCTTATAATGTCATTGATTTTTTGTCTCATCAGTTAACATAATGTATACCGCGCTTCGAACGTGAATTATGTTAAATAAACGAGTTCGTTTAGAGCTCATTGAAACAAAAAAAAGGGTAAGTAATGTGAGATGGCCATAGAGGAGCAGCAGGCGTACCGTGTAGGAGCTGCAGTTGGCGTCTTAGGGAGCGGAGGGTTAATGTAATCAGCTGGTCTGGTCGGTATCTGCCTGCCGCCCTCAGCAGGACTGGGGACTGGTGGTGTAGACTGCAGCCTTTTCCTTAACCCTTCAAGGATGCATGTTGCTAAAGGATGACCTTTGTCATCATGATGCACCAATGCAGCCCCAGCGAGTAACTCAATAGTGCTGCATTGGTGCATCATGCCGCTCCTTCAGGAGTATCTCATGATGCTTGATGCAGCACTGGCGAGTGACGTCGCCAGGGCTGCATCAAGGGCATGATGCATTAAAGCATTAATGGGTTAAGGACTGCACAGAGCATTAATGCATCATGCCGACCCTGCAGGTTCAATTCACCCCTGAAAGGATGGCATGATGCACCAATGCAATACCGGTGAGTTGCTCCCAAGGGCTGCATTGGTGCATCACGATGACAAACATCGGCTTTTAGGGACATTAAAAGTTTAAGCTTGTCACTTATTTATAGCATCATCAGAGGATCACAGCTGGGTGAAGCCACACATTGTAATCTTAGTGCTACAAGCATAATGGGCAGCAGTATGCACATCAGCATTGCTGCAAGCAAAGAGCACCATTCCAATACAGACGTCAACTGAGAAATTTCCTATCTGCACTGAAAAAGTGAACTTGTCTCCAGACTCGTCGAAGTGACTATCATAAAATAAACGAGTCAAAAGTTGTTTAACCTATCAGGTTACCATCCCACAAAAAGAACCTGGAGCTGGCAAATGTCGGGTTTTGGGCTGGCACATGCCAAGTGGGTCTCCAGCTAAAAGACCTGCTTCCTTGTCACTTAGACAAGTTTTTGACTCGTTTATTTTATGACTGTCACTTTGAAGAGTCTGGAGACAATTTCATTTTTTGAGTGTGGTAGGTTCAACTATCTAACAGAGATGTCACCTGGTCTAGGATAAAACCCAATTGTATGAATGACTCTACATTTTACCAAACATGTATATATGCTGACCCTGCCCTTTCCCCATCATTATTAATGGAGATCCATGTACTGCCTAAAGAATGAGAAAACCAACAAACTGTCATGATTGGCCATAAGGTGTATGGCAACACCATATGGGTGTGTGTGGAACATGGACGACCCTATGTTATATAATAGAGATGTCTGTATCTGCATGTAATAATGTATGATAAGCCACAACAGGGAGGCATGTCAGCCAGAAAACGCTACATCACATATTTATCTTGCCTTACGTGACAGGCATGCTGAGACCCTATTTATAAACGGACTACCCCCCCCCCCCCAAACACACACACTTATCACATGATCAGGGCCAGAATTGCCATCAGCAAAATATGGCGTATAGGGCTCCTAGGGGTTAGGCCATGGGCGCGGCCATGGCCCAACCCCCTGTGCTTCCTTTGGTTGCCTCTAGATGGGGCCTAAGTCAGGATAGTGATTGCTTCAGTCTGTGTTACCCTGAAGACATGTGAATAATATTGGCCCTCAGTAACTAGGCCTACTCACTAAAGGGCTAAGCCCTTGGAACTACTTCAGACAGAAGCAATAGTGGTCTGCCCTGTGATGTCATTACCCCTGGTTAGCTGCTCTACCTAGTGGCCAATGCCCTGTACTGAAGGTTTTCAACTTAGCACAGGCGGTGCTGCTATCAACGGCCAGGTACCCTATACAGTGCTTGTTACATCCCTACACCATGCCCTATACACACCTAGTGCCCCAGTATCCACTGGTGGGATGTACCGACAAGGCTAGGCGCACCAAGGTGGAGAAATGGTAAAGGGAACTGCATATTGATGGTGGGAATGGCTGCTAGGGGTTGTTGACAAGTGTGACACTTATGAAATAGAAGCACATGCTGTGGCAAATCCAGGATTGTTTAGAGGGGGGGGGGGGGGGCAAACCTGGCCAACCTGGAGTGACTATCTCTTTCCCCCGAGCCAAGCACATCAGTTATATACTAAGAACATTTTGTTGATCTAGACTTGAAATGGTGCATTCTCACACATTTTAGGACAATATTTTAAGACTCAGCCCCCTCCCCCACATCCAGGTCAGGCCCCTTCAGTCAGACCCTAAGAATCACACTCCACAATCTCTTTATCTCTTTCCCTCTTTTCTTCTCTCTTTTTTTTTTTTTTTTTTGGGGGGGGGGGGGGCAAGGCCCGTTGGCCTCCCCTGGATCCGCCAATGCTAAGCATATCGTGTGCATATACATGTTCATGTATAAGCACATGCCCATGTCAACAACCGTTTCGGCCGTAACATCACTCTAACTGCCAAACTACACCCAACCACACATCCATACAATGACACTGGGCACCCTACTCCTCCAGGGTCCCCTCCGCCAGCAGTAGCGTCAGCAGGCCAGGTACGACGTAGTAGGGCCCTGATGACAACATTCCCCCTGACCACACCTAGGTACCCCTACCGTCCATCCCCCCCCACCCCCCCCCCCCCCATCTAACACCCAGGCACCCTACAGTCTGTAGCCCTCCAGTCACTAATTCAGCCCCCTCCCGGCGATGCAGCATCGATAGGATATACTGGTAGGGCATAGTGTTCATCTTCAACCCTATATCTCCAGTCCACATACAAACGCATGCATGCAATTGGACTCCTAGACTCCTATCCACACCCCAAAGCATTGTAGCCCTTCCCATCACCATGCAACAACAATGAAAACCCCTATGTACAACCACCCCCTAGATGTATGCCCCTTACCAACCCCCACCCCCTACATGTATGCCCCATGCTGCCCCATGCTACCCCATGCTACCCTGTCCTTCCTACTCCTAGGACTGTCACTTTGGGTAAGGTGCCCTACATGTATGTGCCCCTAGCCTGTGCTACCCACCCCACCCCCTACATGTATGCCCCCTACCCTACAGCACCTACCTCCAGGGCTGTCACCTTGGGGTTGGGTACCTTGACAGCAGCCTCTGTAGTGGTAGCCATGGTGACCTGGTAGGGACGTCCTCCCTGCTCCTCCAGGGTCTGCTGTCAGCCTGTGGTCATGTGACCTGCTGGTGATCGTACTGAGGTGTCTGTCTGTGTGTCTGGGGTGGGGGAGGACTGAGGGGGCCTGGACAGCACTAGGTCTAGAACTGCTGCTTCTGCTGCTGTTACTGCTGCTGCTATTACTACTACTGCTGCTGTTAGCACTGCTGCTGATGTCGCAGGTTTGGTGCTGGATGGGGTACTGCTGGTGCTGCTGTTGACAACATGGGGAGTGGGGAGAGGGAGGAAGGTTGAAGGGGAGTACACTGATATCCTTTGGCTCCCTATACGACCGATCCCTGTCACTATAGCCTTACCAGGTCAGTAATTTTCGGCTCCCTATACGGCCAACCTTGGTTTAGTTAATATTGTCAGGTTGGTCAGTACTGACCAACTCACCTTGGTCTTCTCCATTTCAAGGAGTTTTAGGCTAAGTTGTTTTGAGTAAGGCATTAGTCATATATGCTGTTATGCCTCAGTCATCTTTGAATAACACTTGGTCATGCCTGACCAATGTCCCTTTGACTAACCTGGGATAGCCACTTCAGACTAAAGGCTGGGGCATTTAGATTTTCTGTGTAGGGAGAGGGAGGTAGGATGGACGATGAAGGAAAGTAGAGGGCCACAGACAGGTAAAATTGACAAATCTGTAAGAGCCTGCTTGACCAATGTGACAACGGACAAGACCTATCTCTTAAAATCAACCAGGCACATTAGCAGTTCTTGAAATCAACAAGTGACAAGAGGGCTAGCGACAAGGGACAAAACTCAATTCTTAAAATCGTCAAGCGGCGTTGGCATTTCTGAAAATCGATAAGTGACACTGATCAGCTGACACGAATTGACAAAGCTTAGGACAAACCCATGCAAAAAATATGCATTTTTGAAAGGGTATTTAAAACAATTTCTAAAAGTATTCGTAGGCTGTGTATATCTGCTGAGCATATTGCATGCTCAGTCAAGCTTCATGCATATACGGCAAACAAGAAAAAACTGTTGATGTCTACATTTCTCCAAAATTGACTGAATTGAGCACAGACTCGCACAGACTATGTTTTAGGGGCACTATATTCCTGTGCGCATGTCACGACCAGTGTGGTTCCGGCTGAGCGGTCTGCTCACCCCCGTGACGTCGTGTGACGTCAGTAATGACGTAGGGACGCTGTGAGTAGTGCCGTCTGCATGCCGTGCACGTCATACACGTCATGAGCCGCGTCGCCTACTACCTCTGATCTGCATAATAACTGACTGTTCTTTAACCATTGTACGGCTGCACAATGCTTTAATTTGCTATGCTCTCTATCGTCATGATGCATGAGTGCAAAGGTGGAGAGTTCTTTTCAACCCTGTATATCTTCTGGAATGTGTATCAAATCACGCATTATTAAAGTGCATTATTGCAGCACTAGTGACTTACTCCCCATGCAGGGTTGCATTCACGCATCCCACTGACACATCTTAGGACATAACATATTAACCCTTTAAGGATGACATGTCCCTAAAAGATGACACTTGTCATCATGATGCATCAATGCAGCCATGGCGAGTAACTTGCCTCTGCTGACCCTTATGGAGTGGCTCAACCCCACCGAGTCGGTATGATGCTGGAATGCAGCACTGGTGAGTTACTCGCCAGGGCTGCATTCATCCATCATGACGACCAAGGGCATGATGCATAAAGGCATGATGCCATTCTTCAGGGGTTAAATAGTCCATCATGGAACACCCCCCCCTCCCTTGTAGTCCTTCCCATAATGCAACAGACGCCGAGACTAACAGGAAGCTGTCCACCCAGGCATGCTGGGTAACTAATGGACATCAATACAACATGCTATTTTAGTACTGTGTCTATCAGTTATAGGGGTGTTTACCTCTGAAGGCAATAATACATTACTGGACACTGTTCTATTGAGTACTGGTAGAATATTTATTAGTATTTCATGGTGAATACGACAGGCCCATTGATTAAACCAAGGAAAGACGTATTTTATACCCCTGTGAAATAATGCTCACCAATATTTCACAACCTGTCACATCATCAATATGAAATAGATACAAAAGAACACGTTTACATGGGAGTATGTGATAAGTCCATGGGAGGAAAAGAGGCACTTTGTAAAAGAGGAAGAGAAGTGATGATTCAAAGGAAAAGAACTTTCTTGTGTCCCCCAGCTTTTTCAGTTTGCCTATCCGGTTACATCCTATGTTGTCTTTGTACAAGCTATTTCTCTTATTTTGTTTATTAACTTATGACATTTGACAATCTTCTTATTATAACTTCGTTTCTTTCAAGTCCTTACTGCTTTCTTAAAGACTCAACATATTCATATATTCTCCCCTTCTTTTTCAACAGTTTCATGCATACATAAATTGTCCGGTTACTTTTTTTTCCTTAGAAACAGAGTATTTAGGACTTTTAATGTTTCACCTTCCCTCTGTACCATCTAACAGAATTCGGCCATACATAGGGTAAAGTCGCTGTTGACATAGACCTATACAAATGCTAGCTGTCAGAGTAACCATAGTAACAGGACTCTAGCAGAAATAGGATTCAAACAGATTACCGTTAATTTAATGGGTGAGTAGAGAGCATATATTGTAGCCCTTGCATTGTATCTTCTACAGCAGATGCTGAATTTGACACATAGCACCCTTCGTTTCCTGTATGCAGCCTATAAAGTAGATTAACCTAGAGTCTGACACATACCTTGAGACTGACACTTGATTTCGTGGTTATTCAAGCATTTGAAGTCCTTTATTTGTGAATAACTTTAACTGTTATTCTCTACAATAAACAAACACTAGAAGTAGTAGTGTACATAAAAAAACTCAAATTCCACTGTCCATCTCAGCTTATGTGTCCGACTCATGGCGAATGTTCCCTATATCTCAAATTGTGTAGAGTGCCCCCCCCCCCCAATGTGTGCTACCGAGTGTGTCCTTCAGGGGAGTCTTTATGCAGCCTGACCCCCTCACTGACTCTCAATACCAGCTCCATGCCAACCCCCCAGGCCTGTGTGTACGTATGTGGCATACCGGGTGTAAAGGGACATGTATACATGGGGGATGTATATGGGTATTAGGAACTGCACTCAAAAAATAAACTTGTCTCCAGACTCTTCAAAGTGACGGTCATAAAATAAACGAGTCAAAAACTTGTCTAAGTGACAAGGAAGCGGGTCTTCTAGCTGGAGATAGAAGACCCACATGGTATGTGCCAGCCCAAAACCCGACATTTGCCAGCTCCAGATTCTATTTGTGGGATGGTAACCTGATACATTAGACAACTTTTGACTCGTTTATTTTATGACAGTGACTTCGACGAGTCTGGAGACGAGTTTACTTTTTCAGTGTGTGTAACAGCTGGTAGGGAGGTGAAAAAGATGCCAAGCAGGTTCAGTGGTATTTCAGTCTCTATAAAACCCTGGCTTAAAATTAACTTTTTGGTGACTTCTATTCTTGTGAGGGAGATTCTGCTTCTCAGACATGGAACTTCTTTTATGGACAGGTATATTATAAATTAGGTCAACGTGAATATTTTTAAAGTCTTTCTTTTTGTATTAGACACCAGGAACGGAAAACGTTGTCCAGGAGACGTCCTTCCAATTCGTTATAAATGAGGCTGTTTCCGGCTTCCTAAATAGCCAATCAATCTTCTTTTGCATTTGTTACATATTCCGTGGGTTTTTTTTCTATACAAGTATGAGAACAGCAAGTATGCAGTATACCTTTAAGTGATGCTTGTATGCTAAATATGCATGCAATTTGTTGCCAGCGGGGAGTTTAAACTAGACTAGGTCTGGGCATGTAAAATAGGTGTTTTATGCATGAATCCGCACCTACCTATAGTCCCTATAGCACTTTATGGGTAGCATATTACTTTAATGCCGTATGACCGTATGTTACCATGATGAATGAATGCAACCCTGACGAGAAATTCACCAGTGCTGCATCAATGCATCACGATCATGCCGACCCTATCGGATTGATAAACTGCCGTTGGGTTGGCATGCACTGGCGGGTTACTCACCAGGGCTGCATTAGTGCATATGAGCATGACCCTTAAGCAGTATACTGTCCTTAACCCTTTAAGGACGGCATGATATCTTAATGCATAGCCTTGGCATAGCAGCATATCCTTGGTCGTCATGATGTATGAATGCAGCCCTGGCGACTAACTCGGCAGTGCTGCATTCAAAAATCATGCCGAAAATACGTAATTGATCCTGTCCTGAAGGGTCGGCATGGTGCACCAATCTAGCACCATCGAGCTACTCGTCAGGCCTGGATTAGTGCATCGTGACGACAAATATTGACTTGTAGCGATGCCCAAGCTTTAAGGGTTAAAGGGCTATATATATATGGACTTGCTGTGTGGACAATTTCCGTCCTAGTGGTGGTCAATTCAGTCGGAAGTGTTTGACAACAGCTTAGTGGTGGTGAGGTTTTGAATCTGACTTGACTTCTTACAACTGTGCCTTAGGCTACTGCAAAAAATAACTCTTGTTTATCATCACCAAGCCATGAGAAATATGACGAGGGCGCTTTATTTGTTTATTTATTTATTTTATTTATCTTTTGCTGAGGGCTAAATAGGTAAGGAAATCTAGGTTCTCGCTGAACTAAATTCATGTTTAAGTAATTAAAAGATCTATGCAAGTTGTGAATATGCATGTTACTATGCGGGCCATAATTGTCGCTTTGAATTTTTTTTTTTATCATTCTTAAATTTTGATGGAAAAACTGATGATAATGGACAAATGTAGGCATATTTTATATCAAGTTGAAGCTCAGAGTGCTGCAACATTCGGAGTGGCCTTAAAATGCGGTTTTGCTGGTAGAGATTTACCTATTAATAACTGTTGTAACAATTATGCACTGAGGCAAAGCCATTGGATCAGATGAACGTTCGATGTCCTCCTCTGGGACCATTTAAGGTTATCAAGTGGATCCTTCTAGCCTGTCCAATTTAATCAGATTTCAGGGCAGTGCAGGGCTGATGTACTCAAGGATTCAGTGTGATGCATGTCTGCATTAATGCATCATCAGGCCAAAAAAAAAGAAGGTTTGTTTCAGGTCACCCGACCGACCCTATCTAAACAGGGCCGACCCTACGTTTTTTTATGCAATTTTTAAGAAATTTTTATATCTTTATACTTTTTTGGGGTCAATTTTAAGTTTACAAAATTTAGGAAAAAAATGTCCCCATCTTTACACTTTTTTGGGTCAATTTTAGAGGGAAAGTAAAAAAAAAAAAAGTAAAAAAAAAAGATCCGACCTACCGATGTTACCCGAAACAAACCTTTTTTTTTATTTGGCCTTACTAGAAAGACCATTATGCATTAAAGCAATACGTAATCCTGAAAAGGTTGATATATTAGTTTATGTAACGTTATAGTACTGGTGTTTAGATGGCAGCGTGTACGGCAGCCTATGCGTCTACAGCAAGGCTAAACACAGAGAAACGAAACAGCGTCAAAAGGGAGTCCAGGTTGCCTAATGGAGCCTAGGTAACTCTGGTTGACCTAAGGGAGTCACCTGGGGGAGTCATATGACCCAGAGAGCTCTGGAGGCTGTTTCTTCTCTCTGTACGTGTCAGGGGTACTTGATGGTCCACCGTTTCAATTCAATTGAATTCAATTCAAATTTCATTATTTAAACTGCAACAGGCAGGAATAATATTCCTGTATTTTGCCTGAGACAGCAGACTTGTACGTGGCATGAGGTAGGAAAGATGACAGTTAAACTGTAGAAAGTACATCAATCTATCGTTGTGTTTTACAAACATCTGTCACAATCAATATCTTACATAAAATACATCTTGTGTGTGTGGTTAGTCAAGAGTATCAATACTGTTTAAGATTTGTACATAAAGCAATATTTGAAGTGGGTGATTTCGCCAGCAATATGGAAATTGTATGGGGGTAGCCTCAGCCCCGGCCAGGAGCAAGCACTATCATACATATGAGAGCACTCATTGGACATTCAGCATATGCTGTACATATCCATGTAGATTGAGGGGGTGGACCAGCACCAAGGCAGCAGTGAACCATGAACCAGACACGACTAGCGCCACGTGGATGGAGACATCCAAAGGGGGAGCTGTCTATCTGTCTGGCAAGGAAAAAGTAGAAAGACGGGGACGTAAGGTAAGGAAATCACCAAGCGGTCCATATGTATCATTACACGTAAAAACGACTGGTATATTTGAATTTGATGGAGGCAACTACTGGCTAAATCATGTCGCAATCTATCTCGCTTGAGGAATACTGGTCCATTTGATCGATAAGTAGTCACATTTAAGTGACTATACATGGGTCCCCAAATAAATGGCTGTGTCGCCGTGTCGATTTTTATCTAGTGCATTATGGTCTATCTAGCTGTGTCCGTCGATTTTTAAAGGGGCCGTGTCGCCCGTGTCGATTTTTAAACGTGCCTTGTCGCCGTGTCAAACATGTCGGATTTTAACTCATGTATAGTCACATTCAATCACTCGTTTCCTAGTTGCATTGTGAATTGCCTTTGCTACATCTTGTCAAATTGTACTCATGCACTGGCAAGTTACTCGCTTGGGCTGGGGCTGCATTGGTGCATCAGGATTATTATAAATGTCACCTTTTAGCACAGGTTTTAACAACATCTCCGTTTCAAGAGTGAGTTGACATGACTTTACAAAGTGGTAGTGTACACAACATACCCTAGATGGCACCACCTCTCTGGGGGCTCTATTGGGACATGCAAAGATGAGGTTGGACTTTTGGTTGTACACCTTCCCATGCTACCCTATAGCATACTTACTCTCCAAAACTGAGGTCTTGTTAAAACCTGTGCCTTTTAGGGACATGCTGTCCTCAAAGGGTTAAAGTGCTATGATCAGCTGACCCCCAGAGCTGTGGGAAAGCGGCCGTTACCCGGTTATACCCGGTAGATGGGGCAGGTAGGGGTGGGAGACAGAGGAGGAAGTAAGCGCCCTGACGGCTGGAGGGAAAACAATGCATAACTGGTTCTCTGTGCTGTGTGTGACAAGGCACAGGGAACCAAATGAAACCTTCAGCAGCACACTACTGACCCCTTTTGATAGTCATAGGAACTAAATATGCTTCATATGTGCAGTTGGACGTATATATCATTTTTATCCAAATGCATTGTGTCTCCGCTGAGTCTCCGGTCTGCTTATTGGACATTTCACATCTGGCTATTAATTTCCAGCAACATGTTGAATATACCCCCACTGATAAGTGTGTAGAACATGTTCAAAGCTGGCTACCTTTAGGGTTTCAGAAGACCAAAAGTCATGTGAGATTTCTGCATCTGTTTAAGCTTACACATCTTCAAACTTATACCAGGAAGATGGAAGAGTCCCTAAATAGTGTGACTGCACCAATAAAATAACTGCCATATCTAGTACTGTTGCAGTATGAGGAAATTTTGCATGACCTGTTATGGTTAGGTCCATGGGACCTAGACGCTTTAGTTCTCTTTTTCTCCAACCCTTGTCAGGTCGCTTCACACCTCCTCTGGGTGGGAGAGGTCACCGCTACAATACACCCCCCTACATACACATTGTATATACACACGCAGCACCCCACAGGTGTTAACAAGACCTCCGCTTGGTGAGTGAGTAGGCTATAGAAAAAATCCGACCTACCCTACCTACATATTCAGACTACATAACCAGAAACACACCAATTTATTTTTGGCCTAACTGCACTGCAAGTATATCTAGACTGACAAGGATGGCATGATGCCCCGATGCCATGTTGTGACTCAACATTGTATCAACCTCTCTATAGCTAAATACTTTAAATCCTTAAAGCGACATGGTCCGATGATTAGGGCTCAAAAATCCTTTTTTTTAAATTAACAAGAATGTTTCCTATGGCCATACTTCATGTGCTACCTACTTTATTTAATCCCTGTCCCTAGAATTCAGCTTAGAATTTAACTGATGATTATGACTCAATTGGGTACTTTTAGAGTACAAGCTATAATTCCCCCTTTGAAAATATACCATAAAATATCATACCTGGGCCATACTGAACCCTGTAATTGGGATCTTATTGCCCATAGGTGACCTTGTATTGTGCCGTATCCTCCAAATATGATATTGTACTAACATTAAAAACACATTTAAGCAGGATTTAGAATATGGGAAAAAAGACCATGTTACTTTAAAGGGTTAATAGCCTTAACCATGTCCTTACAATAGCCCGTCTATACTCCCCTCTATGTGTACCTGTACCTTAGGCCACAAAAAGTGTGTTTCAGGTTACCCAACCCTACCTAGCAAAACAGGGCCGACCCTAGAAATTCTTCTCCAATTTAGAAAAAAAATGTTATATTTCAAATAATCTTTGGGCTATTTCAGGGTCAATTTAATAGTCTGCGAGTTGACGCTATTGTCAGCGAGTCGGCGCGGAAGTTGGCAAGTCAATTTTGGGCTACTTTTCGGGCTAAAGTAAAAAGAATCCGACCAACCCTACCTAGAGTTTCAGACTATGTAACCTGAAACACACTTTTCCTTTGAGCCTAAGCCTGTATTTGGTACATGATGGATGTCCTCCCGGACCCCCTGAGGGCCCCCTATATCGGGGCTATTTGACGAGGTACATATGGGGGCTGGTGGGATCAGTGGGAGGTCAAACCTCTACCCCACCCCCTCCAGCCTGCTCTATTATCTCTGTGTTAACCCTTTAACGATGGTGTGATGCCTTAATGCATCATGCCCTTGGTCGCCATGATGCATGAATGCAGCCCTGGTGAGTAACCCACTAGGGCTGCATTCAAGCATCATGCCGACCCTATTGGATTGAGACTTGTCGCATCATGATGACGAATGGCATCTTTTAACGACATCTGTCCTTAAATGGTTCAGGTACATGGCAGGGGGTGAGGAAGGCTTGGTAAACCATTACCCCATACCTACAGACCAAATAAACTACAATGGTTGTGACTGATTAACTAAATTAGTGTAATCAAAAGAATTTTTCCCTACATATATGACTAATATAGATAAATGTAGCTACAAATTATGGTGATTGAATTCTTGGATCATGCATGAATGGACGGCAATGTAACCAAATTGTTCGAATTGTTCAATGCAAGGTTTACTTTAAGGTGATTGAAGGACTCGATTCTGAAGCAAGTACAATGTAGAATGTAGTACAGAAGACCAGATATTTAAATAGCACAAACATTTACATAGGGACACATAATTTATAGATCCCAAGTCTCAGCCTGTGCCCAGCACGGGTGCGTGCTGGTGTATGACAATCTCTTCTATCATCGCCCATGTCCTTTAGGTGAGCCTCAGGCAGGCCTCACCCTGATGTCTTGAGGCATCACTTTAACGTTTAAAACGATAAAAAAGACCTAACAACAATGGTTACTATTAACAACTGTCTTACCGGTAGTTAGTAATATGATTGATGTAATGACTGGAAAGCTTGAAACGCCTTGTATTTGAAGAACTCTTTCAGAAATAATTCAGGAGAAAAAAGTATGCTGATACCGGGACAATACTACTGTAAAGTTTACCTAATTAATGCACAAAATGTTATCCAAATTATACTCTTCTACTAATCATGTCGCAGGGTTTTCAGTTGGGGGGGGGGGGATGGGGAAAACTAGTTTGGATCCCTTGACCGGGAGGGGGGGTTACCCCTTTTTTGTGGTAAAGGCAAGGCCATAGCTAAAAGGGATTGGCCACGATCCAGTCTATACGAAAAGTTTTTCACCCTGCAGGACATTCGGTCCTGCAGAAATATCTTTTGCAGGCCCGGCTTCATTTTTGCAGGCCCGGATATTGGCGTGCGATCTTTAAGATTTAAAAATTAAGTATAAAGCATCTGTTCATACTGACAGTATTACATGAATAGAGTTCCTCAGTATGCTACAATAATATTCATCATTTTGATATATAAATTACTGAGGAACATAATACAGAAAATATTCAAGCTTTTTGTTTTACACTGTAGAAACCTTAATAATGGTCCGATTTACAAGCCGTAAAAAATGGCATGTAGGCAAGGATCTCTGGATTACAGCCTGATATTAGGGCCGGCAGAACCAACCTTTCTGCCGGACCGGCAGGCTTTTTGCCGGTTATAGCCGGTGTCCGGCAGGATTTCGTATAGACTGACGATCAAGTTGAACCCACTTTGGGGGAGGGGGAGGAAACTATTTCAATCCCTCTCGCAGGGCGGGGGGGGGGGGGGGAGGGGGTAAAATTTGTTGGTGCCGCTTGCGTGGAAATCCACTGAGCACCCCCCACCCCTTCCTGTAAAAGAATGACCACTCCAATTATCATGGTGTCATGGTGTTTGCATGAGTTTGTGAAGTTTGCTGGGAAGGGGGTCCAATTGTCCCACGTGCATGTGTATGCTGAGTGTATGGTGTGTATGTGTGAGTGGGAGGGGGGGGGGTTCATGTCACCCCTGCTGGTGCCTGGACATGCAGGCATGCTCAGAGCACGCCCCCTACCGTGCATGCAGCACACTACATCATTATACTGGATCCCTGCGTGTTGTGGTGGGGCTAGGGCCGCTAGAAAAACACAGGTTAAAAATATTCTTTTTCAGAATTGTATTTTATACATATTCTTTAACTGTAGAGATTTGCTGATCGAGATTCGGTATCAGAGTAAAGCGCATTTTAATGACACAACACACATACTGTACTTTATCGTCTGGCCATTATTATATCATCAATCTTTTAAAGTATTGTTTAGATCTACAAAATCATCTGATGAATAAATACGCGTTTTTAATTCAAAATATATCAAAATAGTATCAGCAATGCAGTGAGCTAGAAATAAACTACACTTTCTCTCAACATTCACAACTACATTTTCGGGACATCCCTATAGCTCCATACTCTTAGGTCCCGTAGTAAAACAATTATATTTAAAGAAAATTCAAATTTCTCATTATATTTTCCAGTGCTCCCTGAGGAAAGCCCAATTTCATTTTGAATGGCCTTAGAATTGTGTGTGACAATAGATGCTGCTGAATGGCGTGTAGGAGGGCCTGTAACGGTCTGCATTCTTGGTGCACAAAGTCTGACTGCTGTGTGAATGGCATTAGGATCCCACCTGCCACAACACGTGCATGTAGACGGTAGGGAACGTGAGGGGGACAAAGAGTAGGCTGCGGCTCTATAATATAAGCCTGTTTATTACGGACATTTAATTTGAGATTCCTTAGTGGCCTTCAAATTGTACAAATATGTCTCTCTGTCGCTGTGTGATGCTCTATATCTTCGTCTGTTACTATTAGACCTAGGTCATGCATTTTGTATAAGTGATCTGAAGATGTATGTATACGGTTCTGAAGATTCTGTGGTTTGATATGTCAACAGAAAGGTTACTTTGTCCATCTTGATGTCTATCTATATATCCCCTGGTCGTTTTTTCTCTCCCTCTTCTGTCTTTGTCTTTGTATAAATTTAGCATTTATCTGTGTTACATATATATATTAATGCTCATCTGAACCTTGGTCCCCCATGACTTGAACCTGTCCCGGTAATGGTTGTTACTCACACACCCCATCTATAATTGTACCCCCCCCCAGGACACACACCCCCTGGACGTCTACCATAGGGTTTCTACCTACCTGTACACTGTAAAAAATTCCCATTGAAATTACTGGGAATCAGTGTAAAATTTGACAGTTTATCACCGTAATGTGATTTACAGTGAGACAGTGTAAAATTCATTACTTTTACATTGAACATCCATAAACCAGTACAGTGGAACAACTTTTTTTTAATTTACGGTGAATCTCACGTTAAATATTTGCCCACCAGGCGGCAGCCTGGGAGATATGGAGACTTTAGTGAAACCTCTCACTTTAAAACGTATCTAAATGTGTTAAAATAATAACAATGTCCAATATCCTCATTAATCACAGGCATTAATCACAATAGATATATAATGTCACTTTCTATAGCAGTGGAAACAAGCAAGGATTGTAAAAACACCCATTTTGTGGTAATTAGAAATATACATATTCACACTGCTGTCAGAGTTGCTTTGTAACAATCCTAGAGTACCCTTTGCTCGTGGATTGTACTTGCATATTACTGTGAGGCATTCGATTATGTCTCTTATGGCCTAATACTACAGGCCTGAAATTAAGTTGATATTAAGGAAATATACCAATGAATCAAGAAAAATTACCATCATCAGTGAATAGCAGAGAATCATCATATAATCATGATGAATCACCGTTAATTGAGGACGGAAAAGCTCCGTAAAATTTACGGGGATTAGGAGAATACGGTGACCGTAAAAAAAAAGGTGAAAGCTTGGCATTAATTGTTGCCAGTGAATCACCGTCATTTTACGGGATAATTTTTGCAGTGTACGGTTCTGAAGATTCTGTAGTTTGATATGTCAACAGAAAGGTTACTTTGTCCATCTTGATGTCTATCTATATATATCCCCTGGTCGTTTTTTCTCTCCCTCTTCTGTCTTTGTCTTTGTATAAATTTAGCATTTATCTGTGTTACATATATATTAATGCTCATCTGAATCTTGGTCCCCCATGACTTGAACCTGTAATGGTTGTTACTCACACACCCCATCTATTACTGTACCCCCTCCCCCTAGGACACACACAGCCCCTGGACGTCTACCTTAGGGTTTCTACCTACCTGTGTACGTACAGACATGCCCTCTCCCACCACCCCCATGGTTAAACCCCTAAAGACAGCAGAGGACTTTAATGCACTATGTCAATTTTTCCTCATGATGCATGAATGCAGTTCTAAAGGGAATAGCTTTTCAGCACTGCATTCATACTGATCCTTTGGTGTGATGCACTAGTGCATGAAGCGTTGGCATGATGCACCAATGCAGTGCTGGCTACCCCCCCCCCCCCCCTCCAAGTGTTACACGCGTGCATCATGATGACAAACAAACATGAAGCCTTGAAGCAGAAAGTGGTGGTTAGAGGTTTACCGTCCTACAGTTACCTCCACATGGAGGGTCGGTGCATGAGTACGGTCATTATGGCTTGTCACCAGAGCATGACTTGGTACCCCCAGTAGTACCCCCCCGCGCCTGCAACTGATTCCCTATTCACTGTGTATCCATACTGTGATAGGTAGAAAAGGGATTTTGAAAAAAAATAGTATCAACTGAAACTAATGAATTCTATGCATGTTAACTTCCATTTCATCCTCTGTTCAACTCAACATTTTGGCAGTTATATAAAAAGTACTTTAATTTGTGTTGGCTCTATATACTGCAATCAGTGTGTGACAATCCTAATAAATAACAACCATTTAAAGTTGAGAACAGGGAAGTTGTGTACAAAAAAGGGGTCGATTAATGACTCATGATAAAACATGCCTGTTACATTATGTGTGTGATAAAATGGTTATTATACAGGCTAAGCTTAGGATCAGTGTATAATTGGTTAATTAGGAAGATTGATGTAACTAAACTACGGCATAAACATGTGTATAGTAGCTCATGGAGTAACAAACAGGGCAAAGCCATAGAACATCCACAACTTATGCCAGGCTACACTGTAAATAGTGAAACCAAAAATATGCCCTTTTACACTGTAAACCAATAGTAGATTCTACTGCCCATGTACACTAATACTGTAGTATACACTGTAAAACTACAGTATATTCTACTGCCCATGTACACTGATACTGTAGTATATACTGTAAAACTACAGTAGATTCTACTGCCCATGTACACTTATACTGTAGTTTATACTGTAAAACTACAGTAGATTCTACTGCTCATCTACATTAACTTCTAACAGTGTAGTACGGCAGTACTGACATGTTGTTGTGTACCCTGTACATTAAACCCGCAGTTCTTACTGCACGTCCAGTGACAGTCAGAGCGCAGTCAGGACAGGTACTCCGCCGTATATATAGGGGCGCTGGGCCTTTAAGCCCTATGTGTTTGTGTGTATATTAGATATGTGTTAGAGCCCCAGGTTAGGCACCTTCCTGCGGCTATTTATAAAACAGGGTTCTCCTCCAGCCTTTCCCACCTACACCTGAACAACCCAGAACAACAACACCCCTTAACCCTGTAAGGGCCACAGGGGGCTTTAAACGGGATTTTCCCTTGGTCGCCATGATAAATGGATACAGCCCTGGCGAGTCTGTACTCACCAGACTGCATTCATATACATATATATGAACCTCATAGCGTTGGTTCATAAATCAAGACGACAAGCTTTCTTTTGCGTTAATGCACTATGCATCCCATAGCTGTATTTATAACATGTCATAGGTGCCGCTCGGTCTTCCTTAATGCCACTCTCACCCCACCTACTCCTCCAGGCTACTGACCCAGGTGCAAAAAAGGAGTGATCATAACCTGTAGTTTTTACTCATAAAACAGTAAGGGCAAATATCAATCCAAAAAGGAGTGATCGTCAGGAATAAATTTGCCTGTACTATATTTAGACGAAACCTTCACAACTAAATGTAAATCTACCCTTCACTGCGTTAAAAATTGGAGATAGTAAGTAGAGTAAAATTATCCTTCCAGTTTTCATGCAAATTCGCTCACCACGATATATCTAATTTCAAGTATCAAGTAAAGTAGTTGCCCTACTAGTCGGAGTGGAGCAGGGACTGGTACCCAGAGCTATATCTGGGAAGGGGTTATCAACAAGGTATAATATGGAGGGTTACATATACTTGATTGTTTCTATTTATATGCGAGGTGCGGTGGGCAAACAAACCACTGGACTGTGACCCCTTGGTATGTGCACCATGAATCAGCCAGTTATGCCAAATGTAAATAGACAAATGCATCCTAAAGGACATTCCCGTGGTGTAATTATGAATATAACCCACAGGCAATTAAAGGTGAACTTTGCAGTCATTAAACTGATTTGTGGCCATCATGTTGAGGTTACCTAAGCACGTGTTGCCTTTGTTTGCCCACACTGTGACGTAGCAGAACTGTATATGTAACGTTCCCCTTTCTTGCAGCAAAGGGTCTAGCAGCCTCGAGCTCTCCAGGCCCAGTGCCGCCATCAGGCGGTACTGGGCCTGGACAAATTTATATCTAAATAAAATGATCCAGAATCCTGGATCATTTTTCAATGAGGTGTGTGGGTTCGAATCCCACCTTGGCACAATAGGTGGTTCGTTTTTTACATTACCTATTAAACCCATTTAAAGCATAAATCCACCTATAATGAGTAGTATCACCTATTAAATATGTGACTGGGTACATTAGGTTAAATTTAGGTCAATTATGTAGATATCAATTGAAGTACTGATTGAGCCACAGTGGGGTTCGAACCCACATCCTCCTGAGTGCTGATACACAATAGCATAGTACATGAGGGCCAGTGTAGGTATAGGTCTGTAAGTAAACCCCCAGACTGTAAACGTACAGTCAGGGCCCGAGACTGAGGGTCTAGTTGACTACGTTATAAGTATGGTAGGGGTAGCCTGTGCTGAGTCTATGCCTGTTTAGGGTTGGGGCTGGTGCATAAGTGCTAACAGTGAAGTGTCAACAAGGACCACCAATATATTATACAGGGGGCAGGCTGTTTAAAGTCATGTACCAAAGTTAAATGTGTTTTAACGTGTTTAATTAAGTTAGATAATACAACTACACATAATGTGACATTAGCTAACTCTTGAGGAGGGAACCAAAAAAATTAACCCCTTTTTAGCGAAAAAAGCCAGTGCGTTACTGTAGCTCAAAGGGGTCAGCCGAACTCCATTTTAACCTGCCTGGGGGGGGGGGGGGATTTGGACCCCTCCTATAGGGGCGATCAAAAATATTTGGACCCGCTCGCTTGAAAATCCACCAACCCCCCCCCCCCTGCCTGTTGTTCAAAAATGACCACTCCCTAAAAGCATTGTAGTTCTGCTTGTAAGTTTCATTCAAGCTGGCCCCACCTCGACCTCTGATCCCGAGCGTCATCGCTGGTACCAAAGGTTGCTGGTTAAAATAGTTCCTGTGCGCTTGGTGCTGTGGTATTAAAAGTTCAGATGGGTACCGCCGAGGAATTCCCCCCCAATATACGGGGGAAGTGCCCCTCAAATACCAGCGATGTCGCTCAGACACATCCGAAGACGAGTTGGGGCCAGCTTGAGTTTCATTTCGTAAAGGACTGGGCCAAAAAAAAAATAGGTGTGCTTCAGGTTACCCGACCCTACCTAGCAAAACGACACGTTGTTGGCGAGTCAGCGCTGAAGTTAACGAGTCATTTCTTTTGTACTTTTCAGACCATGGGATTAATCTGTCTTTAGAAAACATTTTTTGTGCTATTTCAGAGTCAAATTGACAGTCCACCAGTCGACATAGTTGTCTGCGAGTCAGCGCTGGAGTTTGCGAGTTAATTTTTGGATACATTTCAGGCCACAGTAAAAAATAAATAAAATAAAGTAAATAAACAAAAATCCGACCTACCCTACCTAGATTTTCAGACTATGTAACCTGAAACACACCTTTTTTTGGGCCCTATTCCCCTTTGTAAAGTAACACCCACGTGGCTATTACAGATGTATCTGTGATTTTGCATGAAACAGATGTCTTATCTAGTTTTGCATGTGCCCTGGATGCATTGCCAAACCAACCCTCCCTTTCCTGTACAGTTTATGTATCACCCCACCCCCATCCCACGCACACACACCTCCAAATCCCAGAGCCAAGTCTTCACTCACCTACTGTACATGTAGACTTTACCACTTGCCAAAACAGATCAGATACAATCATGACACATTATGAAAAAGAAGGAAGATCAACCTTAATTATGAAAATTACATCATTTATATCTACGCAACGCATATCTATACATGTATGAAAAAAATCATACTATCAGTTGCCAGGGTATGCTCAAAAAAATAAATAACCACAAAAGTGAATAGCCATACATTAAAGATCATTGCCTTGGGGCTTTAGCCGCGCTCGGCATGAGATAGTCTGCCGCAAAAAGAGAATGGAATGTAAAGTAAATAAAGGAAAAAGTAGAATCATGTCAAACATGCACATACATGAATGGTAAAATAACAACCAGGACGACAAAGTAAGGTTTGCCGTGTAGTGTGTCATGTATATTATAGTTTATAGCTGAGATGAAGGGACGCCAAACATGTGTATATTGTGACACGACACAGGGTGGTGTCATGTAATATCGGAACCATCAGCTTTATATGCTGAAAACATTTACAACATGTAGCTATTAACCCTTTCTGGACCGCATACTGCTTTATAATGTCCTTGTGAGTCATGGTGCATGAATGCCGTGCTGGCGAGTAACCCATGGCCCTAGACCCCTAAATTCGATATGGCGACAAGGCCATTTCTGTAATCCGATATGGTGACATGGCTATTCCTTAAAATCGACATGGGACATGGCCATACTAGTGACATGGGACATGGAGCATTTCTTAGTCTGACATGCGACATTGGCCTTAGTAACATGGATGTGAATGGCATCAGAACATCGGAAAGCCCTAAAATACACTAATCTCACGATAGATTCCTTAAATTTTCTCGAATGACAAGCTCAAACTCACCTTGTGTCATGATTGTATCTGATCTGTTTTGGCACTGGTGAGTTACTCGCCAAGTCTGCATTCATGCATCATGCCTACAAGAGGCATACTACGGCACAAGAGCAAAATGCATTAAAGGACATTCCTGTCCATTAATGGCTCAGTCTCATGAGTTTGTAACAGTTGAAACGTCTTTGACCGGTGTCGTCTTTGACCGGTGTCGTCTTTGACCGGGTGTCATCTTTGACCGGGTTATATAGAAAAGGTTTGTTTTCCATTAAATTTTTTTTTTTAATATGTATATGATGTTATGTACTTGGTGGCACTTCTTATTGCATGATACTTTGGACAGTGCAGCTGTTTAAAGTATTATGCAATGATAATAATAAGCTGTTTAAAGTTTAAGTAAAATTCCAAGTGACGTCTTTGACCGGCTGAAGAAAAAAGCCCAAAAGGGACCCTTAATATGTGCAAAAAAATAAATTTAAAGAAAATTGGGTAAAACAACCATAGACTGTTTATTACATGAAGAAGTTGAAGCTTAAATTTCTTTACTATATACTACTTTTTTCTTCATTTTAATCCCTACCCGGTCAAAGACTACACCGGTCAAAGACGACACCGGTCAAAGACGTTTCAACTGTTACAAAGTCATGAGACTGAGCCACATGGTTAGATCTGCTATCAGATAGTGCTACCAAGAAAAGAGTAGAGGCATTGAATACACACACGATGGAATGCGATACATATATTGAAATTACTTCAAAGACTAGAATAACAGATAAAGGGTACCTGGGTATACAGAAACCATACATAGATCCTATAGTCAGATTGCTACTGCACACTGAGAAACGTGTCAGCACTTGAGGATTTAAAAACCACCTAACCACAACGTTATGTCACATTGTTGGACAACTTCCGTGTGACTATACATGGGTAAAATTCGACACGCGTGACACGGCGACACGGGGGGTTCTTAAATTCGACACGGGCGACACGGCCCTTTTAAAAATCGACGGACACAGAAAAATGGACCAGAATGTATAGAATAAAAATCGACATGGCGACACGGCACCCTAGCTAACAATCGACACGGCGACACGGTGATAATTCTGGCTACCCATGTATAGTCACTTCCGTGTTGGCCGACCTGACATCAAACCAGGGATTATCAACATCTAAGGGGAGATTCACCAGTGGAGGACGTCCCATAATACCTTAGCCTTTAACAGAGAGTGCTAAGGCATGTCCTGATCTTCCTTTCATTGGTAAATAACAAACTGACAGCAGAAGTCCACAAAAAGCTAAATCTATAATACAAACTGTATTGTCCTGTATTGAATGGGCGCTGAAATGAAAATATCACAACCCCCCTTCTAGAGGTATACATATACTCTATATAGAGACTCTTTGGTTTAAAAAAGAATCCCATATAAGGGAGTGATCATTTTTTAACAACAGGGGGGGGGTGGTGGGTTTCCGCGCGGAGCGTGCGAAATTTTTTACACCCCCCCCGGTCAAGGGGTCAAAATTTTTTACCCCCCCCCCTTAGGGTCGAAAATCGGCTCGCGCGCGGGCCCTTCGAAGCATAGTTACGCGCGGGCTTTTTGGCTCAAAACAGGTTAAATTTTTTTGCCCCCGCCCCCAAGAGGGGTCCAAATTTTTTTGCCCCCCCCCGGTCAAGGGGTCCAAATTTTTTTGCCCCCCCCCCCCCCAAACCCACCACCCCCCCCCTGTTGATAATAAATGATCACTCCCTAATGTAGACTGGAGCTTATACTTCAATTGATGCTGTGAACTAGACATGCGCTGAATAGGGCCTACAGTTTCCCACCACAAGTTCTCACTGGAGAATCCATAGACACATACATAAATATCAACCGCGCGCATCTAGCCTACCACATACCAGGTTCGGTCCGTATGGGCCCTGTTAGCTCAGGGAACCTGAACTCTATATCTCCGTTCCCCTCCGCAAAAGATTGCGGAGGGGAACGGAGATATAGAGTTCAGGTTTCCTGAGCTAGGGCCCTGTGGACCTGCTGACCAGCCTTCGGCTGTGTTGGTTTTAAAACTAAATCTTCTACCACATAGTTCTCACCCAGGTAATCATTCAACCTACCAGTATGATCATGACACACGGACCTACAATAATGTTGTTGCTGCAAACAAAATATGGAAAAAAGCAGTCGCCCAATGTGGGGCTCGAACCCACGACCCCGGGATTAAGAGTCCCGTTTACCGACTGAGCTAACCGGGCTGGCCGTTTGTCCAGGTGCATAATGACGGTCAGACACTCACCTGTCCCTCCTGGTAGTCCTGTCCCATGGTCGTCAGTTATCCCGGTACAGGTAGTCAACAGGTAGATGATAGTCCTATATTATACCATAGGAAGCAGTTGTAGGTAGTCCAAGTCTTGTAATCCTAATTGTACTCCTATGTGTATGTGTGTGTCTCTAAATGTAGAGCCAGGAAAAACTAATGCACAGGGAGGAAGTCTTAAAATAGGTAGTCCCAAGTCTAGTATAGGTAGTCCACAGGGTGATATCTACACCCCCAGCAGGTATAGATGACTATCGTGCAATAGGTACTACTACCGTAGGTGTGCTACAGGTATATAGATGTCTACTGACGTATAAAGGAAGCCGAAATGTAGTCCTCACCTATCTAGAGGCGCCAGATTAAAGTCTTCTGTGGAGGAAGATAGATGGGTAGTCAACAGCCAGGTGTATACCTATGGATCTGGGGGTAATCAGCAGGTAGATATCTGTAGTGCAGCGGTATGGGTAGCCGAAGGGTAAATGTCTACAGACTTGTAAAAAGGAGGATGCTCCCAGTAAGCCGAAATGCAGTCCTCCTGGTGATATCTACAGGTGATTTGATAGGTGGTCTTCCTGTAGCTGTCTGCATATACAGGTGTGTAAGACGTCTACAGGTGTATGTCTGTACATCAGGTAAGGCGCCGGTCACTGGAGGATATCTACAGCTGGTTTAAAGGGGACAGTCTCACCACTCGCACTTAACCACATAGTAGACTAGAACAGTACTAGAATTGTGAGTGGGATACGCGCAAGTAGTCCCACCCCCTATCTACAGGTGGTTTGAAGGTAAACGCTTGCTGCTCCTGCAGAACCAGTCAGACAGAGATGTCTATAGAGGTATACCCGGGGGTATAGTCCACAGGTAGGTAAGACGTCTATGGGTGTATGCCTCTATACCCCTATATAGACACTATATACCTGCCCTCAGGGCATCACCTGTACCCCCTCACCCGGTGCCCTCACCTGCCCTCATGCAGGAGTCACACCCCCGGTCCACAGTCTGCAGGTACACAGACTGTCTGCCCCCAGACTATCCTTAATATCCACAGGCGGTGGGGTGAGTCTGGGCACAGACAGTTTTATGAGTTACAAGCAGGGTGCACAGTGGACACGCTTGTAGCACAGATTATCATATAGTTGCTCCTCTGCCTATACGTCGATTACCAGAGCCTACCTGGGCGGTTAAGGGCAGATCCACCTAGTAATGATATAGATGCTTCCTTCTATGGGTATATGTGGTTGCAACTGGTATACCCGTCTGGACAGCTGATGCCACTTGTGCCCGTGCCCTTGTGTTAAATCTGACTTTCAGTAGCAAGCAGGGTGCATAGCAGACATGCTTTTAGCACTGGTTATCAAATAGATGCCACATGGATGTCCCTATGTTGGTGACCGTGGGAACCTTCCTGGGTCGGTGGTTCTACGCTCCTGTTACCCTGTATCAGCTAGTGTACATGTATTACACATACAGGCCCCCCGATCCTCTCCTCACCCCTATGGTGACTACACATGTAACACATGCAGGTATACCCGTGTAGGGTAGTTACAGGTGGGATCTACCTGTAGCTGCAGGTGTTGATAGCTCCTCCAGGGGTGCTACCTGCCCCTATACAGGTGTGTTACAGGTGTGTTACAGGTGTCATACAGGTGTCATACAGGTGTCATACAGGTGTGTTACAGGTGTACCGGCTTCCAGGTGGGGTCTGGACCTTACTGGAGGTAGCTGTGTGTAGGGAGGACCTCCATGGTGTAGTAGAGTGCTGCAGGTATCCACATAGGGTGAGGATCACCACTCTCCCTATTACTACTACTGCCCCTGCTGTAGTATACCCCGTGTAGGTGTAGATCTACTACTACATTGGATCTCTCACCCTGTGTACCTATATATGGACCGTGCTACCAGACTCCTATGGCTATAGACCCCTAAATTCGACCTGGGCATTTCTTAAAATCGACATGGGACATGAGGCCTAGTGACATGCGACATGAGGCTTAAAAAGATAGTGACATGGGACATGGACAGTTCTTAAAATCGACATAGGACATGGCCATTATTTATTAAGCGACATAGACATGCAACATGGTCATTTCTTAAAATCGACATGCGACATGGGGAACCCCCATCAAGGGCCCCACTCCTCCCCATTCTGTAGAGAGAGAGGGTGCCATCCACTTTGGAAGTCAATTACCTCTCTGTACGGATACAGCCATTGTTATCCACCGACGGATAATGTACCTACAAGTTTATCTATGCAGTTGGCTTTAGTTCGGACCAACAATCTGTCAG
The DNA here is from genome assembly GCA_947462335.1 of Harmothoe impar. Lineage (NCBI taxonomy): Eukaryota > Metazoa > Annelida > Polychaeta > Phyllodocida > Polynoidae > Harmothoe > Harmothoe impar. Next base: position 103,387,239 of record OX381705.1, on the reverse strand, counting down.
GAGATTGACACCTCGGCTACTGGTTTGAGCCATACAGAGAGACCTTCTGATGACTCCCGCGGCCCCAGAGTGACTCCTACCGTCATGCACCAGCGCTGACACCAGAGGGCAGTGACGTCACAGGGCAGGGTCCTGGAGCAGGAGCACCCCCAGGTAGACTTGCTGCAGTCTGTAGTATTACAGGGAAATTACTTAGAGAAAAGAGAGACCCGGGACCCCCCCCCCCCTCTAATTTATGATTTTATGTACATTACATGTATGTGATGATATTTCATCCCGGGTTTCGTCCCAACACGACTCACAGTACATTATAGTGTCGGTTGCCAAACTTTTTCAAAAGCAGCGAATGCTCAGACTCTCATTGCTGAGGGCAGTTGCCACTATTACTAGGGACCAGACAGACAGGGGCCCACCTCTAATTTGTAATGTTATGTAGATCTACATATGTATCTATACATTACATGTATGTGATGATATTTCGTCCCCGGATTTCCCCAACACGACTTACAGTATAATGTAGTGTCGGTTTGCCAACGTTCTCAAGTTCTTCAGTCCGCCCCTGAAGAAGGGGGCATAATGAATGAAAGTTTTAAGCTATAAAAAAGAGGGAGGGGAGTGCTCAGACTCTCATTGCTGAGGGCAGTTGCCACTATTACATTACAGTGGATATCTATAGACCCCCCCCCCCCCCAACTGTCTAATCAACATGCCCTGGCTACATAGGGGCTATGTATAACTTGTACAACTGACGATATAATCATGCTGATCGGCATACATGATACCTATAGTGGTCAATAATCAATACGAACATATATATCCTACCATATGTACGGCAGGTTCCCCTGATAACAAATTGATACTGACCATGGGTACCTGGGGTTGCTATGACAACAGATTAGTGGTGCCCTTGTTACCATGGTAACCTGCTCCTCGTGTATCCACCAGGACACAACTGACTGTGCTGCTGCTATTGTAGATGGGTAACTCACAATATAAGGTAGACAGCGTAGGCCAAATATGGTATACGAGCAGCTAACCCTTCCAGCCTGTGTAGAATACTACCACAGGGAGTGGTAGATTTTCAATAACAGGCTCGGGAGGGGGACGGAGATTAAACATGTCAACCCCTTTAGGCGGGGGGGGGGGGGGATCTTCATTTTCTTTCAGTGAAAACGCTAATGCGTTACTTTGATAAACGACAGTTAATATTACAACTAGCACAACGATAGGCCATGGAGATAAGAGCTAACGCAGATCTGAGATCTAGACAACCATGTTGTTTAAAAAAAAGGTATATATATTGGGTAAAAGATTACAACTACAATAGTAGATGCATCATCCTAGCTTAGACGCAGTGCCTTACTTCCGCTAGGTCCCGTATCATCAGACACACTGCACAGGAATTCTTATTACACCTATATGGTCACTTGGATTATAACCGATCGCTGTATATAGGGGTAAAAGTAGTTGCCTAATGAGTGAAGCCAGTATTCTGGTCAGGTACTGGCAAGATATGCATTGGCAACAGGTATCGCATGGGTCCCGTCGCCACCAACGATCTCCGCTCTCAATGGAGGGAATTATTTCATCGGTTTAACATTATATTCGTCTAAAATATATCCTACCTACTATATGTAAATTTAAGAATAGTTCCCGGCCCATCCGCAGGGTGACACCTGTGCATGCGCCGCCCCCGCACGCCACCTAGTGAGTACTGGTACGCTGGTTACTGGCAGACATCCATGTTTGACCCTGTAAGGGCAAGCTCGCCCGACCTCGACCTCTGTTCCCGAGCGTCATCGCTGGCACCAAAGGTTGCTGGTTAAGATAGTTCCTGTGCGCTTGGTGCTGTTGTATTAAAAGTGCAGATGGGTACCGCGTAGGAATCCCCCCCAATATACGGTGGAAGTGACGCGGTCATGGCCCCTCAAATACCAGCGATGTCGCTCGGATGCGTCCAAGGACGAGTTGGGGCCAGCTTGCCTTTAAGGGCAGTAGAGTACTTAAATCTACAATAAACCTTGCGGTTATAATGCATGGATGCAGTCCTCGTAAGTAACTCACCAGTGCTACATTACTGTATTACTCCAATGGTACACACAGCAACAAAGTAGCTTTTTCTCATTTCATGAAAATTAGATAAATATAAAATCCTCAGTTTTAGGGAAACTTAAAGAAAAACGTTTCCCCCTCAAAATTAGTCGTTTGCCTGCCACGTGTGTGTGTGTGGGGGGGGGGGGCTCTTTTTGTAACAGCAGGGAAAGAGGTCAAGGGTTCCAACTCCTCCTCCCCACCAAAGAAAATCACCCCCCCCCTGTTGTTAGAAAAATAGCACTGACTTACTTCTTGGAAATGTGCCGGCATGCTTCTTGCTAGCACTGTGTTGGTTCATCATAGAGACAAATGATGGCTCTTTAACCACATGGTGTCAATAAAAGGTAAATCCGTTCACCCTTTAAGGACGGCAAGTCGCTATGAAGCAATGCGTGTCATTATAAAGCACCAACGCGGCCACAGCGCATAACTCGCGGTGTAACTCATGCAACATGACGACTCTTTGGGAGTGTATATCAACACTGTAGGGTTTTCATTATGCATGCATTAATGCAGCCCTGGCGCAGTCTATACGAAAACATTTTCACCATGCAGGACATTCGGTCCTGCAGATATTTCGTTTTACAGGCCCGGCTTATTTTTTGCAGGCCCGGATATCAGAGGACAATCTTATTATTTTAAAATAAGATAAAAGGCAACTTTTCACACTAATAATGGTACCCTGCATGTTACAAATATACAAATCAATTGAATATGTAAATCAGTGAAGAAAATACAGAAAATAGTCATGCTTTCTATCTTATGCTGTAGAAACCTTAATATTAGTCCGATTTACACGCCGTAAAAACTGACATGTAGGAAAAGACCTGCAGATGACAGCTAGCCATTGGGGCCGGTATTAGACACCTTTCTGCCGGACCGGCAGGCTTTTTGCCGGCTATAGCCGGTGTCCGGCAGAATTTCGTATAGACTGCTGGCGAGGGGCGATGTATTAATGCCCTCTGCGGCCCTTACAGTGTTACAGTAGCACCTGTACATGGTGTACAGGTTGGCGGGGTGCCACATCCACCCAGGACACCACGTGACCAGGGAGTGGACCTACTCGGGGCACATTATATACACGTTATAGGGCTCATCACTTTTATATGTTAATTTGTTTCTTGTACATAGACGGCCCACACTGAAAAGGTAAACTTGTCTCTAGACTGTCTGTCATAAAAGAAATGAATTAAAAACTTGTGCACGTATACGTGACAAAAAAGCGGGTCTTTTAGCTGGAGGTAGAAGACCCACTTGGCATGTGCCATCCCAAAACATGACATTTCCCAGCTCCAGATTCTATTAGTGGGATGGTAACCTGATAGGTTAGACAACTTTTGACTGGTTTATTCTATGACAGTCACGTAGACGACTCTGTAGACAAGTTTACCTTTTTAGTGCAGACCCTTTATATACTGTAAAGATGTCAATATATGACTAGAGTGAAAGTACACTGAGAACTTAGGCATATCTAAAAGTAGTCACTATTGATTAGTTAGGGTAATCATAGCCTGTTGATTAGTTGAGGTCATCACCATGATTACCCAAAGTCATAATCTCGATTAGAATATTTGCCACTAGGGGGCTCTACTAGACAGTAATGGAACATGCAGGGTCATCACATATGATTACTTGGGTGATTACCAAGTAATCACTTGTGTCACAATCACCGTGATTACAAAAAGTAATCACCCTTGATTACTTTTTCTCCCATAGCGTTTTCAGTGTATATCTTTCGATTGACCCCCCCCCCCCCCCTTGCCATTGGTAACACTTGCAGTAATTCCAGTGGAAATAGATATATCTAGGTCGACCATGAATGCAAATGTAATCTTGTGGAAACAAGGGTTGGTAAGGTCAACTTAAATTTGCAAGAGAGGTGTGTTTCAGGTTACATGGTCTGAAAATCTAGGGAAGGTAGGTTGGATTTTTTTTTAAATTTTTTTTTTTTTACTTTAGCCTGAAAAGTAGCCAGAAATCGACTCACGAACTACAATGCCGACTCGCCGACGACAGCCTCGACTCATGACCTATCAGATCGACCCTTAAATAGCCCCAAAATGACCCAAAATAAAAATATTTTTTCAAAATTGCATGAAAATTTCTAGGGTCGGCCCTGTTTTGCTAGGTAGGGTCGGGTAACCTGGAACACACCTTTTTTTTATTTGGCCTTATTCTGCCTATTCTAGTTTTTCTAGTTTTTAGCCATGTGGTCTGGGCATGTCTTTTTTTCTACCTTTCATACAATGCTGTAACTTGCTATGTCCACAGCTGGCCTCTCGGGAACATCGCCAAACTATTCATAAAAATACAATATGTATATAAATGCACATATTGTATGTTAAGTCACGACCCTGTCACCCCACACATATTCTACACAGTGCACCCAGTGAACCCAATGACCAGGAGGGCATACTTTAAAGGTTAAGAATCCTTTGTCATGTTGTAATGGAATATTACATGGGACATGAATGGATCTAGAGATAAGTATTTATAAACGGGTGGACAATTCATATTTCATTAACATTATCAATGTAAAAGTCTCAGAGACTAAGGCATGGGATACACAACAAGGGTTCGACTATATAACATTCCATGATGTACCAGACATAAGCTGGAAATATATGCTCACAATTAAATCATTTACTACTATTATAAGTTAGCTTTGTAACAATTCAATGACAATCTAACTTGGCAACAAATAGAGGTTTGGTATTAGAGGTTATGACTAACTGGGGGTGGAGCAGGAGGTAACCATGGTACCGTATTGGCAGAGCCTACACCATGACACAGGTTATTCTGAGGTGTATGATCCTGTATAGGATATGGGAGAGGTCAGTGTTCACAGGACTATGACAAACCCTGACAAAAGCTGCTATATTTATGTCTGTTGGGCTCCTTAGAGACACCCCAGAGAGGTGCTAGGTCAGTAGGCTTTAGACCCGTGCATTTTGCCCAAGCACTAAGGCCACTCAAAAAACGTCTTCCTGATGAAAATTGCGATTTTGGAGAAGCTTCATTCTAAAAAGAAAATGTTTAATAAAAAATAATTGTTAAAAACTGGACAAATATGGCCTTTTCTTATATCAAACTAAAATGTATACTGGCTGAGACACGCCTCCGTATAGCGCCATGTAACGATGTAACGATGTAACGACAACATTAGCATAACATACTTAATAGTATGCCGCGAACCTGTTTGAATTGCGCTAATTATTGGCTATTACATACCGCTAAGAAAAACGACCTCATGTAAGATTCATCTAACGAACCTCATGTCATAAGAACAACGCCATTGATATAAATATCATGAACATATATAATTATTGAGATGACACAATTCCATCTGTGACGTATATGATAAGTATTCTGTAACATACCATGCATATACCATCTCGTTGAATATGTACAGTGTTTTTGAAAATCATTTTATGAATAAACACTTACAAACTCAAAAATGTCGTGAGCTGAGACTACCTTGGATTATGAAGTCTTGAGTACTAAAATGTGAAATATTTTCGCAAAAAGTTCCAACTTCCCCTCATAAGATTCAGGGGTTCATAACACGAAAAGCCCTGTGCTGTGCTGTCTTGTTCTGACAATATATACTATCATATATCCTACTTTGAAAAATAAGAGAACAAATAGACAAACTGACCAGTAAAAAAAGATTCATGTATTTCTAAATATACCTGTAGTATAGTATGTGAGTGTTGGCAGAGTATGGTGTGAGGTAGAGGCAGCTGTCTGGGTGCATCCACCCACATACACACCGTGGTATGTTCTTTGTTAGCCCACCATCATGTAGGGTCTTTACTAACTCCTATACAGCGGCTCACCTAGACACCATATAAGGGCATTAAGACTCTTTCAAATACTAGAAGATCTACATTACAGTTGCCTTTTGAATGGAAGTGTACCGCAGGCATCACCCCTAACATCCGACTCACTTGTTACCTTTTTAGGACAAAAGCCAAACTATGTTGGTGGGCACTGATGATGTTAATACATATGAAGTTGTAATTAATCAATCGGGCCAATCAAATTACCGTCTCCTCCGTCAAAAGTAGACAATTGGACCATCTAATATTGACAATATAGACAAAGGGCAACAAGTTTTTGGCTTGGTCTCGTGGAATATGGCCCAATGGGCCCAATGATAAACTCGAGGAATAATCCAGATGACCGATTCGACCCCCTACACTCTAAAAAAAGTGTGTTACGTTTACACACTTTTCAACACACTTTTCTGAAGCCACTTTTAACACACTTTTTTGTGGTAACACACTACACACTTTTGGCAAAAGTGTGTTGAATCTGAAAAGTGTGTTGGTGTACAAAGCCATGGTATTGAGGAGGTGGGGGTTAAAATAGCTGTTCTACACCTCACAGAGTGTGTCAGGTGCCGTGGCTGAGTGGTCTAGGGGCTGGCACATGAGTCCTATCCATGCAGGTTCGAATCCCTTGACAATTATTGTTTTTTCAATATCAAGTATGATTACTTTCTATATGGGTTAAGAGTTAAATTAGTATAGATTTATTTAATTTCTTGTCAGGTCTATTCATGTTCATACTGTGCATATACTGTGCGTATCACTTTTAAATGCTTCTTATATCTAGGAAAAGTGTTTATTGAACCGCTCATAATATATAGAAAAGTGGGAATAGAAGTATTATATCAAAACTGACTTTGTATTGACAGTAAACAAGTCTTAGTCAACCACTATGAACACATCCTAGCTCATGACCCTGGCGAAACTGACACACCTGATAACCAACTGGTGACTGTGGCGCAATGTGCCATGACCGTACCACTGTCAGATAGCGTGGGATGGCTGCTCTCACAACCTTTTCTCAGAGTCTCCAGTGGTCCATTGTAGCCTTTTCCCCTCCCGGCTAGGACCACCTTCGTCAACACTGATATCTGCTATATCTTTACCAGTCGCAAGTGTATTATGCTTCTACGGGTTGAAGCGGATCGGTGCAAGTCTCATGGGAGACCAGGACACCAAAGGTTCACCGCAGTCTGTCTACCGACACTAACAGACGCGACTCCTGTCAGGACAACTTGTTTCACTTGGGAAGATTTGGTGCCAGGTCTCCTCTGGGGATCGAACCCAGGACCTCTCACACACTTGTCCAGCCACTTGCTCAGTAGGCCACCAAATCTCCTTGTACAATCATGGTGTATTCACCACTCAAATAGGTACCAGAACACACAACAGTGAGGAGACACAAAGTATTCTCAAAGATCACACAACTTCTTACCAGTTACCAGTAAGCTATATATAACTTACCCTTGGGTATTGATATGTTATGACAGGAAGTGGTTCTTAGACAATACAAAAACCGCCCTTATTGAGGGATGCCAATGCACTGACTAATAATTTGCAGGGCTTTATATCTATTATAAAGACAATAGTTAATCAGCTATTAATAAGCCATGCTTTTACAGCCTTGCAGAACCTCTAATGAGGTCTTATATGGGATGGTTATTTGGTTCATGCAAAGAGCATGTGTGTATAGTTGAAGAGAATAAACTTCCCATCTATTTCCAATATGGATCGAGTGAGTTTGCTCATGAATTCAATGAGCTTCAAATAATACAGTTTTTGTATGTATCTCATTGCAAAGTAAATAGGTGTCATATCTTTCATTGTAGTAGAGGGGATTGGTTGGGGAGGGGGTTGTAAAACAGTTCAACCCCTCCTGAGGGGAAGAGAAATTTGACACTTCTTGAGGGGGGGGGGCTAAAATATTATGGTCCTTCTTAGAAAATAAACATTTCCATTTGACGGTCAGCCCCATAGGGAATCGAGCCGGGGATCTTCGAGTTCTCAGTCCAAAGACTAGTCCACTGAGCCACTGCGACAGCTACTATATGGCTGTAAGAATGTAGCATAGGTACATGATAGACCTTTACTGCTGCTGGCCCCTTTTGTATATGATACACACCTCTATGACCTCAAGTGTGTAAGCAGGTAAGTGAGTTGACAAAAAGTGTGTTACAATTCATAAGTGTGTAAAATCTCAAAGTGTGTTGCAAATTTATGTGTGTTACTCTTAAAGCATGTTCCCACAACACACTGTTCTTAGAGTGTACCTGTTAATGAAAAGAGGAGCACTCCCTTAAGCCTGCATTGTCAGAGGTTAATATAGCTCAGCAGTATATTCTACTGTAGTTTTACAGAATATATACAACACGGTTAGTATGTATACATGGGCAGCAGATTCTACAGTTGCTTACAGAAAATAATAATGTTTCATTATTTATAGTGTGTGCTTCGCACCCCCCTCCCAATTCACTAACCTGGCCAGGCGTTTCTAACCTGCTGTTCACCTTCAGGTCATGGTCTTATTAGCATCTGATCAGCATGGCTACCAGACCTGCCCATACACATGAATAATGGCAGCACCCAATGGTACATAGTCTGGTCTCTGATAATGAAATGGCAGTATTAAAGTGGCATTCTCACCAAGCGTTTCCCACTCACAATTCTAGTACTGTTCTAGTCTGCTATGTGGTAAGTGCAAGTGGTGAGAATGCCCCTTTAACACTTTAGGGATGGCTCGTCCCTCAAAAATGACATTTGTTGTCGTGATGTACCAATATAGCCATGGCGAGTAACTCCCTGGTGTTGCATTGGTGAATTGATGCATCATGCCACCCATAAGGGTTTAAGTGTCCCGTCCCAGCTAGAAACAGCTAAACAAACTATGCTTATACACGGTGCTGAAATACATCAAATACTTTACTTCTAGAATGAGGCTAGAATATACATAGACTCATGTCACAAAAATCGAGAGCATGCACCCAGCGCAGGTGAGAATTGTTTGCCCCCTTCCCATGAAGGGTTCATATCTATTACCAACCCTCCACCATTGTCACCCTACATTTACACATCCACACTGCCTTACCTCCTTCACCCAGGTCCCTCACCTTGTCAGCTTTTAACAATTCAAGAGCTTTATAGTGCTTTTAATGCATTATTCTAGTCACCATGATGCATGAATGCAGCCCTGGTGAGTAGATAGTCATAGGGCTGCATTCATGCATTATTCTAGTCACCATGATGCATGAATGCAGCCCTGGTGAGTAGCTCGCCATAGGGCTGCATTCATGCATCATTCTAGTCACCATGATGCATGAATGCAGCCCTGGTGAGTAGCTCGCCATAGGGCTGCATTCATGCATCATTCTAGTCACCATGATGCAGGAATGCAGCCCTGGTGAGTAGCTCGTCATAGGGTTGCATTCGTGCTGACAAAAGCATAATGCGTCCATACATTGGTCAAATGATGCATGAAAGCGAGTGTATCACCAGGGCTACATTCATGTATGGCCCTAGACCCCTAAATTCGACATGGCGACATGGCCATTTCTTAAATCTGACATGGTGACATGGCCATTTTTTAAATCTGACATGGTGACATGGCCATTTCTTAAAATCGACATGGGACATGGTCATGTGAGTGACATGGGACATGGGCTGTTTCTTAAATTCGACATGGGACATGGGCCTTAGTGACATGCGAAAAATTATTGGAGAGTGCATCAGAATGCACCATTTGAAGTCTAGATATTCAAAACTGTCTTGGATGGTGCTCCCTTGTTCTCTGCAGGCAATGCAAGGAGCTTAGGCTCTAAAAATGCATCATTTAGGTTCTAAAAATGCACCATTTAGGTTCTAAAAATGTCAAAGGTCTTTGGTGTTGGGCCTAATAAACAATATCACTTAGTGACACTAGTGACATGGGCCTTTCTTAAAATCGACATGCGACATGGGGACCCCCCCATCAAGGGCCCCTCATGTACCATGCTGGCCCAATATATAGAGTTGAGACACTCCCGAAGGGTCATCACGATGCAGCAATGCAGCACTAGCACGTTACTCACCCACAGGGCTGCATTGGTGCATCATGACGGCAAATGTCAACTTTTAGGAACATACCACCTTAGTGCATTAACAGATAATGCAGTCCTCGAAGGGCTAATACTGACCAGGTACAAGCTGTGGTGGCTTTTTCACCTTCCTTACACCTTGAGGAGGTAATCTGATTACCATGGTTACCTCCCCACCCAGACCCAGAGCTAGACTAGTAGATGAGATTAACCCTTTAAGGGAAACATAGTGCTTTATCATTTTATTCCCTTTTGTTGACATAAATGTAACTACTACTACTAGTACTATCACTAGTACTACTAGTACTACCGAGCAGCTGGCAAGTGATGCATTTTCGCATCATGCTGACCCGATGAGCTTTATTCACCGCTGACGCCTCAGCACGTTGCACCTGTGTAACCAGACGGCCAGCTGACAAAAAACGTTATTTCACGTCAAAATAACGTTATTTCACGTCAAAATAACCTTTTTTCACGTTGAAATAACATTTTTCTGAGATAAGGCGCCATAAATAAACATTATTTGACGTTGTATAACGTGTTGGTTTTTTGCTCAATGGGCAGATGCTGTATTTGTGCATTTAGATGACAAACGTAACATAAAGACTGAGACATCATCCCGGGGGAACACGCTGTTTTTAAAGGGTTAACGGCTGCCTACAGAATCAGTATGGTGTGCTCCCATGTGTCAGTCAAGCTGTCAGTGAAGATGTCAGCTGGAGATCCAACTGTCAGATCTATCAGTACTCATTTAGGGATATATAGTTGTAGAGGGAGTGACTTCTGTGCCTCTAGTTCAAGCATCCTCACAGAGAGAAGAAGTAGAATCACTGTAACTCCCAAAGGGGAGTCCAGCACCAATCACTGAGGTGACTCTCCCCAGGACTCTGAAGTGACTCCCGATCATTAGGGAGTCTTAGAATAGCAGTCATTATAAAGTTATTATAGAGTCCTGCTAGTGTTAGGAAGTCACTTCAGAGTCCTGGGGAGAGTTACCTCAGTGATCAAGTCGGGAGTCACAGTGATTCTACTTCTTTTCTCTGTGCTGGGACCAGAGTCACAGGCCAGTCAGGTGTCGCCCAAAATGTACACTTCTAAAAGATATCTTAATAAATGCCTATTCCCATAGCACTCTAACCCCCTCTCCACAGACCTGGACAGGTATTCTATAAGCACCCTGCTATTCCTGTCCTACCCATGTCTATGTTATAATGGTAGCAGGATTTAGCAGGGGGTACTGCTGACATGGGTACTGACCCATGCTGAACTACACGGTAGTATACACATCTGTATAGTCTGCTATTCACACACCTATTCACCCACCCAGTCTTCGCAAAACCTTTTCACCATACAGGACATTTGGTCCGGCTGCTTACCAATTTTGCAGGACAGGACAGATTTTTACAGGACCAGATATCAAAATCATAGTTTTACATAAGTTTAACATAATTAGATGTTTTATTTACAGAAAAGAATAACAGAAAAATACTTTAATTTACCTAAAATATCAGTGTGTACTCTAGAACTTGTAACTTTAGTTCTAGTTGGAATATTTGAGAAATTCTCGCAGTTCTGGAAAGCCCAGGATATGCAGGACATTTGGTCCTGCAACTCCTATTATTCAGCTGGACCAAAGTCATGTTAGGCCGACATTGCCGCTGTCTGGCAGGATTTTGCAAAGACTGCCAACCATGATGCCTGAATGCAGCTCCAGTGAATAACTCGCCAGAGCTGTATTCATGCATCATGCAGATCCTACAGGATTCATAGACTTCGAAAGGGTTGGCATGATACAGGAGTGCAGCCCTGACGAGTAGACTCTCCTGGGTTGCAGTCATGCATCATGAATAGCACCTTTAAGCACTATGTGGCCCTTAACCCTTTAAGGACGGATGTCGCTAAAATATGAGATTGGTCGACATTATGCGCGGCGAGTGACACTTTGGTGACATGTCGGTGCTGCATTGGCACATCATGCAGACCCCTTAGGGGTGTCTGAACCCTGTTGGGTCGGCATAGACCTTGAATGCTGCCCTGGCGAGTTACTCACCATGGCTGCATTCATGCACCACGACGACCAAGGCTATGATGCATTATGGCACTATGCAACCCTTAAAGGGTTGAAGGGCTTATATATCCCCCACCCCCAGCACAACAAGTCTACCCTACAGCTTTAAGGGGATGAGCCGGGCTCAGGGTCACAGGTCACGTGACCCCCATGTTCACTAATACAGCTACCTGGGAACTGGGTTGATATAGGTGTGACACTGAGAGGAGCGAAGATATCTTCCATTGTGAATATAGTTGATATATCTTAACATTACAGGAAATATCAATTACAGTACCTATGCACTACAATCACATGTAATCCAGTAAAGAATGGAAATGAAATAACTGACAAAATCAACATTTATAGTTGGGTCATATATCTGCTGGTGCCACTGCCTACCTGAACCCATCCATCACAATGAGCCCTGGTTTAATGGGGGTAATAAATCCTCACTATAGCACACTGACATAATTGACACTCCCTACAACACTAATATGTCATCATAACACTCATGCATCACACTATACCATAGGTACCAGGTACTATAAGTTATTACTCTAATAAAGATAGGAAATAGCAGGAGTAAGCCATATATTGATTCAAAAGTATTGTAAATATGATATCCTATTGTGGACATTCATAAGGCCACTCCAAAAGAAACAAACTTCTCAAATTAAGGCTTACACTGTTGGCGATACGTTGTGCTAGAACAAACTTGCATTTTAACAACTTTCGCGGATAAATAAACTTCTAAAATGTACATCCTGTGTACACTTAAGCCTTAAAATGGACAATTAAACCAGTTCACAGACAAAGCTGAATTCCAGATACGTGTGTATCGTCGGGGAAGGGCCAGTAGGCATAAGTACCATTGCGTATTTAGTAACAATCAATATTTTTACCAAATTCTATTACTCAACTGGGGTTGAGCCACACTGTAAAAAGTTACTGTATTTAAACAGCACAATGTGCTGTACATTTACAACACTTTTTGCTGTAGTTGGTGTTACAGTACTGTTTGGTGTATAATTACAGCATTATGTACTGTAAATTGGGTCTCCAGCAACATTGCTGTACATCTACAGTACATTGTGCTGTAGTATACCCTTTTTGTAGTAATTATTCCATCCAACCCTTTCCCGAGTCAAATAAAGCCTCACAAACTCTCAAGACATTGTAGAGCAAGAATGGATGAGAAAGACTTGAATGCAGTTATCATAAAGTGTATTGATATTTGCATAATTGTGTTGAATAATACAAAAAAAAACAGCAAAAGTATAGAATAGACACCACATTGGTGGGAAAAGTTAAATGCTTAAGTGCCTGGACTGGGAAAAAGCTGGTATCACATACAGTTCAGCTGTCTTAGAGCAGGATTAAACCATTATATTGTGTAGTGTGTATAATCCTAGCTGAAATTGAACTATTATGCAAAGTACTCTCCATGCATGAATATTAATTGATATAAATTGATGACAACAACAATATAAAACCTACAGTTGAACTTTACAGCACCCATGCAGTTGCTGAATATGTACAGCAAGATCTACTGGAACAAAAGTACGAGCAACTTTTGCTGTAGAGGTACAGTACAAGTTACTGTAAATTTACTGTAGAAGTTGCCGTAAATTTACAGCAAGTCAGTTGCTGTACACCTACAGCAAAATCTACTGGAACAAAAGTTGCCAGCAACTTTTGCTGTAAGTGTACAGTACTTACTTCTTACAGTGCATGTTGTTTAAGATTTTAGAATATCTTTATTTGTCATATCACAGGTTAAAAACATGTGTTATATGCTATCACAAATAAAGATCCTTGTCATATATCCAATGATCTCAATTATAAGCATGCATAGTATAAAGATGGTTATTTACAGATGATATAAAGATAGTAATACAATAATATATTTATATATATATATATATATATATATATATATATATATATATATATATATATATATATATATATATATAAATATATATATATACAAAACACACAACATTTTGAAATCATTAAAAAGTGATCAAGAATCGGAGACCCTGCTGGAGATTTGAATCCTATATTTGAGGACTAGATGAGAGTGGCAGTGGTCTAGGTGCCCCAGTTCCCACTATACGGCTATTATGGAGTCTAATCTGGGTGCAGTTATGCAGATACAATACAGTAGTGAGTCATGTGACGGCTGGTAACCCCCCCCCCCCCCACCTCACCCCTTACACACACACCCTACCATACACACAGACCTGTACCATAACTAACCCTTTAAAGGCTGCATACTGCTTTACGGAGATATGATCTCTTTCATGATAATGCATGAATGGACCCCTGGTGAGTCTACTTGCGAGGGCTACACTCATTACATGTATCATGCCGACCCTTCAGGCGTGTATCAATCCCAGCGGGTCGGTATGATGCATAAATGCAGCAATGTTGAGTTACTGGCTGTGTCTCACGACCTTGGGCCAATGTTTTTGTCTCTGATCGGGTGCCGTCTCTGACCAGGTGCCGTCTCTGACCGGGTGCCGTCTCTGACTGGACGCCATATGCATATGGGAGTTTAGTTATCTTCTACCAACAGCAGGAAGCTAATTATAGTTACATAACAACTGCCATAACGTTTTTACAAATCCTAATATATATGAGTATATGTTAAAAGATAAAAAACAATTCCTTCTGACACCAGGTCAGAGACGGCACCCAGTCAGGGATGGCACCCGGTCAGAGACGGCACCCGATCAGAGACAAAAACATTGGCCCAAGGTCGTGAGACACAGCCTACTGCCAAGAGCTGCATGAAGGCAGTTAATGATACAGAGTATAGTGCATTGTACTACTACGCTGTTAAAAGTTAATGTAGCTGAGTAGTAGAATCTACTCTAGTTCTACAGTATATATATATATATATATATATATATATATATATATATATATATATATATATATATATATATACTACTGTATTACTGTGAGGTACATGGGCAGTAGTATGAACCGTTGGGTTACAGTATAAAACGATGTATCTTTGGGGTCACTATTTACAGTGTTTTAACTGTGGCTGCATTCATGCATCATGACAATACAGGTTATACTGCACTAACGCTGCTGTACCACCTCTGATATATATAGATAGCTAGTTTAATTTCTGCATAGTTGTTAAAGGCGCACTCAACCCAGGACCTAACCCTGCCGAGTTTTGTACGCAAATGACGTCATGGGTTCAGTGCGCCTTTAATGGTCTCCTTGTTGAAGTGTACTGGTAGCTTCCCAACACATCTTGTGTCTTTTAACCATGCTAAATTGTAGCATTCTCTTCAGCACTTAATTACATCAACAAGGTAGTGCCATCTATAGGGATAGGGCCTAGTCGGGACTGGAGCTGGTTGCGGCGGCCAGCACTGATAAGAGCTGATAAGACTGTTACTAGCCTGTCCCCTGTTTGTCCCCTATTTGTACCCATAGTGGGATGTCTTATCAGTGAGTATAACCGCAACCAGCGAAATATAAAATGGCTGACCCACAGGCTATAGCTCCAGATTCCTATACAGCAGGTACTAGTTAACTGTGTTTGTGTGTTGGGCAATGGAAAACCTCCAGGCTCCACTCCACTCAGTACTGCCACATGATTGCTTTTGTCAATATTAACTAACCAAACCCCACCAGAATATAAGTAGTAGTTCAGATTTGATTCCTGTATAGCAACATATTAAGACTTTCTTGTCAGAATAAATTGTAACGGTCGCGGAAAAATCGTCTGGAGAAAGCGGGACTCGAACCCACGACCCCCTGACTCCGGAGCCAAGTGCTCTACCACTGAGCTACTTCCCCGTCTGACAATCTAACAGCGCCGTACGTTACTGGGTCGGTTTGGTAACCACTGCCCTTACACAGCTCCCCCAGCCTCTATCATGCCCCGTAGCAGCCAATGATAGAAGCTCACAGTGCCGAACCGATCCAGCCAATTTGTTGACTTGACTCCATGCTGAGCTCCAACTGCCCGTACTGGGAACCAACTCTTCACTACCTGCTCCTCCAACTACCAACCGCCAGCAGGTGGCCAATCCCCAGCAAGTTGGGATGCTCCAACCGTCAAAGTCAACCGTACCAGCGAGTGCGCTCGCTTTCTCCACCAGTGTAACAGTCGCGGAAAAATCGAACCCACGACCCCCTGACTCCGGAGCCAAGTGCTCTACCACTGAGCTACTTCCCCGCCTGACAATCTAACAGCGCCGTACGTTACTGGGTCGGTTCGGTAACCACTGCCCTTACAAAATGATAGATTATAAGAGGGAAAGTATTATACAATCCTTTGAGAATTAAATGAGGAAAATGTAGGTTTGAGTGTATGAGGTGGTATAGCAGCTTTAAATCACCATGCGGTCCTTAAAGGGTGAACTCCCCAGTCACCGCCCACCCCCAGACCTGCTGATCAATGTGATGTCTTTGATTACACAGTCTGGCCGCATTACGTGTTGTTGTTGTATTTGACTGACTTCTGATGGACAGTGCGCTCCTTAACTATAGATTTTAATGTTCACAATATTAACTATAATCATGAACATCAATTTATGAATCCCTCCATGCCATATAACTTGCATTTGAGTCGTTGTTTATATTAACCTAGACACAGTATAATAGCATTAATACCTTCTTCAGCATAGGATATAATGTTCACAATACTTTTTAGTATATCAAAAGTATTCTAGATTATAAGTCCCCCCCCCTCTTGCCATATAACTTGTTTTCAAGTAACTTTTGATGGATTGATCTAAAGACAGTATAATCAGATAATAGCAATGTTTTCCTCAACAATTAGATATAATGTTCACAATATAATTTAGTATGATGAATATATCGATCATAAATCTCCCATGCTAAGTTATTCTGGACACACCCAAAAAGGTCCTCACTGTTGCCTGAAGTTTAAATGACATTACTTATATATACATCTAGTAAAAGTGATATCTCCCCATTAATCTCATTTGTTGTTTGTGTGCAGTCACACATCTCACGAGTCTCTATTCCTTCTCAATTTTGGAGCACAATGCCACAGATATGCAAACTCCATAAGGTAAATAAAGGCTCAGAAGTAATATAGGAATCTAATTATTTGAGTGATTTGTAATCTTCTTCTTTCAGATAGAGTCTACGACTTTCAAAAGCTGAATGACTTATTTGAAACAATAAAGGGAATACCCTGTGCATCTGTGAAGGCAAACAAACTAAGTCATGTACATAAATATTTCTGCAAGAGTTCATAACCAGTGATGTGAATCACCAATGGCTGTATAATCTATATAAGGTCTGATATTACAGCTGGAAGAGGCTCATCTTCTTGAATCAAAAGTGCCATGTATCGTATCTAAATGGCAACAATTACATGTTACTCCCTTCCCCGTGTCATAGAGGACTTATGTTAGGTGTGTATTGGTGCATATTGAAATATAGCATGCATGGTTACACCAGCAATCGCCATGTATTGTGTATCATTGTAAAACATACAGAAATTATATGTAATATCTGACATCCCATTTTGAATAGATTCATACTGTCGGCATAAACCTGTATAATCCTACAACTCTTTACCTGAAAATATAATGCATACAATAATAAAATGAACAAAACAGAACCAAAGAAGCTAGGATTGAGCTCTGAAATAAAGGCAGAAAATGCAGATCTTCAATTCCCATCCTCCAATCCATTATAGCCTCCAGCCAGCAATCTGAAAACTATACACCAATAGGTATCCCGGATACACACACAGTGCATAACTACCTACTACATAATACAGAGTTGTACAGGTAGAAACAAGTACAAAGTGTAGAAATATGACACCACACCCACCTCTCCGTCCTCCATGGTGACTGGGTATCTGTAGTAGTACTGTTGTATGGTATAGATCCCACAGTATAGGAGTAGTCCACTGTATGAGGTAGAGATCCCACACTAGATGTATAGTCCTCTGTGTAATATCCTACGATCCCCTGTGTTTAAGGTCCAGGCGGGACTGGAACTGGTTGCATCGGCCTGTGCTGATAATGGCTGATCTGTAGTTCAGGTACAAGCTTGTCCCTGGAAGTTATGGTTACCCAGGGACGAAGTGCCAGTCAGGGTCAGTAAGTGTAACCGCACCCAGCGAAATTGAAAATGGCGGCCCCACTGGGGATGACTCTACAGGCCTATAGCTGTCGCCTGTCTGGCCACAGGTGTAGTCCACTGTGCCCTAGGAGCCAGTGTATATAGCGCTGTAACGGTAGGGAACTTGTTCCCCCGACCACTCTATTCACACTGACACCAGCAATCTCGTGCACGCGAGACCTTGATTCTGCTCTCGCAATGTAGCCTATTCCTGGCAAGCTATTGTATGTGGACATCTAGTCAGTGCCTAAATCTCACGACAGGAGCCAGCAGAATTATCGATATAGATGTGTAAGGCCCTGTGTACGGAACTACTATAGTATCGCCTTTATCTAGCTGCCCCCTGTCCTCCTACAGGTGAAGTCCCCTCTATAAAGGTACTACACTGTAAGTAGTGAAACCAAAAATACGTCCTTTTATACTGTAAACCAGCAGTAGATTCTCCTGCCCATGTACACAAATACCCTATTATATACTGTAAATCTACAATATATTATGTCGTGCAGCTACACTGACTTCTAACAGTGTAGGTTCTCTGTGTTCTACTACAGGTAATCCCCTCTGTGCAGGTACTAGGAGTCCTGTATAGGTGTGGTCCCCCTGTGGCAAGGCACTACTAGGATCACCTGTGTGCTGTATAGGTGTGGTCCCCCTGTGGCAAGGCACTACTAGGATCACCTGTGTGCTGTACAGGTGTGGTCCCCCTGTGGCAATGTACTACTAGGATCACCTGTGTGCTGTATAGGTGTGGTCCCTCTGTGGCAATGTACTACTAGGATCACCTGTGTGCTGTATAGGTGTGGTCCCCCTGTGGCAAGGCACTACTAGGATCACCTGTGTGCTGTACAGGTGTGGTCCCCCTGTGGCAATGTACTACTAGGATCACCTGTGTCCTGTATAGGTGTGGTCCCCCTGTGGCAATGTACTACTAGGATCACCTGTGTCCTGTATAGGTGTGGTCCCCCTGTGGCAATGTACTACTAGGATCACCTGTGTCCTGTATAGGTGTGGTCCCCCTGTGGCAATGTACTACTAGGATCACCTGTGTCCTGTATAGGTGTGGTCCCCCTGTGGCAATGTACTACTAGGATCACCTGTGTCCTGTATAGGTGTGGTCCCCCTGTGGCAATGTACTACTAGGATCACCTGTGTCCTGTATAGGTGTGGTCCCCCTGTGGCAATGTACTACTAGGATCACCTGTGTCCTGTATAGGTGTGGTCCCCCTGTGGCAAGGTACTACTAGGATCACCTGTGTCCTGTATAGGTGTGGTCCCCCTGTGGCAAGGTACTACTAGGATCACCTGTGTCCTGTATAGGTGTGGTCCCCCTGTGGCTAGGTACTACTAGGATCACCTGTGTCCTGTATAGGTGTGGTCCCCCTGTGGCTAGGTACTACTAGGATCACCTGTGTCCTGTATAGGTGTGGTCCCCCTGTGGCTAGGTACTACTAGGATCACCTGTGTCCTGTATAGGTGTGGTCCCCCTGTGGCTAGGTACTACTAGGATCACCTGTGTCCTGTATAGGTGTGGTCCCCCTGTGGCTAGGTACTACTAGGATCACCTGTGTCCTGTCCTCCTGTACCTGTCGTCCCCCTACTGTCCTCACCTGGTGAGGTGTCCTGTCTGGGTGCTGCTCCTCCTGTGCCTGTACATACACACCTACTGACTGACAGACTGACTGAGTGACCAGGGGCCTCCTGCCCCCACCTCCTCCTGTATGCACTGATATTCTTTGGCTCCCTATGCGACCAATCTCTCAGTCACTATAGTGCCTAACCAAGTTAGTCGTTTTTTTGGCTCCCTATATGACCAACTTAGGTAAGTCAATATTGTCAGGTAGGTTAGTACTGACCAACTCACCTTGGTCTATCCATTTAAGTCGTTTTTGAGTAAGACATTAGCCATTATTTTGTTTTGCATCAGCCATTCTCAAATAACACTTGATGATGCCTGACCAATGTCCCTATGACTAACCAGGGATAGCCACTACAGACTAAGGGCCGGGTCTCTTAGATTATCTGTGTAGTCAGGTGGGCAGCAGGTCACATGGGGCCCACTGGAGGGGCACCTGGAGGGGTGAATGAAAGGTGTGTGCAGGTATTGTGCATCTGGATAAATCTACCTGGATTTGAATCTGGATATAAGTAGTACTTTTTTAGTTCACATTTCCTCGGCGTAAAAATCCAATATTTTACTACACTTTGAAATCAATTTTGTGCCCAAAATGAAAATGCAACCCCTTACTAAAGAATGAGCACTCCCTTTGATCTGTGAACCTGTATTTGTCTGTATGGATCTATCTCACTTTGCTTGTGTCATATTTACCTTTCATCTTTTTGATCTACCGCTACCGGTATCTATTTTGACTGCTATTTATCATTGTCAACCTCATACACTCTATTTCTATATCTGCCTGTATTTAGCCCTTTGTCTCTGCTTGCCTCTTGCAGTCTCTGTCTGCGTCTGTCTGTATCGAACTGTCAGTCTCTACCTGTCTTTACCAGCATCGCACTGTCTCTGTCTGTCTCTGTCTACTTCTGTCTGCCTCTGTCTGCCCCTTGTCTCTGTATGTCTCTGTTTGTCCGTCTGCATTTGTCTCTGTCTCTGCCTACCTCTATCTACCTCTATCTACCTCTGTCTGCCCCTGTCTGTCTGCCTTTGTCTGTCTCTGTCTATCTCTGCCTATCTCTGTCTACCTCTGTCTGTCTCTGTCTGCCCCTGTCTGTCTATATCTGTCTGCCCCTGTCTGTCTGTCTCTGTCTGTCTCTGTCTACCCCTGTCTACCCCTGTCTACCTCTGTCTACCTCTGACTGTCTCTGTCTGCCTCTGTCTGTCTCTGTCTGCCTCTGTCTGTCTCTGTCTGCCTCTGTCTGTCTCTGCCTGTCTCTGTCTGCCCCTGTCTGTCTATATCTGTCTGCCCCTGTCTGTCTGTCTGTCTCTGTCTGCCTCTGTCTGCCTCTGTCTACCCCTGTCTACCTCTGTCTACCTCTGTCTACCTCTGTCTGTCTCTGTCTGCCTCTGTCTGTCTCTGTCTGCTCCTGTCCGTCTGTCTCTGTCTGCCTCTGTCTACCTCTGTCTGTCTCTGTCTGCCCCTGTCTGTCTATATCTGTCTGCCCCTGTCTGTCTGTCTCTGTCTGCCTCTGTCTGCCTCTGTCTACCCCTGTCTACCTCTGTCTACCTCTGTCTGCCTCTGTCTGCCTCTGTCTACCTCTGTCTACCTCTGTCTGTCTCTGTCTGCCTCTGTCTGTCTCTGTCTACCTGTGTCTGTCACTGTCTCTGTCACTGTCTCTGTCTGCCCCTGTCTGTCTGCCTTTGTCTGCCTCTGTCTATCTCTGCCTATCTCTGTCTACCTCTGTCTGTCTCTGTCTGCCCCTGTCTGTCTATATCTGTCTGCCCCTGTCTGTCTGTCTCTGTCTGTCTCTGTCTACCCCTGTCTACCCCTGTCTACCTCTGTCTACCTCTGACTGTCTCTGTCTGCCTCTGTCTGTCTCTGTCTGCCTCTGTCTGTCTCTGTCTGCCTCTGTCTGTCTCTGTCTGTCTCTGTCTGCCCCTGTCTGTCTATATCTGTCTGCCTCTGTCTGCCTCTGTCTACCCCTGTCTACCTCTGTCTACCTCTGTCTGCCTCTGCCTACCTCTGTCTGTCTCTGTCTGCCCCTGCCTGTCTATATCTGTCTGCCCCTGTCTGTCTGTCTCTGTCTGCCTCTGTCTGCCTCTGTCTACCCCTGTCTACCTCTGTTTACCTCTGTCTACCTCTGTCTGTCTCTGTCTGCCTCTGTCTGTCTCTGTCTACCTGTGTCTGTCACTGTTTCTGTCTGCCCCTGTCTGTCTGTCTCTGTCTACCCCTGTCTACCTCTGTCTACCTCTGTCTACCTCTGTCAATTTTGTTTTGCATCAGCCATTCTCAAATAACACTTGATGATGCCTGACCAATGTCCCTATGACTAACCAGGGATAGCCACTACAGACTAAGGGCCGGGTCTCTTAGATTATCTGTGTAGTCAGGTGGGCAGCAGGTCACATGGGGCCCACTGGAGGGGCACCTGGAGGGGTGAATGAAAGGTGTGTGCAGGTATTGTGCATCTGGATAAATCTACCTGGATTTGAATCTGGATATAAGTAGTACTTTTTTAGTTCACATTTCCTCGGCGTAAAAATCCAATATTTTACTACACTTTGAAATCAATTTTGTGCCCAAAATGAAAATGCAACCCCTTACTAAAGAATGAGCACTCCCTTTGATCTGTGAACCTGTATTTGTCTGTATGGATCTATCTCACTTTGCTTGTGTCATATTTACCTTTCATCTTTTTGATCTACCGCTACCGGTATCTATTTTGACTGCTATTTATCATTGTCAACCTCATACACTCTATTTCTATATCTGCCTGTATTTAGCCCTTTGTCTCTGCTTGCCTCTTGCAGTCTCTGTCTGCGTCTGTCTGTATCGAACTGTCAGTCTCTACCTGTCTTTACCAGCATCGCACTGTCTCTGTCTGTCTCTGTCTACTTCTGTCTGCCTCTGTCTGCCCCTTGTCTCTGTATGTCTCTGTTTGTCCGTCTGCATTTGTCTCTGTCTCTGCCTACCTCTATCTACCTCTATCTACCTCTGTCTGCCCCTGTCTGTCTGCCTTTGTCTGTCTCTGTCTATCTCTGCCTATCTCTGTCTACCTCTGTCTGTCTCTGTCTGCCCCTGTCTGTCTATATCTGTCTGCCCCTGTCTGTCTGTCTCTGTCTGTCTCTGTCTACCCCTGTCTACCCCTGTCTACCTCTGTCTACCTCTGACTGTCTCTGTCTGCCTCTGTCTGTCTCTGTCTGCCTCTGTCTGTCTCTGTCTGCCTCTGTCTGTCTCTGTCTGTCTCTGTCTGCCCCTGTCTGTCTATATCTGTCTGCCCCTGTCTGTCTGTCTCTGTCTGCCTCTGTCTGCCTCTGTCTACCCCTGTCTACCTCTGTCTACCTCTGTCTACCTCTGTCTGTCTCTGTCTGCCTCTGTCTGTCTCTGTCTGCTCCTGTCCGTCTGTCTCTGTCTGCCTCTGTCTACCTCTGTCTGTCTCTGTCTGCCCCTGTCTGTCTATATCTGTCTGCCCCTGTCTGTCTGTCTCTGTCTGGCTCTGTCTGCCTCTGTCTACCCCTGTCTACCTCTGTCTACCTCTGTCTGTCTCTGTCTGCCTCTGTCTGTCTCTGTCTACCTGTGTCTGTCACTGTCTCTGTCACTGTCTCTGTCTGCCTCAGTCTGCCTCTGTCTATCTCTGCCTATCTCTGTCTACCTCTGTCTGTCTCTGTCTGCCCCTGTCTGTCTATATCTGTCTGCCCCTGTCTGTCTGTCTCTGTCTGTCTCTGTCTACCCCTGTCTACCCCTGTCTACCTCTGTCTACCTCTGACTGTCTCTGTCTGCCTCTGTCTGTCTCTGTCTGCCTCTGTCTGTCTCTGTCTGCCTCTGTCTGTCTCTGTCTGTCTCTGTCTGCCCCTGTCTGTCTATATCTGTCTGCCCCTGTCTGTCTGTCTCTGTCTGCCTCTGTCTGCCTCTGTCTACCCCTGTCTACCTCTGTCTACCTCTGTCTGCCTCTGCCTACCTCTGTCTGTCTCTGTCTGCCCCTGTCTGTCTATATCTGTCTGCCCCTGTCTGTCTGTCTCTGTCTGCCTCTGTCTGCCTCTGTCTACCCCTGTCTACCTCTGTTTACCTCTGTCTACCTCTGTCTGTCTCTGTCTGCCTCTGTCTGTCTCTGTCTACCTGTGTCTGTCACTGTTTCTGTCTGCCCCTGTCTGTCTGTCTCTGTCTACCCCTGTCTACCTCTGTCTACCTCTGTCTACCTCTGTCTATCTCTGTCTGCTCCTGTCCGTCTGTCTCTGTCTGCCTCTGTCTACCTCTGTCTGTCTCTGTCTGCCCCTGTCTGTCTATATCTGTCTGCCCCTGTCTGTCTGTCTCTGTCTGCCTCTGTCTGCCTCTGTCTGCCTCTGTCTACCTCTGTCTACCTCTGTCTGTCTCTGTCTGCCTCTGTCTGTCTCTGTCTACCTGTGTCTGTCACTGTCTCTGTCACTGTCTCTGTCTGCCTCAGTCTGCCTCTGTCTACCTCTGTCTACCTCTGTCTACCTCTGTCTGTCTCTGTCTGTCTCTGTCTGTCTATATCTGTCTGCCCCTGTCTGTCTGTCTCTGTCTGCCTCTGTCTGCCTCTGTCTACCCCTGTCTACCTCTGTCTACCTCTGTCTGCCTCTGTCTCTGTCTGCCTCAGTCTGCCTCTGTCTGCCCCTGTCTGCCTCTGCCTGCCTTCGTCTGTCCCTGTCTGCCTCTGTCTGCCTCTGTCTGCCTCTGTCTGCCTCTGTCTGCCTCCGTCTGCCTCTGTCTGCCTCTGTCTGCCTCTGTCTGCCTCTATCTGCCTCTGTCTGTCTCTGTCTGTATCTCTGTGTCTGTCTGCCTCTGCCTGCCTTTGTCTGTCCCTGTATGTCTCTGTCTGTTTCACTATGCCTCACTCTGTCTCTCTATGTCTCTGTAGGCTTCTGCTCGTGTCAACCTCGGTGTGTCTCTGGCTGTTTTTGTCTGTCTCTGTCTTTCTCTGTCCGTCTGCCTCTGTTTACCTTGGCCTGTCTCTGTCTGCCTTTGTCTTCGTCCATTCTACCCCTCTCACCATATGTCTGTTATACCAGCCTCAAAGTCTCGGTACACCTACCCATACACTGCAAAAAAGGTGTTTAGATCCTAAACACAATCCTAAACACAATCCTGCCCCGTATTTGTCCACACAATATGTTGCTAAACATGTTTAGATCAATAATATGTTTAGCTCAGTGCTTAGAAATTTATGTGTTTAAATCAATGTGTTTAGGAGAATGAAGTGTTTAGAATTCAAGAGTTTAGCATATTATTGTGTTTATATGTCAAGTGTTTAAGGATGAAAGTGGTGTGTCTAGAGACATGTAGTGTATTTTTATGTTTAGATACTGATATTTGAATATATTCCTAATTTATTTTATTTCCATATATATATATATATATATATATATATATATATATATATATATATATATATATATATATATATATATATATATATATTATAGTGTCTTGAAGAGACTTCTAGCAGCCCCCCGCCCCCCATGAGCCAATATACATGCATCACTATTTCACATAGGCCTCTACTTTAACATAGACACACCCTTGAGCCAATACAACAGACCTTCAGGGAAAATAATGCTTTATCCATTCATAGAGTTCTTAAAATAGGTGTCTATGTAGCAGATGTAGCTTTATTGCATCGTGATCATCATTAAGTAGCATTCTACCCTTGAATCCTACAATGTGTTTTATTATCCTTTTGTATCTTATGAAATTTAAATTAATATACTCAGATTTAAGCACCTTTAGAACAACAATAATGTTTGAGTGGTTGTAAAAACTACAGTCAAGCACAGAGCTGCCATCTGGTATGTGTTTAATATACTATGATCTAAACACTACATGTTTACATCCTAAACACCAATTCTCCATACTGTTCAAATACTAAACATCTAAACATATTCACATAAAAAAGGTTTAGGTGTTTAGAATAAAAGTGTTTAATTCCTAAACAGAAGAATTCAAAAACACAAACCCAGCAAAATGTTTAGACTTTAAACATGTTTAGACCTAAACATGTTTAAAACCTAAGCACCTTTTTTGCAGTGTACCTTCACATAGAAAAGAAACAGCGTCAAAAGGGAGTCCAGGTTGCCTCCAGAAAGGGAGTCCAGGTCGCCTAAGGGAGCCTAGGTGACTCTCTGGCCGACGTGGGGCAGTCATATAGCTCTCTGGGTCATATGACTCCCCCAGGTGACTCCCTTAGGTCAGCTAGAGAGTCACCTACGCTCTCTTAGGCGACATGGATTCCGCATAACAGGGGAGTCATTCTGGAGTCAACCTGGACTCCCTTTTGACGCTGTTTCTTCTTTTTATGCCTGTATGTCCCTGTCTGACCTCTCTCTCCCTCCGTCCTAGTGATAATCAGCTGATCATGTCCCCCCTAGAGGTTCACACCAGTGCACATACAGGTTAGAGACAGGTTAATGAGAATAATTAATGTAATTAGGCTAATACTATTATCACCACTCAGCCTTGGGTCAGCGTCCCCCAGCAGGTGAATGTGCCTTCATCATACTCTATTCACGCATCGTATGCAGAAAATAACTGAAGTCTTGACTTGTGTAAAAGTATATAGATAAGTTTTTTTAGAACAAAAATAAATATAGCTGAACAAAATGTAATAGCTCTAGTATGTGTGAACACCTACTGTGTATCTCTACCGACATTAGAACAGACCTGTATATCATACCACTATAGTATGGGTGGATCCCTTAAATAGTGTCCAGGGGGAATGGTTCCCCAGGCGATGTACATTATTTATATCCTAATCAGGCTGATGTTACTACCACCTACTTGTTGAGTCTGATACTACAGGTACAGTGAAGCATATAAAAGATGTCCATATATTACATAGCACCCATATACTATAGTTTGTGCATGTATAAATAGGTTCCTACTGTCCAGTAGTCCTGGGCATTTCTTTGTATGATAACGTCCTTATGCGGTCTCTCTAGTATAAATGCATCATATATAATACCAATACGTATATACTCGTATAGGTAGAGTATGAGTGTGCCCCTAGTGTCCAGTAGTGCTAGCTCCAGGTGCTCCTATACAAGTCGGTATGTCATGATGCTGCTGATGCTGCCAGCACCTGTGTTATACCTATATATGTTTTATGGACACCTGTGGACTGTCTACTGCCTGTCTGGGTGGGTGTGTTCGATGTGTAGTGTGGTTAGTGAGTGTTATATGGGCACATGTGGACTGTCTGCTGTCTGTCTGGGTGTGTTAGATGTGTAGTGTGGCTAGTGTGTGTTATACCACGATTCTGGAGTTTCCCATGCCGAGAGTGGATATTTGCCGTGCGTATATCTCAGGATATATGCACGCTCAGAATTAATTTTTACACCAAGACGCCTCTGTATATTTTAACAAGGTAATGAAAGATATCGAATTTAGTGTGACTCGTACGGAATGCAAACCCCGGCCGCTGAAGCCAAACGCGAGCGCCTAACCTCATGCGCCATGAAGACGACACATAGAACGTGGGTAGGAAGCCAATACTGACTTACCTTGTCGCCATGATATCGTTCATTGTCCGGTGGGTACATAATGAATAACATCCAAATGTGGTGAAATTAGAGCATGTCAAGCTTATTCCTTCAATCCAGTACATGTTTATACCTCCTTGTTGATGATCCCGTGCAGTATTAGCCTTTTAATTGAGTAAAATCCTCATAATCCGACAGTTTGTGCATGGTGCCAGCCCGGTAAGAGCTGTATTTGGGGCGGGCGGAGGACGATCAGCTGATCGAAGCCAGCGAGAAAACTAGGTCAGTCGGGTGCGTCAGTTGGTCACGTGATCTATGTCGTCTCCTTGTTTACTACTCCCGGCGGGCTGTTATCGATCGCAAAATGTCAAAATATGAGGAATTTACGCAATTAAAAGGCTATTTCTGCACTGGAACATCAAGAAGGATATCTATACATGTACTGGATTGAAGGAATAAGCGTGACGTTGTCTAATTTCGCCACATTAGGATGTTATTCACTACGTATTTGGTACCGCTGGGAGAAGCATGGCACTCGGCGAATCTGCCAGTCGATCCGTGAGACAAAATGGACAATTGAAAAAGGTAGGCCTTATACGATATGATATTCATATATTTGAAGAAATAGTGGTATAAACGCATTATTGGCTGGTGGGTAAAGCACTTGTGAGGTATATGTGTCTAATAATGCCAGATATACCTCATGCGTGCTTTCCCCACCAGCCATTATTGCATCATTATAATTATGGACACCTGTGAGCTGTCTGCTGTGTCTGGGTGGGTGTGTTCGATATGTAGTGTGGTTAGTGTGTGTTATATGTGCACCTGTGAGCTGCAGCTGTCTACTGTGTGTCTGGATGGGTGTGTTCGATGTGTAGTATGGTTAGTGTGTGTTATATGGACACCTGTGAGCTGTCTGCTGTCTGTCTGGGTGTGTTCGATGTGTAGTGTGGTTAGTGTGTGTTATATGGACACCTGTGAGCTGTGTAGTGTGTGTCTGGGTGTGTTCGATGTGTAGTGTGGTTAGTGTGTGTTATATGGACACCTGTGAGCTGTGTAGTGTGTGTCTGGGTGTGTTCGATGTGTAGTGTGGTTAGTGTGTGTTATATGGGCACCTGTGAGCTGTCTGCTGTCTTTCTGGGTGTGTTCGATGTGTAGTGTGGTTAGTGTGTGTTATATGGACACCTGTGAGCTGTCTGCTGTCTGTCTGGGTGTGTTTGATGTGTAGTGTGGTTAGTGTTTGTTATATGGACACCTATGAGCTGTCTGCTGTCTGTCTGGGTGTGTTTGATGTGTAGTGTGGTTAGTGTGTGTTATATGGACACCTGTGAGCTGTGTAGTGTGTGTCTGGGTGGGTGTGTTTGATGTGTAGTGTGGTTAGTGTGTGTTATATGGACACCTGTGGACTGTCTGCTGTGTGTCTGGGTGTGTTCGATGTGTAGTGTGGTTAGTTTGCGTTATATGGGCACCTGTGAGCTATCTACTGTGTGTCTGGGTGGGTGTGTTCGATGTGTAGTGTGGTTAGTGTGTGTTATATGGACACCTGTGAGCTGTCTACTGTGTGTCTAGGTGGGTGTGTTTGATGTGTAGTGTGATTAGTGTGTGATATATGGGTACCTGTGAGCTATATATTGTCTGTCTGGGTGGGTGTGTTCGAGGTGTAGTATGGTCGGTGTGTGTGTTAATGGACACTTGTTACCTAGTATAGCTGCAGGATCAGGCTGTTGTCTGTCTCGGTTAATGGGTGTGTTCGATCTGCAATATGGTCATTATGTTGTAGACCCTCCACCTACGGGGCTGATAGTACATTACAGGCGTTCTCTAGTTGACATTGAAATGACCTTGAACTTCGGATTTTCCTTGGTTTGGGCAATCCCTGCTGGTAGCTTGGAACCAATAGACAGGAACCAGAATGTATGATGGTAGTTTTACTATCATACTTTCTGGTTCCATTTCCTGTTCCCGTTTGCTGGTTCCATGTTACCAGCAGGGATTACCCAAAGCCAGCATAATCACAAGTTCAAGGTCATCTGGCAGTTACCAGAGCCTTCCTTAGGAAGGATTTGGGAACGAGAGTAGCATTGACTGTGTTTAGTGGGTCGGTAGTCGCATATTAAACATGTTGTGATATTGCAATATTCGTGTACAGCTCATTGAAAGCTTTCATTTGATATGTGACATGTAGTATATTGGCCAGTTCTGACCCTTTGGCAATATATATATATATATACATTTGTTGAATTAAAGGAAATTAATTAAAAAGAGACAATTAACATTTAGATTTTATATCAACTATAATATACAATACAATTATGAATCCTATGGCCATTATTTTAGGAACAATGGGAGTTGAAATCTGGTTTGTACCTTATCATTCCATAAAACACCTATCTATATGTCAGAAAAATGTCAAAAACTCATTTTCAATTTTTTTCTACCCCATACTACTTAAGGAGGCCACATCTAGGCTCTTTAAAGTGCGACTTTCGGCCCATTTCGTTAAAACGGGCAATTATGTTACCTAGATGTACGCTCTTCTTGGACAAAATTCATTACTTTAGTATCGTCAATAGTATATTTACCTATTGTGAAACTGGAAATTTTGTCTAGCACACTGGATTGCTGGCACTATACACTTGCACTTACAGGGGCTGATCCAGGGGGGGAGGTCCTGGGGGTCCGGACCCCCCTTTTGGAAAATAATTTAGATTTTTTTTAATGATAATTTGATCTGGCGCGGGTCATGCACGTCACTTTTCGGTACTTGTTTGGTGGACCCCCCATTTCAAATTCCTGGGTCCGCCCCTGACTTATGCCCCCTCTGTTCCTGTTTTAGTCTCGTCCCATCTATTTCCGTTTTTTTCCTCTGTCACTCTAATATCTATTCCCAGTACCTGGCCTTCACGTTTTACTGTTAGCTGGGTATCAAAAAACATAATTTTAACTCAAAATAACGTTTTGAAACTTTATATAACGTTATTCCATTAAACCTTTGAAAAACGTTATATAACCTTATAAAATGTTGTATAACGTTTTTTGTTTACTGGGTAAGGAATTATTCGGTCAATACTCAATTCGTTCAAAAGCTTTGAAATACAATATGGCCAACGTACAGCATAAATTAATGTTCCTGAACTGTGACCCGTCGGAAGTCGCACTTTAAAGAGCCTAGATATGGGCCCTTAAAGTAGTTTAGGGTGGAAAAAATTAAATTTTTGAAAAATGTGTTTTTGACATTTTTCAAACATATAAATAGTCATCTTCTGGAATACTAAGTTACATACCAGATTTCATCTCCCATTATTTCCAAAACTATGACCATAGGATTTACAATTGTATTATATAACATAGATGATGTCTAATTTAGATGTCAATTATCTCATTTTACTTAATTTTCATTTAATTGTCATGATGCATCTTGCATTATGTATCATGCAAGACCATGTAAGATGGATCATGAAAGTTGCCTAGTTGTCATGACCTAGGGACCTATTATATTAAAGAAGTATCCAGGCCCTAACCCTTTTAGGACGACATAATGGATTAATGCATTGTACCCTTGGCGGTAGTGATGAATGAATCAGACCCAGGACAGTACCTCGCCAGTGCTGCATTCATGCATCATGCCGACCTTACTGGGGTGAGATCCTCATGAAGGGTCCACCTGATGCACCAATGTATCACCGGCGAGTTGCTCGCCTGTGGTGCAGTTTTTAGCGACATGTCATCCTGAAAGGGTTAAAGAGTTATGCAGTATTGAGGTAGATAGCCTACTATTATGTACCATCCAGGTAGATAGCCTGCACATGTGTTGTTTCTCAGAAGCTCAGTATCACTGACTATAAGACAGACCCTGTCTAGCTATCAGTATCTTCCCGGTGCTCGAGATGAACGGTCTCCTCGTGGTCGCACTTCTGGCTATTGCCACCCCTGCCCTTGAGGCCAGGGTGGCCCCTTACATTATTGGGGGTAAGTGAAATTATATTTCAGTATATATACAACTTCACTGAAAAAACTAACTCCAGACTCGTCAAAGTGACTATCATAAAATAAACGAGTCAGAAGTTGTCTAACCTATCAGGTTACCATCCCACAAATGGAATCTGGAGCTGGCAAAATGTCGGGTTTTGGGCTGGCACATGCCAAGTGGGTCTTCTATCTCCAGCTAGAAGACCCGCTTCCTTGTCACTTATACAAGGTTTTGACTCGTTTATTTTATGATCGTCAGTTTGAAGAGTCTGGAGACAAGTTTACTTTTTGAGTGTTGAGTAAGTTGGAAATACAATATGCCATATTGCAGATAATGATTATATGAATATAGACAGTTTATATATAGATATAGTTTGCTTTCTGACGTAATAGTGGCTTATTGAAATATGAACAGAAGCAGCAGTTTAGCTGTTACCATCTTTTCATTTTTAGTTTGGATATAATGGGGCAAGATCTCAAAGTAATGACAATCTCTGGGAAAGCCTAGTTTTATATGCAACACAACATGTAAGCGCTGTGTACTTTAAAAAAACTTTCTGGCCAAACTTACAGCACTGTAAAAGGTTGGTAATTTTGGTGAGGTACATGTACAGTTTAGTGTAGACAAATAGTATAAACTATATACAGTGTGATAAAGTGAAAATTTCCCAGTGTCAAATGTTTGATTGTCCTAAATTCTATGTCACAATCGCTCCATTTTTCTATTACTGTTCAGGGCAAAATGCATACATTTTAAAAACATGATATATAAACACAAAATCGAAGGGTTTCCACATGTTAAATGTTTCCCTATGGTGTAGGGAGTAGTCATTTTTTAACAACAGTCGGGTGTCTGTGGATTTTCTCACGAGCAGGATGGTTTTTTTTGGTCCCATGGGAGGGGTAGAAATTTTTGGTCCCCCCTCAGGCAAGTTTAAATTGAGCATGGCCAACTCCTTTGAGCTATAGTAACCCGCAGGCTTTTTGTGCTAAATAGGGGGGTCCAAATCTTTTTTATTCCCCCCTTCACGGGGTCCAATTTTCTTTTGGTCCCCCCAAATCCACCAACCCCCCCTGGTTGTTAAAAAATGACCACTCCCTAATTTAAGTTAATTGTGTTCTTATTTACAACATTTCAGGGCGGGATGCCCGTCCGGGTGAGTTCCCGTACCAGGGGTCGCTGCAGCGCCTGCTGTACGCTGATGACGGCACGTACAAAGACAAACACATGTGTGGATGTGCGCTGGTCGCTAAGGACTGGGTCGTCACCGCCGCTCATTGTGTTGGGGATGGAGCGTGAGTCTTTAATAGGCTGTGTCTTACGAACCTGGGCTAATGTTTTCGTCTATGACTGGGTGCAATCTATGACTGGGTGCAATATATGACCGGCTTGAAAAAAACCACGCTTTATTGATACATTGATAGTCTGTAATAGATAAGGATCAGATGAGTAGAACGAAAGGGCTCAATTAGAATTGTATTGCAAATATTGGATGATATGCTATTATTTTTTAGCCTATCAATAATATATATTATACATAATATTATTATTGACATATTTTGCAGTGGTGGTCTGATCGTCAAGATGGGAATGACAATTCGTGGGGACGACACTATCGGCAAGCCCGAGGAAGCTTACATCCAGTCTATCATTGTGGTACGTACCACATTCTTCTAATTCTCACAAGTTACTATAAATACAAATCTACTTTTTTGAAATACAAGATTTTCCATGCTTAAGCACTGAAGTGCCGTATTTAATCTGGTCGTATTCAATGGCTAGGAAAGGCTTGTCTTTCTTATATAGCTTGCAGCTAAGTGGAATATGGCCCCAGCCCCCATGAGTGAAATACGAGACCGTATCAATGGGTGTTGGCATTTGTCTATGTATTGTGAACCAACCGGGTATAATTCTATAGACCTATAGGCATCATTATTTTTCACTGTGCATGTATTTACTCCAGGTATGGATGATTAATTGGTGTGTTTATGTGGTGTATCGCTGCACCACCCTCCCCTTCCAGGTTCTTGGAATTAGATCCAGATGGGGGGATGGGAGGGTGGTAGTGGTCTCATGTGGGTGACAGGGGTGAGTGGCTGTGACATTGTTTGGGGGTGGAGCACTCAGGGCAGAAGTACCACCATTTTGGGGCCTGAGGTGGAGGCTAGGCCCCTCCCTCTGTGTCTGGGGGTAGGGCCAATATGATGAGCTGCTCAGCAGAGCAGGTCCTGTATGAACATCTTGTAGTAGTTGGAGGTGGTGTCAGTGGTAGACATTTGCTGAACTTGGTGAAGAAATAAAGAACCTAGGCTATAAACTACCGTATCCGCCCGTTTTAGCACACCTGCGCTTATATATTTCGTCCTCCTTTTTGCCCTGCGTTTATATAGGACATGTGCTTATTTGAGATCCAGTTTTAGTGCTTAAGATTATTTTGAGACACTCTTCTGCCCTGCCCTAAAACGGGACATTCGCTAATTAATTTGAGTACCTGCGCTAAAACAGGCAGATACGGTATGTGTAATGTTACAATAACTCAACAAACTAAATTAATTAATCAAAATTAATTTCTACATTCAGAGCAAGAATTGGGATGTGAAGAAGTTGGTGGGAGACATTGCTATGGTGAAACTGTTTGCTGACGTGGACATTACCGACTACGTTAAAGTCATCGCGATGCACGACAAGGGTACCGACCTGGATAATGCTGAGTGTGTGATCACCGGCTGGGGAGTCACCACGACAGGTAGGTGTACAAATGTGCAGTCTTTGGGCCCCCACAAAAAAGGTGTGTTTCAGGTTACATAGTCTGAAAATCTAGGTAGGGTAGGTCAGATTTTTTTTTTATTATTTAAAAAAAAACTTTGGCCTGAAGAACCCAAATACTGACTCGCAAACTTCAGCGCTGACTCGTCGACAATGGCATTGACTCGTCGACTATCAAATTGACACTGAAATTGCCCCAAAATTGTTTTATAAAGACAGATTGATCCCATGGCATGAAAAGTACCTAAAAATTGATTCGCAAACTTCAGCACTGACTCACTAGCACTGTCATCGACTCATGGACCATCAAATTGACTCTGAAATAGCCCAAAAATTACTTAAAACATACATATTTTTTTCAAAATTGGATAACAATTTTAGGGTCGGCCCTGTTTTGCTAGGTAGGGTCGGGTAACCTGAAACACACCTTCTTTTTTTTTGGCCTTGCGAAAACTTTTTTATCCCACAGGACATTTGGTCTTGCAAATTTTTAATGTTGAAGGACCGGCTACATTGTTGGAGGACCGGATAGCCACATATCTGATAATTTCTGCATTTTAAGTATAAAAGAGCTTGGACCATTAAAAATACAATTTATTTGTAATCGTTTATGGCCAAATCAGGATAGATTCATTGTTTTACACAGTATATTGACCAACTGAATTCTTCTAGTTCAGAAAGGCCCAACATGCGAGGGGACCGGGGGCATTTTAGAAGGACATTGCCACTGTCCTGCATGTTTTTGTAAAGACTGAATGTGATAAGCTGACACTCCACTAACAGCAATTTAACCTATAGCAGCTATAGATCTAAACTATGTTACCTGCCAAAGCATAGACCTAGAGATTTCATTACTCAGACCAATAAAAATGTTTGATATGCGATCAAAAGCCCAAATTAGCCTGAGATGCAGAATCAGGGCCTACTGTAAACATATATATTTTCACGCATGTATATTTTCACGAAAGTATGTACAGCGCGAAATAAAGTATGTTTAAAGTATATCAGGACTTACAGTGTGTAATTATGGTCCTGACAAGGTCCATTCAACTTAACACCTCTTCTACTTCCACTACAGTATGAACTCTAATTACAATTGCGGTGCTGCTTTTTCCCTTGCAGGAGGAGGAGTAATAGCCACCAGACTGAAGGCTGCTAAGGTGAACGCCCTTACTACCTCTGACTGCCGGAAACACTGGAAGGTGGATGGCAGCCACATCTGTGTTTGGGCTCCCAACAAGAGGGGTTCCTGCAATGTGAGTACTTGTGTAGGGTATAATAAAACAAAAAAAATTAAGTAAGATTGGATTCACAGACTAAAAACACTATCCCCATAGTGTCTATAGTCAGTATACCCATTTTCAATAAGAGGGGATCCTGCAATGTGAGTATTTGTGTAGGATATAATAAAACAAAAGATGAAGTAAGATAGGATTCACAGATGAAAAACACTATCCCCATAGGGTCATTAGTTAATATGATCATTCCCTATTAGAGTGCTCCTGCAATGAGAGTACTCATGTATGGGGTTATTAAACTGAAGATACTGTATAAACGGATCAACACAAAGACAAAGGTCCACGAGTTTTGGTCTGTAGCCTGGGTCATTTCACGAGTTGAAGGTAGGGCCGTATTTCATGAGGCCGCAGGCTGAGTGAAATGCAGCCCCACCTTTAACAAGCTACAGACTAAAACGAGTGTTCCTTTGTATTTATTTTTTACCCTTTTCATTTCAAAACAAATTATTATAGGGGGGGAGCCTAAATAGGCTAAAATGGCTCTTTCTACATCGTTCAAATGTAAACAAACCGCCGTTTTGATGACATCACAGGGTCGTGAAATATGGACATGGGTTACTTCACGGGGGAGTGTAACATGGATGTCTTTAGTTAAGTCAATGGGGCTGTGTATTCCATAAAAAATAAAAGGTAATCGCCATATTCCCAACAAGTTGGGCTGCTGGAAAGTGAGTACTCAAATAGGGTATGGTAATACTGAAAATGGAGTAAGGGTGGATTAACAGACAAAAACACTCTTGCCATAGGGTCTATAATTAATATGATCATTCGCAACCAGAGAGGCTCTTGCATTGTAAGTACTCATGAAGGGTCTAGATAGACTAAAGTTGGATCCACAGACAATCCCCAAAATGGTTGTTATGATCATTCCAAACCAGAGCGGCTCCTGCAATGTGAGTAGCTATAAGGTGTAATAAAACTGAACATAGGGTAGGATTGAATTCACAGATTGGAAACACAATCCCCATAGGGTTTATTATTATCATACCGTCGCCATTAAGTGCCGGGGCGCTCTTCAATTTGCTGGAGCCTCTATACCCAATACAGGTGCTTATAAAAGATCCTATTTTAGTGACTAAGGAACATTTCAAGAGCCCTGCTCTTACAAAACTGGTGCTCTTTCAAAACCGACGCTTTATCGCGATGATACAGTAGTGTGATCACTCCAAACCAGACTTCCTGCAACGTGAGTATTCATGTGGGGTATAACGATACTGAAGGATTCTTTGACAAAAATCACCATCTCCGTAGGGTCTGAGGGAGTGATGATTTTTTTATCAACGGGGGGGGGGGGGGGTTAAGAAATTTGGACCCCTCTTGGGTGGGGGCAACAAAGATATAACCTGTTTTGGGGAAAAAAAAAAAAAACGCATTATTATGCTTCAGGATGCCTACGCACGCCGATTTTCGACGCATAACGTATGGGTAAAAAAAAAATCACGCACTCTGCCCTTTTGTTTAAAAATGATCACTCCCTAAAGCTAAAGGTAATCCCCTTTACTTACACGCTGACACTCTACATGTTGCAGGGTGACTCTGGGGGTCCTGCTGTGTGCAATGGTAAGCTGGCTGGTGTCACGTCGTACGGACAGAAGGGCTGCTTTGTCGACACACCCTCCGTCTACACACGCATCTCATACTACCGAGACTGGATCAAGGAGGTCTCAGGACTCTGAGCATCCAATATTTTTATATAGAGATCACATATCATATGCTTTTTCAAATAAACCATGTTTCATCTAATAAACCAATAAAAATCTGAATTTGAATTGTACTTTCTTTGTTTGAATGTCTTAGGATTAGCCTTGACTTAAAATTAGTTGGAATTAGCACTAATATTCTAGCTTTATTGCTAGTGTACTTTCCGGTACCTATAACAGCAAGTCTTTGGGATCTAATCGTAAAAGATACCAATAGTTGGGAGTAAAACCATGAGCTACTGGGCTTTTGGAATGAAAGATCTCAATCTGTCTTCAGACTGTAAACTCTCATGTCTTTATATTTACATTGATATCACAAGATTGTATCTTATTTCAAATGAACTGTGTGTCATATATCATATCATTATAAATCAGAAATTTCTTTTCTCTTATTTCATTATTTGACAAAATTATAGGCTTGAGTTTGAAATTACTTAAAATTAGGGATAATACTCTGGTTTTATCTCATGTATGCCAATGGTCGTAACAGCAGCCCACTGCAAACAATAATGGAAAATCTTTATTCCTGTAATTTAAAATTCAACCATAGTTGTGAGCCATCGCATGGAAAGAAGGTTTGGTTTGTCAAAATATCGGCAGTCTATGCTAGAATATCATATTACAGAAACTGGATTAATGGGGTCACTGGGCTGTAAATATCCACCACTTTTAAATAGAACAATTTATATCATAGGATTGTATCATATTTCAAATAAAAAGAAAGAAGAAAAATCTGCATTGTTGTTTGTGTATGTATATACATGTGTAAAGATCGGCACATGCGACACAGAATGTACTTAATAACCCCACTCTATATAGTCCCATTGTAGCATCAGCACACTGGCTGTCTACATGTTAAAATGACTAGATAGGAGGTATCCGGGCTTTAAACTCTCAGAATAACATGATTTCTACAACAGTATGTGACCATTAGTGCCAGGTCATACTTTTGGAACTTATATGTCACTCATGAAGTCAGTAAAAAACTAAATCCTCTTTATTCTCTCGAGCAATTGATTTGATCTTTATTTATTTCTACCTAAATTTCACTACATCTTGGGTTAACAGTAAGTTTATCCAGACCATGAGGACAGTTCATGACAATATTTGCAAACACAAACCTTTTTCCTGTGAGAACATAACATTAATTTTGCACAAAAATATTCAAAATTATTAGCCACAGAGGTTTTTTAAACTTCCCCTTAAAGTTACTCAAAGAAAGAGAGAGAGTATTTTGATAGGGGTCAGATGCATAATTTGAAGGTTTGAACCTTTGAAACAAAAGAATGATGCAAGAATAGATCAAATTTAACCTTCAGAATGCCTTCATCGTGTGCATTTTAAAATTTTCAAGCAAATTGTTCATTCAATTGATTTTTCCTACATCATTTTGATCCATATAGCTATCAAAGTACTCCCAGACCTAATGAACACATTTTTCTCATGAAACATTTAGGCCCCTTTGATAATTAATCCATATATCACAAGCCACCCCCTATTTAACTACAATCATTGAAGTGCCTCTACACGGGTACCACATATTTAACTGTGGCGCCGTGTTGATTTTTAGCAATTGGGGCATGTCGTTGTGTAGATTTTTATGCATATGGTATAAAATAGAGCCGAATAAAAATGTCTGTGTCCGTCGATTTTTAAAAGGGCCGTGTCGCTCATGTCGATTTTTAAAAGGGCCGTGTCGCCGTGTCGCCCGTGTCATTTTTTTACCCATGTAGAGGCACATTAAAGTTCTAACAGTCCACTATGGTGCACGTGTCCACCAGGGGTGTCATAACAATTAGACCCCTATGGATATAAATGTCAACGGATGGATTAACGAACAAACGAACACTGATATAGCACAGACATGATCCAAGCAGACCAGTTAACCAATGAAATAACCTGTCTCGTATACCGCCCCTCCCCTCGCCCTCCACCTGCCTTGGACCTATACTTAAGGTCTAGTGCGGGATTAGGAGGATAACAGATCCCGGCACCTGGTGCACTGATATTAATAACCTCATTAATGAAAATCACCCATATCATCACACCATGAGGTCAGATTCAACTTATTACCACTAGCAGAGTTTCCCCACCTACATTAGCATATACTAAAGCCTTTCTTTAGTAATATGTGCAGAAATATATGAAGTGGTTCAGTTTTCAATGGTCCCGATTTAAGTGTGAGTGGGCAGTCAGGGTGGTCCTCCACGAGTCTCGTGAGTGGTGTACAACAATACATCAAAGCAGAAGCAATAAAAAAACACTGTATCAATCTTGTCTTGTTAATGGACAGTTTACTCAATACAGATTTTAACTACGTTACAGGTCCGCATTATGGATGAATTTATCTGCGAAGTGTTCTTACTCTAGTGTCATAAATGTGCATTTTCTCTGCCTTTCGAATGCAGACTGATCTGAGCTTCACATCATTTAGGAACCACCACAAGTAGTCAGAAAACTGTCAATCATCTTCTCTACATAATCCTCTCTTCTCATTTTCAATACTTCGCGGAAATTCCTGAATTTCTCTGGGTCCAGCATGAACTGCAGGAGCTTGTCCACTTGGTCGTCAGGTCTCAACTCATTCTATGAGAAAACAATAGAGGAATTATATTGACTTTGAAAAGCCCCTCTCAAAATGTGTGTAACCGACTCAAGATTACAACAGTATCTCCAAGACATCAGTGTTTAAAGGGACATGTGTTGTAACAACAATCATTCTAGATTAATTCGGTAGATACATGTGTCCTCAATTCAGGGTAATGGGTAGATACACTCAAAAAGTAAACTTGTCTCTAGACTCTTCCAAGTGACTGTCATAAAATAAACGAGTCAAAAACTTGTCTAAGTGACAAGGTAGCGGGTCTTCTAGCTGGAGGTAGAAGACCCACTTGGCATGTGCAAGCCCAAAACCCGACATTTGCCAGCTCCAGATTCTATTTGTGGGATGGTAACCTGATAGGTTAGACAGCTTTTGACTCGTTTATTTTATGACAGTCACTTTGACAAGCACTGAAAACCTCAGGGTCGTCATTTTGACAATACCAAAACTGACAACTTTAGGTCGTCAAGGTGACGACCTTAGGTCATCATTGTGACGACCTAAGGTAGTCATATCTGATCCATATAGACCAAAGTTGTCATGATGACAACCTCAGATAGTCACATGGATTTGGTAGTCAGAATGACTACCTTAAGGTTGTTGTTTTAGGTATTCCCTGTCACTAGCTGCCACCCATTGTAGATTGATTGAAGTAAATTTTCTATAATGAGATATAAACTGGTGACGGGGAGCAGAGTAGTCTCTATACCTTCAAGGCCATCATTCTCACCCATACACAACTTATCTATAACCAGTAAAGCTACTTAGTTTAATCAAGAGTAAACAAATATGCCTCTTGTTAGGAGGTGAACTAATTAGAGACTATATATTCATACACCATTCTCCAGAGCACTTTCCATTAGTCATTATGACAACCTAGGTCGTCATAATGACTAGGAACCTTCCTCTGGGTTTTCAGTGAGTCTGGAGACAAGTTTACTTTTTCAGCGTACATGTGTCCTGAATTCAGGGTAATAGGTTCCTTACCTTGATTAAATCCATCTCACGCATAGTAAGGGCGTTACCAGCCACCAGGTCTCTCAGTAGGACTGGTCCGATGTACGGTTCTGAAAAGATATTACAAAGACATGAATTCAGGGGGAAATATACATTTTTATCGATATGATACTTTGCAGTCCTTTCAACCGTACACCTGAGGCTCAAGAAGGAAGCAATGTTTGGGTTTCTAATCCCTATATCCTATAGCAGCCTGAGGGATATCTACCTCCCCCTCGCTTATTGTGCATAAATCCCCACTTCAAGTGACCGCTGCTTTTTATTATGACAAATCGTTGTCACAGGTAGAAAGTCACTGGTAGTATCCAATATTCCCACCAGGGGGCAGCACCATCATGCCTGGCCTATCGCACCCATGCCACACAGAGCATAGTAGACCTCGTGCATGATTATTATACTTACGCCTATGATGTATTAACATAATCTGCTTAAGTGCAATAACGTCTACTGTCTGTTTCTTTATATTACCCCTGTGGTGACGAAAAATGTGCTCAGAACATGTTCAACCCTGGCCCAACTTGCTGTTTAACTACTTCATTCACTGCTATGCCGTCACCCATAGTACACATGTGAATCTTGATAAAGTATAATTATATTCTACTACCTATAAGTATAGGATGGTCTGAGAACTGGCTGAAACCAGTAAAAATATATGTAACACTACAGTTATTTTTACT
This sequence comes from Harmothoe impar, assembly GCA_947462335.1. Taxonomy (NCBI): domain Eukaryota; kingdom Metazoa; phylum Annelida; class Polychaeta; order Phyllodocida; family Polynoidae; genus Harmothoe; species Harmothoe impar. The sequence continues at coordinate 103,345,918 of OX381705.1, read as the reverse complement.
TTGTATGTAATATAGAAGAGTTGTTAAATCATGTTAACATGACACTTACTTACTGTCTCGTAGACTCATACAATGCTGTTGCCTAAAAGCTCAAATGCCAATACCAAATTACATTACCGTTATACTAAAGTGTGGACCTACTGTCCAACGGACACTAAACACTGTGAATCAAAACTTAAAGGGCTAAAAACGCCCACCGATATGGCCTACATGATATACCCATTGATATATACCATGTAATGGATGTACACTATAATTATACCTATATTTTTGACGCTGTTTTATTTTGAAAATCATTTATGAAATAAATACACGTTTACAACTCAAAAAAAACACCTCAAAATACTGTATGTAATGCATCATCGTAAATAGACAAGTTGTATCTGTCATATGAATGATATGCTGCTATGACCATAGGTATGTCATGGGTACACTGAAAACGCATCCCAATGGGAAGATCGTCACTGCAGACGACTTTAGGGTCGTCATGCCATTTAGATGAGAAAGGTCATCACATTGATCACCATATTTCTGCCACTAGAGGTCTCTACTATGCAATAGTATGATATATTCTTTTGCATCAAGTCTTGTATATTGATTGATATTCACATTGTTATTGACTATAGGTATTGCAAGGCTCATTAAGAAGGTGTGGACTATTGCATATAATTATATTTGAGTATTTCAAAGCTTGATATGTGGGAATTTGACACTTAATAGCAGGTAACTCCTTATGTGTTTGCTCTTCACATATACGGAGCAGAGCCTAAATGGTATGGGAGCCGCCATATTCTAACTGACTCCAAAACAGTGCATTGAGGGTAAATTTGTTATCAGCCACTGTTCACACCTGTGAACAAAAGCCACAGATAAGACTGATAAGGCTGATAGGTGGCATCCCACCCTTATCTTGATAACCTTAATCACTTCCCCATTGTCTCAGGTGTTAGGTGAGGGTCTTAGCCTGATCGGGAGACAATGCATTGAATACACTCTGACAAACTGCCATGTAGTGACTCACATTGGTGTTAAGGATACTCTCTACCCTCCTCTTTCCAGGCAAAAAATACACACAGTCCCCGGTCAACCAGGAGGCTGTCTCATCAGGTCGAGAACCACCTCGGCCCCATTATGTAATTGAGATAACATGGTGTGGTGAGATAGTAATCTGAAACCCCTTGCCCTTGGCCCACCTCCAGATTCTATCCCCCAGCCTCCTTACTCTTGTACACAATGAGTGATTTTTCCAGAGAATCAGAATCTGCTTGGACACTTCTGGAATTTGCATATTAAGACCCCTAATTAGCATAATATCTAATAAGGTAAGTTGGATTACCCTACTTAGCATGGCAATGATGGCAAAAAACACTCACATAATTATGTCAGTTTTTAAAGGAAACATCAGAATTAGAATTTTCAATTTGACCTAATTAGCATAATTTATGAAAATGCTAATTAACTAATTATCTATGCTTTTATTATTGTAGATTAGGAAAAAATAGGAACACATTTATAATAGTAGATTAATGAGACAATGATTTGAAACTTGGGGTCAGGCCATTTTAAAGCTTTATCAAATATGGCTGCCATATTCCAAGATGGCTGCCAACAAAAACTGAAAAGAGCTATCCCAGGTAACAAGAAACGTTATTCAACGTTGATTAACATTGTTAACGGGACATAAAAAACGTTAGTTTAGCGTTAATCTAACGATTACTCAAAAACCTTAAATGGATGATGTGTATTTGATGTTAAATGAATGTTTAGCAAATAACGTTTTTCTACCTAACATCAAATTAACGTTGAGTAGATAACTTGTAGGCCTATAGACTAATATATATCCAAACTAAGTATTTTGATTAATAGATGTAAAAGTCTATATCTATAGATAACAGATGGTATTAGTGTGAAAACAGTGAAGCATTGGCCTCATAGATTTTCGAAACTTTGGCTATAGGCTATATATATAATATGTACTTCTGTCATAGTGTATACAACTCTAATAATTGAATAGATTATTTGCCTTTAATTAACATATGATTTGAATACTTTTCTGGCACAATTGAAATCACTTGTAAGTAGGCATACCATGAATAACAAATAACCTTAACTTAAATCATTATTTAGGTGATAATGCTCATTTCAAATTGTCTATGGGGATTAGCACTGATTGGATATCATAGAGGTGTTATGGAAAATATAGGCAGATTTAGTCTTAAGTCATATTACATTTACAAAATATAAGGTGTAGAGCACCCCCTGACATCACCTAACATAAAAAATATACTTCACATTTGCAGTACACAACAGAAATAAAGTGTATATTGGTCGATAATGGGGGACATATATTCCATGTGCTTTTGGAATTCATATTACATTAACGTTGAAATAACGTTAATATAACGTCAAAATAACGTTTGTAGTTTCAATCTATCTCACTAGGTGGCAGCTTAGCTGATAATTGTATTACATTAGGATTGCATCGTTATGATCATCTGAAATAAGCTATACATAATGGGAATATACAAATGATTTACCATTCCTAGCATCAGCATTTGATAACAGAATAGAGTTTGGATAGATATATATGAACATAAATTGTTTATCATACTCTTTTTGATGCAAGTTATCACACACACCTGTTTTGTAGTATTAGAGGATAGATGTATAGAACCTGGTCCTTATGTCCTGATATGTTAAGACATGAGTTTGACCCACCCCAGAGAATAATGCTGGCGTGAAATACTCATTTATCCAAACCTTTGGACATGGGAGATGTAAAAAGGATGGAATACTGATGAATTGCTTAACATTGCTCAAATATAAAACATCAAATAAAGGTTAAATAATGGTCAAGTAATAGTTAACCAATTTACCATCTTTCTAGCAACATTGATTTAACATTATTTCAATGTATAATTAACGTTATATAAACGTTCATACAATTGTGTTGCCGAAAACTTTTTCTCTACGCAGGCCAAAGTGGCCTGCGTCTTGGCATCTTACGCAGGCCATTTCCTTCTCACGCAGGCTATATGAATTTTAATATTTCAAGGTACTTTCATAAATTCCATTATAACTTATAACTACTGCAAAAACTTAAAAGAAATTGAAAAAATATTCAATTCTACAAAAATGGCCCTATCTTCGCTTCTAATTGGCCGATTTGAAAAATTCTTTCACCATTAGAAAGCTTAGATCATGGCAGGCCATCGTGGCCTGCGTCCTAAGGCCCTACGCCGGCCATTCAATTTCTACGCCGGCAAAAGCCGGCGTGCCGGCGTTATTTCGGCAACAGTGTAACATGTTTGATGACATCAAAATAAGGTTATCTTCAGGTTGAGTAATATAATGTTGTTCTCTGCACGTTAATCAACGTTTTTTCAACGTTTAAATAACATCAAATTAACATCAAATCAACATAATATTAACGTTAAAAAAACGTTGGATTGAGTCCACGATTTTCACTGCAATCTAAAGCTATTTCATAACGTTATTTCAACCTATTATTAACATTAGATTAACATTGAATTAACGTTTTTTTGTTAGCTGGGATATCTTTGCTTCTAATTAACTTAGAAACACAAATAAAAATGCTAAGAGTACTATTTAGAGGTCAGAGAATTCAATCAAACCATTTTGGAGACCCTATGTGGCAGTGATCTTGGATTTTTGAGATACTTTTCCAATGCAAAACGGTCATTATTTAATTATTTTCACTTTTATTCTTGTAAATTAGGATCCAATACAAGGTAAAACGAGGTGTGGCCGAGCCTTAAGTAATAAAGTAGAGTGAGGGGTAGAGAATCAAAGATGCTAAATTACTGAAACCTTTATTTTTGGAAAATTCATATAAAATAAACTACTGAACCTATTTTGACACACTTACCACCATTCTTCAACAATTTTTATCAGCTTCGTAAGCAAGATAACATTTTTTCAGGGAAGGATATCTTCAAACTACCTGTGGTACCTACTGATACTCTAGACATGCATACAGACTTGATTACAGACAGTTACATAACCCCAGCTGTTTATGTGCTACCTCCTGGTCGCTCTGACCACCATGGGGGGTCGGGGGGAGGATCCCCTTTACCCACGCTGGGTAAATCTGGCCCTGGTTGGCAGGGGACTGCACATTAAATGATCCATAACTTGATGAGTTTTTGTCGGAGCATTACTTATTATACATCATTGTGACCCTATACTATGCCCCTTTCAAATTCCGTGGGTTTAAATGGCCGTTGCTAGGGAAAGAATGTGAATGGAACGAAAACCTTTTTTCAGTAATTTCTTTTTGAACAGGCCTATTGGATGAATATTCATCAACATTGAACTTTTTGAGGAATTGAATATAATCTAGACATAATTTAGCAGGAAACTTTAAATAGCTCTGTAGACCTTAATAATAGGATTATCCATTAACAAAAAGACGTTTCCCTGCTAAATCATGTCTATATTGCATTCAAATTATCAAATATGTTATTTCTAATGATATCCCACCCCATAGGGCTGTTCAAAGAAAAATAACAGAAAAAAAACGTTTTTGTTCCATTTACATTCCTTCCCTAGCAACGGCCATTTAAACCCAAGGAATTTGAAAGGGACATCATTTATAGTCATTATGATGTACAATAGGTAAAACTGGGACAGGAACTCATCAAGTGATGGATTATTTAATATATATTTTCTGCCTTGAAACGTGGGGGTAGAGAGTATCTATTCTGAGATTGAAGATATTCTCTATTCCTTAAGCTCATCAAATTAGAGGCCATTTCATTGAGAATTCATGTATCTAATTTATAAAAAAAGATTGATAGATAGTAAATGAGAGAAAACCCTCCAAAGTAAACCACACAAAGAGGCAAAATGGAGGCTTGATACATGACTACCTGAGCAATTAGGATCCACCCTAAACTTGGTAAACCCCCCTTACATCCCATATAATACCTTATAATGCCGAGACTTTGCCTCCCTACTCAAAGTTACTGAGAATCGAATACAATCCTTACATGGCTATCCATCTTTAGTTAATCATTTTCTGCATGATACATGACTCGTTATCACAAATGTAACTTACTGATGGCTCTCATTAATGTTGACCCACATCGTTCCTGGAATCTCAGAAGTTGGCTCCCATCCATTTGGGAATCTGCAAGTGTCCAAAGATTCAATGCTATTACCCATTGGGCAAACACATTATTTCAACGTTGAATTAATTTCAAAAAGCAATTCATCAACATTGATCACCTATAATTAGCAATACCGATGGAAGGTTTTAGGCCGAGGTTTTGTCCACATATGACCCTATCTCACCAGATCGGGCTAATATGGACGTCTTTGACCAGGTGCCATCTTTGACCAGGTGCCATCTTTGACCAGGTGCCATCTTTGACCACGTACCATCTTTATCCTCCTGGCAGAAAACGATCTTTTGGGACAAGTGAAGATATAAAGGAGGATATAGCCACCGCCATTTTCTTTATCTTATATATCATACCTTTTTTAAAGTTATTTTATGGTGGCCTGTCAAAGATGGCACCTGGTCAAAGATGGCACCTGTGAAAGATGGCACCTGGTCAAAGATGGCACCTGTGAAATATGGCAGATTTTTGGCCATGTCACTGCGTCACTTTTTAGGGGAAACAGCATGTCACTCTGTCACCTTTTAGGCATGTAAGAACTTAGAGAAAGAGATCTGCAGGCCGAATTTTGTCCCTTATTTGTATGTGTCCGTCGATTTTGAAAAGGGCCGTGTCACACCTGTCGCTTTTTAAAACCCCTGTGTCGCCGTGTCACACGTGTCGATTTTTAAAACCCCTGTGTCGCCGTGTCACACGTGTCGATTTTTACCCATGTAGAGGCACAAAAATTACCAGTGAAATATGATGTGGTCGCGACAGATTAAAATGGGCCTATTCGGTTTTGTCCCCCCCCCCAGCAGTAGCCACTGAGAGCCAGCTGCTTTTCATTAGGGACCTTTAGCAAACCCGACGTAGCTCATTAAACGCAGACGTATCCTATGCTTTCTTTACTGCTACGTCTGCGTTTTATAAGCTTTTACGTGGTTGCTAAAGGTCCGTAATATGACCCCCTCTCCGCTAACACTAAATGACCAATCCCTTTTATAGGCTCATAAGCTAGGTGCTGTCTCTCCACCGCTCGTGCCGTGTGTGCTATTAATAGTAGACAGCCTGGCAAAAGATATTCACATTCCATATACAACAACCACTGCTTATTATCTGGAGGTGGCGCCAGTCTGTCTGAAGTACATGTCTTCTAGGCAGACTGGCGCCACCTCCAGATAAGGTGACATGGTTGTAGTCCCATGAGTTTGGACACCTGTGCTGGCTGAAGCCTTGGTATATGGAGTCAGATGGGTGGGGGGGAGGGGTGTCCTGATAGTTTTTGCAACATAGGGGTGGCGTTGTTGTCAATATCATTATCAGTCCAGGCAAATCGTGAATAAGACCGTGCTTTTAAAATGATAAGTTATTCGCACTGACCACGACCAGAGGGCACCCATGTGCCTCAACTCTCGCCCCTCCCCCTTTGGCTACCCTAATACTATGTGCCATATAAGGGAATTCCCCATTCAAATGTGTTATTATTAAATGTGTTTTGTCAAATATAGGAAGCCATTAACTTACAACAGGGATCTCGTATCAGTGCACTTCCGGAAATTTTGGCCTGTATCAGAGTATTCTAGGGGTCACCGTATCAGGTGGCTTCCGGCCTCTTCACCAGCGCATGAATATATGTAAATTCTCCCTACCTAGACTATTTTCTCCCAACTTTTTTCTTACCGGTACTTTAAATCTGTCATTCACCATGGATCTCTACATGAAAGCAACAGCCATTGACAAGGCTAAAGAGCACAGAAGCGTGGTATGTGACTTAGTGTGGCAATTGGAACGAACAGTACTCACGCCATTAGTCCAAGAAGTGATAGAGGAGCTCCAGGCTGAATACGATGCCACGACATTTGACGCATTTGACGATTTTTTCAGCGACGACTTTGTGGATATCGATGGAAATGACGATGTTCCTGCTGTCTCCGAGGTCGATTTAGACGACCTGGACGAGCAGAGGCATCGTATTTACGTCATGGAACGACGTAACAAGAATACAGTCCGGAAAACTGAAGCGGTAAGCTAAAATACACACTCGTATGTTGTTGTCGTCGCCATGATCGTCTTTGTTATGATTTTACACGTGCTTCTTTGCCAAGCGCCTTGCAAGTAGGGAGAATTTTGAAGTAGGGAGAATTTACTAAATACAAACACGTATTTCTGCGCTAGCATCGCTAATAATGGATCAATTTTTATAATTTTTAGGTCCTCCGAAAGGTACATACGTACTTTAGAGAGCAACTACAAGAAGAAAGAGATGTCCTGGATATTCCACCCAGAAAACTGGCGAGTCTGATGTGCTCGTTCATTCTAGGCGTGAGGAAGCCACTGCCCAAAGGCGTGACAATGGAGACCGCCACGGACGAACAAAAATATCATCAGCCGGATACCCTCACGGGTTATTGGACTGGCATCGCAAGGTGAAATTGATGTTTATAGCTAGATATGACCCTTTTCTAAGTGATACGTGATGCCCATAATAAAATTCAACCTCTAAATGCTAAAATTCTTCAATCTCCTACAGGTCACTTACGCTGCCAAATTCAATCCAGTCTAAGTCTTAGTCTCTAGTTGTCACTCGCTGTCTAAGTACCGGTAAAATTCCCAATGCTAATGTCGTCCGTTCACACGATGGTTTCTATTTTATTACCTCACCAAAATTTATGTTTATACTATATCCTGTATCTAGGAATACTTATGATACATGGTATCAAAGGAATTGAGAAAATATGTATTGTAAACATGTTAAATAATAAATTTGAAAAACATCAAAATATTCACCCACAACTGCTGCGCTGACAGTGCTAAACTTGAAACCAACCAATTGAAAAATACAAATTACTCACGGTTCTATGGCCAAGTCTCCAACATGCGGCTGCGGTACAATCCTTTGAATGCCCAAGTATAGTAAATTTTCTCTTTGAGGTCCGATTACTTGTACTGATCCTAATATCACTTATATTTTTCAGATATTGCAGGGACAACAACTATCCCATCAACATCATATCGGACGACACCTTTGCCTTATTCAAGCGGGTTTTGGAAACCCGGAAAACGGAATTGAAGGATATGGGTTTTGGAAATCTCCCGAATCAGTCAGTTCCGCTGACAGATGAAGACACAGAGCTCGCTTGGCAGAAAGGTGCTTTCGGATGGGCGACCCCTCGCATCTTACAGAACACTTTGTATTTCTATTTCTCCAACGCGTTTGGTTGGAGAGGTCGCGATGAGCAATCCGGTGTTAGGTGGAAGGACCTCAAGTTAATTGACGAAGGAGGTCCTGATGAGCACTTAAATTGGAATGAAAGATTGTCGAAGACCCGCAAAGGGAAAGGACCTCCCCGCGCATTCAACCCAAACATGTGGACGATCGATGATGCTGACCGTTGTCCCGTACGTATGTACAAACTGCTACGGTCCAAGAGAAGCCCCGCCCAAAAGGAGCCCGACTCACACTTTTTTCTGACTCCAAAGTTCAAAGCTACTTGGTCCATGACTCACCCTTGGAAGGAGGCCACACCGAAATTCAAAAACCACATGTCATATCAGGCGATTGGCAACATCATGAAAGAGGTGAAGAAACAATCCGGGATGTCTGCTGACTTAAACATCACCTCTCACTCTGTACGCTCAACGATGATCACCAATCTCTTGCACGCCGGGATAGACCCCATGGGCATAGCACAGTTGTCCGGTCACAAGAATATAAATTCCGTAAGCAGGTACGGTAAGCTCAGCAAGCCACAACAACGCAATCTCTGCGAAATCTTGGTGAACAGGAATCCCCACAAGAAGACCTGCACGGAGGAGGCCCGATCCCTCCTTAGGAGGCCCAACGACCCATCTGACTCACCAAGTGTGGTTGACTCCCCTTTGGAGGACCCAAGTGCTGTCGACTCAACTTCGGAGGCCCCAAGTGCAGCGGACTCCACTTCAGAGGTACCAAGTTCCGTTTCCTCGGACTCAAGGGCAAGTCGTCCAGTTCCATCTGCTTCTAACGGTCGATCCAAAGCACCACCTCCAGTTCCGTCATTCCCCAACGCACCACCTCCGGTTGCATCATCTTCAAATGCACCACCTACAGTCGAGTCCACTTCAGATGCACCTCCGACAAAAGCCCCCGATATGGTGATTGATGCTTCCTCCATGCAGGGAATAGGAGGTGGTATGCCCCTTGCCAGACACATTGTTTCTGGCATGTTCAGTGGGGCCACAGTGTCTATTAATGGCTCCTTTAACCTCCATGTGCATTATGGCTCCTCCAACGAGCTGCACATGAGTCAAAACGGGCAAAAATAATCGGCCTCCTAGATAGTCCGTTTGTTGGAATTCCAGCATAAATGCCCAAGTTTCAACATGTGATACGGCCAAGTTTTCTAAGCCTTTCATATATGTCCGTTGACATTTTGCATTCTGCATCTCACCCTGTTCCCTTGTGATTTGTAGCCATTTTGGACTAAATATATGCTGGCTTCGTACTGGATATTATATACAATGTGATCTCTATTGAACTTCAACACGTTTACCGTTATACGTTGACTGGCTTCGGCTTCTTTACTGTTACTTGCGGTCACTCTCCGACCAGATATTTTGCTATTGTCTGTGCTGAGGTGGTGGGGGAGAGAGTAAAACGCAAAATAAAAGTTATTCGTTCTGTTAAATTCACTAGTTTATTGCATTATTTCTGATTTTAATATCTATTTATGCCCCAAATATCCCATCTGATACGGTAATTTTAATATCTACGAGTAACATACCGGATGTGCAAATCAGCTGATCGGCATTTTTATATTTGTTCCTTCGAGACACGAAATTCTAAATGGCCCAATACAATGATTTAATCAATTTGATATGCTCTAAAACCAAGCCCAAGCACTAGAAAACATCCTTTATTTGAACGTATATACTATGATTATAACATATTTATTACGATTCCTTTCATTTCGGCTCTCAAACTTCACAAAACGTTCAAAACAAAGAAGCCATTCGTTCAAGACGATCATCGTCCCAGAAAGTGATGACGTCACGGGTTCTTGCGCGGATCTACCACTGCACTCTCCAAGCACATACTTTGCCATGTTAAATAGCTATACACATCTAATACTATGCTGGAGATCGAGTCTTCCCAAATACTGATGACGTCACGGCTTTTGGTGTAAACGAGAAAAGCATGAAGACGAAGCGTGCGAGCCCGCTTGGATTAGGAACATTTTATATTATATTTTACGGCTTTATTACACCTGCTCAATGGACTATATTGGTACAAATGATACATGGAACATATTTGAATCGAGCACGGTCAAAAATGGAGTTTCGGATTAACGATAACAGCCTATGTGAGCGAAGGGATTATTTTTCTTCACGGCCCAAATGGATACGCTTCACCACCGGATATGACCTTTGCCGAAATCCAACATGGCGGCCACTGCCACTTGATACGTGAGTAAACGCTTACAAAATGTCCTTTTTCTCACCGAGGAAGCATTTAATAATAAGTACAGGATTGGTAAAAGGGAGTTTGGGTCTTCGGTATCACGTATCGATTTTTTAAAGTATCAGGCATCGGCCCTACGGGCCTCAGCCTGATACTTTAAAAATTCTCAACGTGATACCGAAGACCCAAACTCCCTTTAGCCGATCCTGTCTACTTATTAGAAACAATCAAGTATATGAAACCCGACCTATATAGGCCTACTGTAGCCATAATCACCCTCTTGCACTCACCTAGGTTGTGGTAGCAGGCCCCACTGCAGGGCAGTCAGTGCAGGGGTGGGGATACGGACAGGGCAGGCAGGCAATACACGGCGGTGAGGGGTGAGCTGATCATGAGATAGTCATGTAAACTGGGGTAATGCCTGAGTGGTGCTTGTAGCCTACTAGTGGTAGGTGAGAGACCAGTCATTCATTACCAGGCGGGGGATGGGGGGGGCATAATAAAAACAGGAGAAAAGCTTCTATGAATGCTGGGGGGTGGCCAAAACAAAATACAGCCCATTTAAATATCAATAACCACAAGTGATTCCACAGGTGCATGCAATCTTCTTTTTTTTTTGGGGGGGGGGAGGTAATTTCTGAAAATTCGAATGTAGTGGGGGGAGGGGGTTGAGTTTACTTTCAGCAAATTGGTTGTGAGGAGGTTGGAAAAAATTGTTCTTTTGGGGAAATCCACCAAGCACCCCCCGCTGGTAATAAATGACTGGGCCCTTATGCTGGATACACACATACCACACACACTCCCTCTTAGTCAAGGGTCTGCTGTAATTATAATGACCCTTGTCCAATAAATAACAGGGATCCAGGGCACAGCCTACTTTGCATAACTCTACTTGTAGCTACCTGTGGGCGGGTCCTAGGCTGTGTCAATCAAAAAGCTGAAAATGGATGCAAGCCAACGTATACATAGACACTTTAAAGGCATTTCCATGAGTACAAAAATCTAACCATATTATGTACATATATAGCTCGTTTTCCAACGTAGGTATACACAGATAAAGGTGAGCGTTATGTTTGTTCTCGAAGACGTGCTCGTTTTGTGATGGAAAACCTCCTTGGACCTGTAGTATTTGCTGTAAAACCTCCGAGGCATAGCCGAGGAGGTTTTACAGCAAATACTACAGGTCCAAGGAGGTTTTCTAGCTTATACTCCATTAACAGTAGTATATTTATATTAGATTGAAAATGTTACCTAAAAGAACACGGTATATCAGAAACGTCAGTTCTGGAATAGAGTACCTACCTATACTGTACACTATACTCGATGGTCATGCAATCCCACTCAAATGATCAGTGTGTCATGGCTCATTAATTGTGTAACTACCCTATGTTCTGGACAATGTAATAGCCTTTAGCAACCACGCTGTACCTTATAAAATATATACATAACGTAGGTTTTTACTAGGGACTTTTAGCAAACCCGACGTAGCTCATTCAATGCAGACGTATCCTATCCTTTCAGCACTGCTACGTTTTGCGTTTAATGAGCTTTTACGTGGTTGCTAACGGTCCCTACTAATAGGGACCTTTAGCAAACCTGACGTAGCTCATTTAACGCAGACGTATCCTATACTTTCAGCACTGCTACGTCTGCGTTTATTGAGCTTTTACGTGGTTGCTAAAGGTCCCTATTGCCACCAATGTACGTCTAGGGGCCTACATCTACGTTTGTTGAGGCTACAGTAGGTATTCTAAGGCTCACATTGTATGCACAGGCGCTGTGGCCTAGTGGTCACATGTAGGGTCGAATCCCATCTAATTTTCCAACTTAGAGGATATTTTGTTCTAAAAGGCGTTTCAAAGAGGCATTTAACTTAGGCATACCATAAATATTCATGTATATTTACGTATGTTTATGGGCATACAAATAATTACATAGTATATAGTATAAGGCCTACATATCATGTGTATCCTTCAGTACACAGGACAACATCTATATATTTCTACACCTCACTTGCTATGTACAGGCGCTGTGGCCGAGAGGTCAAGGCGCTGCTACATAAGTCCTATCCATGTGGGTTCGAATCACTAGACAGTCCCTGGTTTTTCAAAACAAAATAAATTACAAAATCTCCGGACAGCACCTACAAAACCTCCGGACAGCGGTCACAAAACGTCCGGACAGCACCTACAAAATCTCCGGACAGCACTTTCAAAATCTCCTCTCAGAGGAGCAGAAATGCAATATGGAAATAAACCTACAGTAAGAACAATAGGTCCAACACCCAAGCTGACTATAACCTAGTGAAACACACTCCTGGTCTTGAGGGAGTCCTGTTAATAGGGACTTGCATAAATGTTTAAGGTGGGTCAATATGATGCCATTTTCGTTCACTGCACAGTTTTCTGCGCATGCACATTCTCTAGTTTGACCATAGATCACCAGGGGACCTTTGTCTAATGTTGGAACAAGTTGTATCAGATTGTCCTAAAATGGACAAAGATGTTGCCTGACCAGGGCGAGAACCATCAACCTTTGGATATGAAGGCATGCATTCTGCCACTGTGCTATTGAGTCCGTATTGGTGGCTCTCATTCAGAAGTCATACATAACTAGCCCTTAGTATATTTCTATTTCCTTTCAACTTTTTTTTTTCAATGGACAAAAACTAAAGAAATATGCCCGGGACCATATGTTCAAAAGGGACTCTCTAGAGTGAAGACATCAAAACCTAGATCCTGTGAGAGTTATATACATATTTAGCTACTTTTCAATACTATTTTATGTACATATGTGGCAAAACACTATATACTCCTATAATATGAATCACTGACGTAAAGATGCAAGATGGCGGCAACTGACTGAGACGCGTCCGGCCGAGCTCCCACTAAATATAGGAATAACCAGAGTCAAACTAACTCAGGACAGACATATTCACCACCAATAGGACCATAAAGGTAGTGCTAATCACGGAAGCACCCAGAAAGGAGGAACCATGTCTCGAAGGCCCAAGAAGAACAAGGACGATATCCTACATGAAAATGCCTCCCCGGCTGAGGTCATTCTGGCAGTGAATTCGCTTGGTCATCGTATGACAACACAGGAAACTGCGAAGGCGGGTATATTAAAATCGTTGGAGAGCATTAACAAGGCTCTGGACACGATAAATAACACCGCCACCACTAATGCTGCCACTTTCGTCTCTATACACGAAAAATTCAACGCGACCAACTCGACAATGAAAACAACGGAGGAAACTATCCGCCAGCAAGGATTGACGGCCATTGCTCAAACCCGCGTACTGACGAGCCACCAGAGCCGCTTCGAATTGGTCGACAAGGAGGAACGTAAAAAAGTGGTAATTATTGAAGGCTACAAAGAGCAAAGAGACGAAGATTTAAAGACGATAATTGGCAAATTATTTAATGATACAGGTGTAAACTTCAACACTGACGTTGTAAAATTCGCCGAGCGGGTGGGAAACTACCAGCCGGCTGCCGCACCAAACCAAGATGGCGCCGCCCATGATGTCAACAAAAGGGAGAGGCACCGAGCGATACGACTCGTATTTAGGGGTCCTGACCACAAGCCACAGCTCATGAAAGCTTTGAAATTCCTAAGAGGAAAGCCTGACTGGTACAGAGTATCCATAGGAGATGAACTAGATGCCAGAGAGAGACGACAGTTCCTGGACTTAAGATCCATGTTCTTTTTATGCAAGAAGAAAGGCTATGAAACTCGTCTTCGCCAGCGGTCAGTCATCATAAACAACAGACCCTTCTCCCACGCCCAGCTCTATAGGCTACCCTTCGCTGACCTCAACATGGAAATGGCCACTGAAGCAGAAACACCTGACGGACTCATGTTCAGATCCCCTCACCACAGGTTGTCCAACCTATTCCCATGCCGCACACGAGAGGGTGACCTTGTCTTCAACTCAGTCGAACAGGCGTTCCAGCACCGAAAAGCAGAAGAGTGTGGGACTCCCCTCCAGCAGAAGATGATATTAGATCTCTCCGACCCCTATGACATTATGGAGGCAGGCAAGAAAATTAGAGACACAAAAGAGTGGGCCAAGGAAGCTGAAAATGAATTATATAAGTATAATCTCATTAAGTTCACTGATCCAGAGATGAGGGACTATCTGCTTAGCACACAGGACTTATTCCTATATGAAGCCTCCTTCAGCAAAACGTGGAGGGTGTGTATGCACTTAGGCCAAGCCGAAAACTGCACAACTGACACAACCCTGGGCGCCAACCTCCACGGCAAGAACCTTGAACGACTCCGACGTGAGCTCACAGTTGACGAAGACCCTCCTGAAGAAGAGGACGTAGAGGTACCACAACAAGAAAATGGTGATGGGGAAGAAGCAGGAGAACGCCAGAGATAATTGGATTTGTGTACCGACATATAACAGACTCATATATTATAGTTTGTATAATGTACTTAAACTCCAAAATGTCTAATACATTGATATTTGTAAGTGAATATATTTGTTTATCTGTTGACAGTTTGAGAAATACATTGACTACCGGTATTGAAAAAGTCATTAGGTTTTATGTAAGATATGCACTTTAAGTCGAATGATAGACTGCCAACATATTGCTGAAAGCATAATAGGGCAATGTTAAAAACATTGATAGATTATACTAATGAAATTATCATTCCAGCATTGGTATTGACATAAGACATTGACATGTACTAGTAGAGATATGTGTTTACATGTGTGTTTACATGTCGACTTGGGCATAACATTTACTACCGGTAGATATAGAATCATCATGTTTATTGTAAAGGTTCTAAAAAATCGACTAACATCCTGTTGATATTGTATGTAACATGACTTGGAAGTGTGTCAACAACAGGGTTTATATATTGACTACCGGTACACATAAAATTATGTGATTATGCAAGCTATGCACTTATTATGTTGGTCACATATTGACTACCGGTAAAAACAAAGTCAATGTTCCTAAGCCTCAATTTTGTACTGTAATATTACGGTAATATGGTAATATTATTGATGAATTTTATCTCCGTCCTAGTAAAATACCATAAGGTCCTTTAATGCAGTTATGATTAATTTGGTGGTGAGCATAGCTAACCTCTTAGTCACATGTTAGTAAAATGGTAAAAGTATGGGTGGCCACAAGAGCCGAGACCTGTACAGGGTTGGGGGTATTTTTGGGTTATTGTTTGTATACATTTACAACTTCTTTATTCTTATGATTCCATATGTCTCTGCCACTGTTAGTCGCTGCGCCTGACTTCAAGAGGGGGTTCTCTATAATGCACTTAAATGCTAGATCTATACGCAACAAAATCAATAATTTAAAAACTGAACTAAGTAACATTGATTTAGATATTATTTTCTTTTCTGAAACTTGGCTTAACGATGACGATGATGATTCTTTGTACACATTTCCTAGATATAGCCTGTTTAGACACGATAGGGTCAGTATGTACAGGGGTGGTGGATTGTGTGCACATGTTGATGAGAGCATTTCATGTTCTGCTCAAAAATTCAGTCATCTTAATAGAATGAACGCCAACATAGAGGTACAGTGGTTGTTGTCAATCAAGGGTAGCTTTAAGAAATCGTTGATATGCAATGTATACCGACCCCCAAGTGGTTCACTGCTCGAATTTTGTAACACCCTGAAGGCTCTTCTATTACAAATAGATTTACTAAATACTTTTGATGTGTTCATCATAGGTGACTTTAATGTCCATGCCCTCAGCGACTCTCGGGAGAAAGATATGCTATTTTCAACTTTAAATGATTTTCACATGAAACAATTAATTAATGAAATTACCACTACTTCTGGCACTAATAAATGTATAGATCTAATTTTTAACAACTGTTATGAGATCTCGTCCAGTGGACCTCTCAACATTCATCTTTCTGATCACCTACCTGTTTTTGCAATTAAAGAAAAAGTTCACGTAAAACTCACATATCGAAAATTTACCGGCAGATCATACAGAAACTTTGACTTGAAAAAATACCTAGCGAGCGTTGAGGCATGTGATTGGACTTTATTTAATGAAAGTAATGACCCAGAATTATGCTGGGATATTTTTGAAAATATGTTGAAACGCATGTTGGATGTCTGTTGCCCTGTGAGAGAATTTAAGGTTGTCGATAAATCTGACCCTTGGATGACCAACTATCTTATTGAGCGCATTACAGATAAAAATAATATTTTAGGAGAAGCTCGTCAAAGCACTTCCATATTATCGTGGAGAATAGCAAGAAATCTCAGGAACACTGTTAATAGTGAAATAGACTTAGCCAAAAAATCTTATTATAAAGAACTATGTGATGCCAATGCAAGGGACTCAAAAATATTTTGGGCGCTGTTGAAAGAGATCTTACCCTCAAAGCATAAGGGTAAGAATTCTATCAACTTAATGAATGATGGCGAGCCTGTCAACTCGGGAGATGTATGCACCCATATTAATGAGTTCTTTGCCAATATCGGCTCTACTTTGGCCGAAGCACACCAGCTTGAATGGGAATTTAGAGGAGACAGATGTGATATAGAAATAGATGAATTTAATTTTTCGGACAAACAAATTATAAATTGCATTAAAAATTTGGACACTTCAAAATCTTCAGCCATAGATTATCTGCCCACAAATGTTTTCAAACAAGCTGTGCTGCACAATCCCTCCAGGTTCATAAAAATAATTAATTTAATTGTCGCTACAAACTTGATACCCCTATCGTGGAAGATAGCCACTGTTACGCCTCTACCTAAGAGTGGAGACTTGACAGATGTTAGCAACTACAGACCCATAAGTGTGCTTCCAGTTCCTGGTAAGGTTTTAGAAAGACTAATACATGATTCGCTGTCTGAACATCTTGATGTGAATGGTATTTTGTCAAATCGACAGGGTGGGTACCAGAAGGGCAAGTCTACTATGGACTCTATTTCTAATTTTGTTGATGATATTTTAATACAAAGAAATAACGGATGTATCACCTTAGCAGCCTTTATTGATATCAAAAAGGCTTTTGATAGTGTAAATTATTTAATTCTGTTAAAAAAGTTAGAAATGTATGGTATACGAAATCGACCTTTAACGCTGATAGAAAATTATTTGTCAAGAAGGCAACAGTGCACGGTGGCAAACAATAAGCGCTCTGGTAACCTTCCACTCACATGTGGGGTACCCCAAGGTTCAATATTAGGTCCTTTATTCTTTTTAATCTATATTAATGACTGCATTTCGGCCCAAAACACACATAAAACTATGCTATACGCTGACGACTCGGTTCTATACGTCTCAGGAAAAAATTTCCAAGTACTTTCTAACAGATTAACAATAGCTTTGACATCATTTTATAACTGGTCTTCAAGAAATAAATTAACTATGAATGAAACTAAGACGAAAGTTATGACGTTCGCCTCTTCAAAAACCCTAGCAAAATTGCCCAAGCCCAAAATTTCTTTAAATGATAAACCCCTAAAATCAGTAATTTCTTACAAATACCTTGGGGTCACCGTTGACGAAGAGCTAAACTTTTGCCAGCATACCAGACTGTTAATTAAAAGCGTTAATTTCAAGTCTCTATTAATGTATATGGTCAAGGACTACATGTCTGAAAAGGTTCTCAGAAAAGTTTTTGTAACATATCTATTACCCGTTATTGATTATGCCGATATCCTGTACACTAACACTAATGCTGACCTCCTAGCTGAGTTACAAAGATGCCAAAACAGATGTTTAAAAACTTGTTTTAGATTGCATATGTTAACTCCTACCATAGAAGTGCACAGGACAGCCCAATTGCCCACTCTGTCAGAGAGGAGAGATTATCATGTTAAACTGTATGCATTTAAAAGATCCAGACAGGAAAAATATGTAAAAAAACCTGCCCGACCCACTAGGCTCAATCAGAGCACATTACTATACTACCCTATAATACATTGCGCTGCTTTTGCAAAATCGCCATTGGTCACCTGTGCACATAGATGGAACTCCCAAACCGTATCTGATAGAGGTATTGAGGATTTTCCATCCTTCAAAATCTCAGCCCGTCAGGCCCTAAATGACACCATTCCTGTTAAATTGGACGATTGAGAATGAAATAATTCTAATAATTCCTGTAAGTATAAGGGTTTTAAGCATTTACACTTAAATGTCCGCTAGAAACTTAAAGTTAACCATAAACACCGTCCATCTTGCTATACATTTGTTTATGTCAACTATGTCTAATTCCTGTATTCTATCCTGTGGTATGGCTCATACAACAGTTCTACTGACGAGCCTATCACTACTTTGTTGCTTGACGCATCCTTGTATGTATCATATTTATTGTACTACCGTAAATGTTTCCTGAACATAATATCTTGTGATACATACACTCATACGGACTACCGAGAAACTCGCCAAACGTTTAAATTTGTTCAAAAAAAAAAAAGCTTGAATATCTCAGAAAACAGCTCGGGACCCTCCTATTTTCTCAGCTTTGTTGGAAAGTGTATGCTATTATGGTCTTATGGCGAAAACCTCATGGAAATCTAGCTACTTTTACACCAAGGTATTGACCCACCTTAAAATTGCATTAAATATTATGGAATCAGTCTAGCTCAATAGGGCATTGTGACAGATTTTCAAAACTATTTGAATTATCTTCCTGCTACATTTAGTTCTTGTTCAATCTGGGTTGTAATAATTGCTCAGGAGAGGATTCTGAGTGAGAGGTACCAACTGCAGCCAAATCGGGTCACAGAAGCGACCAACCTAGTCACACTGTTAGGCATATCTGTAAATCTGATTTCTGTGGCAGTTGATTATAGTTATTTCATTTCAAGGAACTTACATTCTCTAAGAAATATATTCGTAAAGGTATTGTGGTATTAGGACTAGCCCCATATGAGATGGTGAATAGTAGCGGGAGCAATGCTGCCAACCTGAGAGATGAGAACTCTTAAGCATGCCTAGTAAAATCGACATGGTTAACACCTAAACCCTTACAAAAATTCATGATGCGGCATGTGTTGTAGAAGTCTTTCCAAGTTCTGATTTTAGGGAGAGCTCTTTTTTTAACAACAGAGGATAGTAGATTTAGGGGGTGAACGTGAACCCATGGGGGTGGTATGCAATTTCGCCACCTTTTCGATGGGGGGTGGGGTCTGCCCCCCTCCCCTTGTTGTTAAACAATCAGCATTAGCTTAAAATGACTCAGTTGAAGATAATATTAAGATAAGCAGTGCTTGGTATATGTGTCATCCCATCACGATGGTTCTTATACTCTACACTAGGTGGCAGGCTGGTGTGCCTGCGTTCTACTGACCTAGATAGGATTGCACCATCCCTTGTCGTCAGGTACATATACACTATGCCCACTGATATATGACGCGGTGAGCCAGAGTCGGGGGGACACGGCTAGCTTCTTTCCAACTAGTATGAGCGACCTTTGACATGTCTTCATGGGTCATTCTGCAATATGTCTGCCAGTAGTCCCCATATCCTGAAAAAACCACCCCGCTGACAAAAACGACACTCACCTCTTTTTCCTTTCCAAATCCTCTAATATTATTAAGGTGCCTGTCGAGGATGCATCAACTTTTCTAGATTTTCTCCAAAACATTTCTCCAGGTTCCTTGCATAATTCTCAACCCAATAGCAAAAATAAATAAGGCTGGTCCCGAGCTATTTCTTTTAATATAGAATTTTGAGAATTAAAAGTAGTTTCAAAGGGAAAATGGTTTTAATGAATGAGGAATAGGTGTACAAGTGTTTGAATTAGCCTATGTTTCAACTCCCACAGAACATTCCTATGCTGGCATAGTAATTTTACATATTTACATATTTGGATACGGACAATAGCGTAATAGAGGTGCATTGTACAGTTATCAAAAGTACTACAAATTATGCTAAGGTGGGTCTCAAACCCATGATATCCAGGTTGCTGATTCGGCACACGTCAGTAAATAAGTCCTCTCCCAGACTGTAAACGTACAGACTGGGCTGCATCAGCCTCAGTCTCGGGCCCGACTGTACGTTTACAGTCTGGGGGTTCACTTATAGGTCACGTGGAAGTAAATGGCGCCATCTACCGAGGTATTCTGGTCTGCATTGAAGGGAGTTCTGGCTGCTGATTGGGTTGTATTTCAGATGAAACAAAAATGGCTAAAATTGTGAAAAAATTCACAGGTGTTCCCAAGTACCTTTTAGATAGAATAGTACATGTAGTTGTATGCTATGTAAAGGGTTGGGGAATTTCTGAGGCATGCAAAAACTGATGTGGCCAAAGGTCGATTTTAGGCCCAAAACAGGGCAAAATGGGACTACCTGTACATAAAAGTGGCGTTCTTGGGATTTTCACGGTCAACTCTTTTATTGAGGCTGAAACATTGTGTGTGAGGGATTGTTTAACTAGACTAGGGCTAAGACTATGGCCAACAAATTTTGTAGATGGTTGATATTGTGTATTATGCTATATAGAAACATAGAGGAATAATAATTGCTTCTTCGTGACCTATAGCGGGATTGGACATTTTCCCATTATAGCTTGGATTCTCTTTTAATGTCATTTTTCTGTTATAGTGGGTTAGGTTTTGCAGAAATATGGCAAAAGAAATCATTTAAGGTGGGTCAATGTGATGCCTTTTTCGTACACTGTGCCGTTTTCTGCGCAGGTACATTCTCTAGTTTGACCATAGAACACCAGGGCACCCTTGTTTCAAATTGGCCTAAGTAATATCCAATGGTCATAAAATAGTTTAGGGATTTTCCCTGACCGGGGCGAGAACCACCAACCTTTGAATATTAAGGCATCCATTCTACCACTGCGCTATGCAGTCTGTAGTGGTTGTCCTCATTGGAAGTCATACATAGGTAGCCCTCAGTATATTTCTATTTCTTTTCAACTTTTTTATTTCGATGGGCCTAAACCTTAGAAATATGTGCGGGACCATGTGTTGAAAATATATTCTCCAGATAGAAAACATCAAAGCCTATACTCTTGGAGAGTTATATAGAAATTTAGCTACTTTTCAATACAATTTCATGTAGATATGTGGCAAAACACTGTATAATCCATCACATAAGACATTAACTTAAGGCTTAAATATCTCAGAAAATAGCCCGGGACCCCCCTATTTTCTCAGTTTCTTTGGAAAGTGTATGCTATTATGGTCTTATGGTGAAAACCTGACGAAAATCTAGCTACTTTTACATCAAGGCATTGACCCACCTTAAACCATGTGCAAATGGCGAAAAATGATAAATATCATGGTGTCGGAGCCCTGTCGGAGATAGGCCATTCCGCAATTTTTTTCCTGTTTCATCAAGATACCCGAGATACAAGTATTTCTGGGGATAACTATTTAAAAGGTGGCCTATTTTAGTCGAAAATGTGTGATTTTGTTCATCAATAGGTGGTTTTCAGTCATTCTCCACAGGGGCATCTATGTAGGCCTATTAATGGTTCAACTAAAATTTGCGGGTTTTAGATGTCAACCCGAGGAGGTAGCTGCTGCCCGATCAACAGCTAGTAGTCTAGTTATGAGTGCATGCATCTCAATGATATTGGTCAAGCATGTTGTTTATGTATTTAAATGGAAGGACATGCCTAGAAAAATAGGCCTGCAGTTACATAAGTGTGTACATTCACCATGCAGGAATTATCGTAATATTACTCTTTTTTTCTCATATTTTTCTCATATTTTTCATAATTTTGTAACATTTCTGCAGAATTCTGGACAACATTCTACATAATCAGTACCCATTCCTCCATCAGGCATATGTAGTTCACATACATGTTGAGTTTGGGGGCTGTAGAGAAATTATTTGCTTGAAATAAGGGTCTTTTTTAGATTGATGCCCTAGCTTGGAATTAGCATGGAAACGGGTAGGAATTTCTGACCGAGTGGTAATCAGCGACACCCCCGTAGGATAAAATTGAGAAAGGCTATGGCTATCTAGCTTTAGGAATTAGATGGTAAGACTCCAAGGTTTGAAAAAAACATAGTTTTGGCTTGATAGGAAGGATATACCTACACTATAGACATACACCTACACTGGCCCTTATACACTAGGTCATAGTCTATACTACTGTGTCTCAGCACTTAGGAGGATGTGGGTTCGAACCCCACTGTGGCTCAATCAATATCTCAATTTATATCTACATAATTGGGCCTGAATTTAACTAATGTAACCAGTCACATCTTTAATAAGTGATACTACCATGTCACTGTAAGTAGAGTTATGCTTCAAATGGGCTAAATAGTTAATGTAAAAAATGAACCACCTATTGTGCCGAAGGTGGGATTCGAACCCACAATGTCATGCACAACCTCATTCATGGTCATGTGACCATAGCTGACCAATCAGTGAGCTACCTATCTCATTAAGAAATGATCCAGGATCCCGGATCATTTTCTGAGTAGTATAGTTTTCATTAGATAGAAATTTGTCCAGGCCCAGTACCGCCTAACTGGAGAGCTCGAGGCTGCATCACACACAGTTTATATCTGAAGAAAATGATCCGGAATCCTGCATCATTTTTCAATGAGGAGTGTGGGTTCCAACCCCACCTTGGCACAGTTATCTATCAAATCTGTGACTAGGTACATTAGTACAATTCGGGTCCATTATGCAGGGGCGGCGGAACATACTGAAAGTTGGGGGGGCCAAAGTTCCAAAAATATATATTTCGCTTATTTCGCACATTTATTTAGTAACTTATATGAGTGAAAATGTGGTGTGAATCAGTGGGTAAAATAGCAGGGGGTCTGGGGGCATGGGGAGTTATCAATAATTGCTGTCCTGGTTTTCAATTAAATAAACCGTGCTTTATAAAAAGGAATATAGCAAGAACAAATAGGGCAAAATGTTGGGGGGCCAAAACATATTCTGGGGCCCCCCAACCTGAAAGTTGGGGGGGGGGCGTGGCCCCCCTGGCCCCCGTGGTGTAGATATCAATTGAGGTACTCACTGAGCCAAAATGGGATTTGAACCAACATTTTCTTGGGTGCTTGGACGCAGTAGCAGACTATGTGAGAGCCAGTTTAGGTACAGTCTCGGGCCCTGACTGTACGTTTACAGTCTGGGGGTTTACTTACAGACCTATACCTACACTGGCCCTCATGTACTATGCTATTGTGTATCAGCACTCAGGAGGATGTGAGTTCGAACCCCACTGTGGCTCAATCAGTACTTCAATTGATATCTACATAATTGACCTAAATCTAACCTAATGTACCCAGTCACATATTTAATAGGTGATACTACTAGGTCATTATAGGTGGATTTATGCTTTAAATGGGTTTAATAGGTAATGTAAAAAACGAACCACCTATTGTGCCAAGGTGGGATTCGAACCCACACACCTCATTGAAAAATGATCCAGGATTCCGGATCATTTTATTTAGATATAAATTTGTCCAGGCCCAGTACTGCCTGATGGCGGCACTGGGCCTGGAGAGCTCAAGGCTGGTTTAGGTATAGTTCTGTTAGTAACCCCACAGCCCGAGACTGGGCACCGTGCATGCATGTCTCTGAAGCTGGTCTCAGTGGGTCCCACATTCTATGTCTCCTCACTGTTTCTACAGTAAGTTTCTGTGCAAACACACTAGTATTCTGTTTGAACGATTCTAGGCTAAAGTAGGGATCAAAGGGAATTTTTATTCACTCACTTTCTGCAACATATTCTATGCTCGGAATTATGTTGTAATATGACCCTGAAATTATTATTTATTAGTGCAAATTACGTTTTTATAATTACGTACTAATTAAAACTAAAACGCTGAAGTCAGTTATATAGGGTCGCATTTATATATATATATATATATATATATATATATATATATATATATATATATATATATATATATATATTTTTTTTTTTGCGGCCTTCATTAAGTAACGAATGTTCTGCCAGACCTATTTACAGCAAGAGTATCACAGAAGTCAATGTCCATACTTATACGACTATTATCATGATATATCACAGATTCCATACCTCTAGTAGAATATTCATAAATCGAAATTTGTTTAAACGTCATCGTGTTCTACTGGAAAACCGAAATAGCTATCAACATTATATATGATCACCTTCCTAGGGGGACTTCAGAAATAAGTTACAATCACCAATATACTAATCACAGTAATTGTATTTCAGTATGGTACTATATATTCCACGCTTGCTAATGCCCATGAGCTGCTGCTCTAGCATTAGACGGCCATTCCAAACTTACATGGCAATATCTCTCTACTTTGCACAATTATCGCATCTTATAACAATGCAAAATAAAATAGAGAATTATAAATCTCAGGAAAATCTGGAATAACTGCTGTACTTCGGCAGGCGTATTTGATGAGACCCGACTGCGCCTCGTTACAGTACTCCCTATAACTCCAGTTGGTAGTTTCCATCTACAGTTCGTCCCCATCTGAGATCTTCTTCAGCAGCTCTCTTAGCATCTGGTACGCCTCAGCCCTTGGGAAAGGAAAGGATTTGAAAATAATCCTATTATATATTCTGAGGGACCAAAGATCAGGTTTGAGAAAATCAAACGCAGGAGTCAACCAAAGGACAAATTAAGTTGATCCAATGTTATTCCCTCAAAAACATTTTTATCATTATTATAATGTTCACTAATGGAATGAATACAGATGAACTGAATCTTGGTGGCCAATCAATAGTAATGAACTGAGGATGAATTAATACCTATGAAATGTAAATCTCATGGCTGTGTCTCACGACCTTGGGACAATGTTTTTGTCTCTGACCGGGTGCCGTCTATCACCAGGTGCCGTCTCTGACCGGGTGCCGTCTCTGACCGGCTTGGCTTGATATGGTCAAAATACTAACAGCAGGAGGCTAATTATAATTATAACTATGATTGTATAACAACCGCCATAACGTTTTTCCAAATCCTTATATATATGAGTATAATTCTTTTTAAAACACCTTTTTCTGACACCTGGTCAGAGACGGCAGCCGGTCAGAGACTGCAGCCGGTCAGAGACGGCACCCGATCAGAGACAAAAACATTGTCCCAAGGTCGTGAAACACAGCCTCATAGTCATATAACTTATACCTTAATACTTACTTTGTGATACCATTAGTTAGTTCACTGAGATCCCTTTTGGCGGGGCCACAGGTGCAGTGGGTTGTGGGACAGTTGCCCAGTTTACAGTTGTTCTTGCAATAGTCATCTATACCAGGCTGGTTTTTGAAAGGTCCATCTGCACCCTGAAGAAATTAATGTTGAAATTAGACATCATGTTTTATGAAGCACTAATTACGCCAATTTGTAGGAAATTCCAAGTTGATACATTCTACTGTAAAACCTCATGTAAAGGCTGCTAGTATGTAATTATTGACCCAAAGGCAGACTGCGGCTCATGCAATCTCTTTTTTCACAGGTATACCACAATAACAAATTAACCTATTTTGGTCCTCTCAGTGGATCCATTCGTTAAAAAGCATCTGTCAAAGTTGAAAGTGTGGCTAATACATAGGTTGGGCTTATATGCGAGGATTTACAGTAAGAAGATCTGGCGAGTTACTTACTGTCATGCACAACTGTCTATCTGTTCAACTGCATGCTCTCACATTTGCTCAGATTTTAAAATTTGTTAATGATAGGCATAGGTACAGAAATTCACATTAATATATAGAGAAATGCCAATGCACATTGGTACCATCTCTGCTGTATTTCATGAGTGGGGGCTGGGGCAGTATCCCATGAAAGCCGCAGGCTGAGTGGGATGCACCCCAGCCCCCAATGAGTGAAATGTATACATCAGAGTCGTATCAATATAGTTAACATTTGTGTTTATCTTTTTTATTTGAAGCCATTTAATGAAGGAAAGACAAATTGTTCTTAGCCCATTGAATACGGCCACATTGTATTCAATGGGAGGTATTGAATACGGTCATTCTAGTATCTAAGCATAGTAAATCTTGTATTTCAAAAAAGATAAATAGACAAATGCCAACGCACATTGGTACCATCTCTGCTGTATTTCATGAGTAGGGGCTGGGGCAGTATCCCATGAAAGCCGCAGGCTGAGTGGGATGCGCCCCAGCTCCCATGAGTGAAATATATCAGAGTGGTATCAATGTAGTTGACATTTGTGTTTATTATTTTATTCGAAGCCATTAAAGGAAGGCGAGACAAATTTTTCCTAGCCCATTGAATACGGCCACATTGTATTCAATGGGAGGTATTGAATACGGTCATTCTAGTACTTAAGCATATGATTATTTTATTTCAAAGAAATTATAAACATACCCGACATTCATTGGATGCTGCTGGAGCCGGTGTAGCAGGGGCAGGGTTATTGCCCCCAGTAGGTGCAGGGGTGCAGGGCACCGAGGGGCAGAGCATAGGGGTGCAGGGTGCAGGGGTGGGGTTGACCACCACTACCGGTGCAGGGGTGGGGTTGACCACCACAGGTGCAGGGGTGGGGGAGCCTCCAGCACCACCCGCGGGGTTAATGACGACGTTGGCACAGCCATAGAACTCCTCCTGAGGCCCACACCCGACACACGAGGTACCATCAGGGTCCGTGCCAAAGCTGTTACCTGCAGCAGAGGAAATGGGGAGAGGTAATTAATGGCAACTTCTGAAATATCATTTGTGAGAAACTAACTCTATCACCTACATGGACTCAGGAGTATATGGGCACCACATTTTTATCACAGCCCAGCCTTTTCATACCTCCAGAGTATAAATATAACATTAAAGAAAGATCTCTGAAAAAGGGTTATTACTAATTTTGAAAATTATATGAAGTGGTTTATGGTCACCTGTTGAGGTATATGTTGTTAGAATACAGCCCTAGGGAGTAAATGCCCTTCACTGCATTTATGTACATGGCATGCCGACCTTTCGAGAGTATATCTATGCTGTAGGGTCTATCTATGCATGATGGAGCCCTGGTGAGGTATTTGCAAATGATGCATTCGTTCAATATGACAATAAAGGACAAAATGCTTTAAACCACTATGTGACTCTTAAAGATGTAGGCTGTGCCTTAAGTGATCGGGCTAATTGAAATGTCTTTGACTGGGTGCCAGCTCTGACCAGGTGCCAGCTTTGACCGGGTGCCATTTTTGACCGGCCACCATAAAAAAAAAAAATTAAGAAAAATAAATTTCTTCTTTGATAATTATGTAAGAGATAAAATAAAGAAAATGGTGGTGGTTGTATCTTCATATATTGCTTTGCCTGCCCTAAATAAACTGTTTTATGTTAGCCGGTCAGCTGGCGCCCAATCAAAGACGTCACCCTGTCAAAGCTGGCACACAGTCGTTTCAATTGGCCCGATCTCATGAGACACAACCTGTAGTGCTATAGCATGCAGACTGACCTGTGTGGTACCTCCACTGCAGCACACAGAAGTCACACGCGAGTCCGGCCGGCAGACGCAGAGCCACCTTGTGCATGTAGCGGCCGGATATCGTCACTTTCTGTCAATATAACGCAAACATCTCTGTTATATGAGAGGGATGTGAATTGTATGTTGAAAACTATGATATTACTGAAGTATGTGCAAAGATATTATTTGATAGGGTTTTATTCAACTGGTTATCATCAGATTGACAATAATATATAAGGTCATTGTGAGTCATCGTCCAATCATAGAGATTTGGGGAAAACATTTATTTTTTCTTTCTTGTGCAATATAAGCTTCATGAGGGAATTTTAAACTTCCTAAGAGTAAGACTTCCGCAATACAATCACACTCATAATCTATAGGAAAAGTATCTAATAATGTCAAAATAGTCTGAAATCCGCTGAAACCAGCCTAAGAAGGACCCAAAATGATCAATTCAGCAGCCATCAGAAGCCATCAGCAGAGCAACTGTTAATTACCATTACTCAATTCTATTTTCCATTCGAGTATGGAATATTTATAAACATAAACATATTTATAAACAAAACCTATGGCAGGGTGTACAGTACCTCCCTGTTTAAGGTCCTATAATTTCATAATTTGAGTCAAATTTGGGAGAATAGCGCCGATCTGAGTCAAAAATCGGTTATAGTGGAGCCTTACCTTAAGGATGAGATTGGCACCTAGCTATTGATGAATTTCTTATAGTTGTAGTTTAATTTTCCTATTTGACCATAAAAATCACAACGTGGGGCGCTTTTCATCATAGTCAAAGAGGGTACATGAATTGAGCGATCGATGTAATAGAGTCTTATACTAGTTTACAAATTTACTGATAATCTGATCATAGTTCATCAGAGTCTTGGGTGTGAGTAAATTACGTAGGCTAATACAGCGCATCGCCACATATAGAGAAAGGAGCACTCACGTATCTCGTTCCGCTTCCATCGGCCAGGCTGAGGACGTTATGGTTGAGGCAGCCCTGGGTGGCCTCCCGTGTCCTGTCTGTGATGGGACATACCTTAAACTCAAACCACCCCCTGTGGGCGGCCGTCAGCTCCACCTGTGCCGTGAACACCTGCATATTGTTATAGAAAAGTTGAGTTAAAAGAAAATAGGGTAGGTAGATCGATTTTCTTCTTTTTTTAAACTGTTTTTTGAAGGATTGGAGACAAAGTTCCTTTCATTTTCGTATGATCTTAACCAAAAAAAAATATTTCCAGTAAAAATGAGTGTTTATTCTGGTAGAAAAAACCCACAAAAATGCCTTCCAAAAGAACTACCGTGCCTCCAGTCGAAGTTTAATTTGTGTTTCAAATAGTTTAAAGTTATTGGATGAAATACAGTTACAATAATTAGTACCAACACCTAGATTACACACATTACACTTCTGGTGATT
The DNA here is from genome assembly GCA_947462335.1 of Harmothoe impar. Taxonomy (NCBI): domain Eukaryota; kingdom Metazoa; phylum Annelida; class Polychaeta; order Phyllodocida; family Polynoidae; genus Harmothoe; species Harmothoe impar. The sequence continues at coordinate 103,316,580 of OX381705.1, read as the reverse complement.
AGAGTCTCGACAGTTCTTTTTATTACAAAATTGGTAAAAACAAGGTATGTCAGAAAAAATTAAGTCACAGAAATTATTTATGATAAGGTGTATACTACAGTGATATTGTTGCTATAAAGTTTTTGGTTGTGATGTAGCATGTCAAGGTGTAATTAGCTTTTAAACTATTTCATTTCACAATAGCACAGCAAAGTGGCCTCCTTAGATAAAAATCGAATCATTGCATGTTGTATTTCATACCAAAGTTAGCCTTGAATATAAAAGTAAAGAACTGTGTTCATACAGTGTATTGAGTTCAGAGTTGTATATGGTGGTGTAAGGGAATGGTCATTTTTTAACAACAGGGGGCGTCGGTGGATTTCCGGGCAAGCGGGTCGACATTTTTTTTGGTCCTCTCCTTAGGCAAGTTGAAATTGAGCGCGGCCGACCCATTTGAGCTATAGTAATGCAAGGGCTTTTTCGCTAAAAAGGGGTACAATTATTTTGGTACCCCCCCCCCTCAAGAGGTGTCTAAATTTTTTTGGTCCCCCCCCAAATCCATGTTGTTTAAAAAGTGACCACTCCCTAAGTGTGCTATACACAAAAGCAGAACAAATGCAATTACCTGTCCAGACTTGTATGTCTCTGCTATGGCATCAGTGTAGAACTTCCCTCCCAGCTCATGGTCATAAGGCCCCTGGTAAGGAGCCCCACACACCCCACATTTACCTCCATTCTGTCTCTGGTTCTGTGGAAATTATATTAATGAATTAGTACCAGTGTATCACTTGAAGGATAAAAATAACTATTCAAATGTACAAAAAGGTTTCAGTGACAAATAGGGCATGGAAAACTTCTCTGAGTGTTGACAATGTTTACCAATAAAACACCATGCATGACTATAGATAAGGTTTATTATTCCCTAAATGTGTCTCTTGTTAAAGAACCTGTAAAACAAATCATTCCAGAATTATAGGTTTATGGGGGGAGATCAGTAAGAAGTTGGGGGGAAATAATCAGTCACAGAAAAATAAAGAAAACTTAAAGGATGAGGAGTGAATGAATGGATAAAAGGCCAAATAGGCAAATGAACAAACAATTGGAAAGAAAAAAAAAATTTAAAAAAAAGGGATTGAATGTATTTATAGAAAAAATACTACATTATTATAAATGAATGAATCAAGATGAAGAAAGGGGTGTTTGGTTTTCTGATCCTGAACAAGTATTGTATATATGAGTGCCAGCCCTGTTAATCCCGATCCCTACGCCTTGTACTACAACTGGATAAGCCTGAGCGGCATTACCAGCGTATCTACAGACCAAAGCATCTTACTAAGTTTTATGACTGTCTAACCATAACCATATAGACAGAGCCATAACCACACATGTTACCCCATGCTATTTCCTCAGTTAACCCTTTAGATATGATATGTTGCTAAAAGATGACATTTGCAACCATGACGTGCCAATTCAACACAAGTGAGTGACTCACCGATGCTGTATTGGTGCATCATGCCGACACTTCAACTCTCGATTGTTGGCATGATGCTTGAATGCAGCACTGGCAAGTTACTCAACAAGGCTGCATTTAGTTATCATGAAGACCAAGGCCATATATAATGCACCAATGCACTATGCAGTCCTGAAAGGGTTAAGTCAGTTTAAGCCATTAAAGATGGCAAGTCGCTAAAAGATGACATTTGCCAATGCAGTATTGGCATGATGCTTGAATGCAGTACCGGCCAGTTACTCACCAGAGCTGAATTCATGCATCATAATGACTATAGTGACTGCAGAGGGGTTTTCGGGGACCTGGCTACCTGGGCCGTTTTCCAGGCGACTTCTCGACCTGGGGCAATAATTTAAGCGACCTGGCGACTTTTGCACAAAATTGATCATACGATAAAGGGTCTAAAAAACGACCTTGCGACCTGGGGGCCTTAATTTCGGCGACTTTGCGACGTGAGGGGGGGGGGGGGGACCCCTCTGCACCCCCACCAAAGGCATCATGCATTGATGCACTATGCAGTCCTTAAAGGGTTAAGTCAGTATAAGCCATCAGTGCATATAGCTTAACAATCCATATAAACCATATACCAATATATTAGTCCGCTACACGTGAACATACATCTTCTACATACTTGGACAACTATCGTAGATGCTTGTGTATATGCAGTGCATTGTAGGAAATGCACACATCCTGTGGTGATTACCCCAGATGTGCCTTATACCGCATTAGCAAGATGACCTGTGTAGAGCGCCATGTGTATTAGTACCAGTGTTAGTTGGGGAGCCAGTCTAGATTTGGGGAGAGGAGCTGACATGATAACCAATACTTGGTATGGATAGTGGACTAAGGTAATTTGAGTATGCTGAATCCATTTTTGCCATGTGTAAAGCTGTATCTAGATCGGAACAAGGTCAAAATGAAGGTCAAAGTCAGAGTATAGTGAGAAGAATGGGTCGCCATGTTATCCCCCTATTTCTGGACTGAGGAATTCGGATCTGGTGTGTGTAGAGTTATATAGATGTCAGTGAAAGGTCAGATATGAAATCAAAAGTCAAGGTCACCCATAATAAGGTCAAATCAGAAAATGTACTGGTACTTATAGGGGCAGTGCTCTGTTAATAGACATAGCATGGGTTTGGTATTGTGTGTCGTTTTACTTATGTTGGATCATTCATGAAAAAGATACATGACCTTGGCCAAGGTCAACATCATATTTCTCAAGGTCAAACATGGAAATAATTCCCCAAAAATCAGATATAGCATCGTTTAATAGCCCTTTCCCCTTCCCCTGTAACATCATCTGTGTCTTTCCTCCTCTGCCTCTCCTCTATCCGGCCTAGCCCCCCCCCCCATGACTATTGCTTGCCTTAGAAGCTTATGCTTGCTATACCTCTATCTCCATCTCTACCCCTGTAGGTGTAGGTATGCTGAAGGTATACGTGAGAAAGATGATCACTGTGGACCTGGTTCCAGAGAACATACATTTTACAAGTACACAAGCCCCTGTGGGTCTCCATGTCAGGTCAAAGTTAAATAATCACATTCTGCCTGCTTGGATCCCCAACCTTTGACCTTAGCTTTGACCTTGTTCCAACCTTGACGGAGCTTTACACATAGCAGAATCGGATTCAGCACCCTCAAATTACCCTATTTCTATCTTCATATCAATTATTGGTCTCCATGTCGGGGCAAAGTTAAAAATAATCAAATTGTGACCTTTGACCTTAGATTTGACCTTGTTCCGACCTAGATAGATCTTTACACGTGGCAGAATCGGATTCAGCACCCTCAAATTACCCTAATACAGCCTTCATATCAAGTCTTGGTCTCCATGTCAGGTCAAAGTTAAATAATCACATTCTGCCTGCTTGGATCCCCAACTATGTGTATCCTCTAATCTACAGCAACCAGCTCAGCCAAATCTCATGTCCGAGAAAAGGGTCCAGACAGGGAGTGAGTATTGTGAGTGGGTTGTACTTGGGCATTCCTGATGTCATCTGTCCCTCTTAGAGTAGTGGTTAGCATGGTGGATCCATGATGCAGAGCACCTAAGCTCAAATCCCTGTCAAGTCATATCCTCGTGACCATACCATGCATTTCTATTCTTATAATTATATCAAATATATTTTGCTTTGATAGGTAGAAGTGAGTAACAACCTTGACATATCAAAGAAATATCAATAGTGTTTGGACAAAATTTGCATTCCTATTTCTTCAAAGGAACTACACTCTAAAAACAGTGTGTTACGTTTACACACTTTTCAACACACTTTTCTGAAGCCACTTTTAACACACTTTTTTTTGGTAACACACGACACACTTTTGGCAAAAGTATGTTGAATCTAAAAAGTGTGTTGGTGTACAAAGCCATGGTATTGAGGAGGTTTGAGGGGATTAAAATAGCTGTTCTACACCTCACAGAGTACGTCAGGGGCCGTGGCTGAGTTGTCTAGGTGCTGGCACATGAGTCCTGTCCATGCAGGTTTGAATCCCTTGATAAATATTTTTTTCTCAATATCAAGTATGATTACTTTCTACATGGGTTAAGAGTTAAATTAGTATAGATTTATTTAATTTCTTGTTAGGGCTATTCATGTTCATACTGTGCATATACTGTGTGTATCACTTTTAAAGGCTTCTTATATCTAGGAAAAGTGCTTATTGAACCGCTCACAATAAAAGTGGGAATAGAATATTATATCAAAACTGAGTTTGTATTGACAGTAAACAAGTCTTAGTCAACCACTGTGAACACATCCTAGCTTCTGACCCTGGCGAAACTGACACACCTGATAACCAACTGGTGACTGTGGCGCAATGTGCCATGACTGTACCACCGTCAGATAGCGTGGGATGGCTGCTCTCACAACCTTTTCTCAGTGTCTCCAGTGGTCCATTGCAGCCTTTTCCCCTCCCGGCTAGGACCACCTTCGTCAACACTGATATCTGCTATCTCTTTACCAGTCGCAAGTGTATTATGCTTCTACGGGTTGAAGCGGATCGGTGCAAGTCTCATGGGAGACCAGGACACTGAAGGTTCACCGCAGTCTGTCTACCGACACTTACAGACCCGACTCTTGTCAGGACAACTTGTTTCACTTGGTGCCAGGTCTTCTCTGGGGATCGAACCCAGAACCTCTCACACACTTGTCCAGCGACTTGCTCACTAGGCCACCAAATCTCCTTGTACAATCATGGTGTATTCCCCCCTCAAATAGGTACCAGAACACACAACAGTGAGGAGACACAAAGTATTCTCAGAGATCACACAACTTCTTACCAGTTACCAGTAAGCTATATAACTTACCTTGGGGATTAATATGTTATGACATGAAGTGGTTCTTAGACAATACAAAGACCGCCCTTATTGAGGGATGCCAATGCACTGACTAATAATAACATAATTTGCAGGGCTTGATATCTATTTTAAAGACAATAGTTAATCAGCTACTAATAAGCCCTGCTTTTACAGCCTTGCAGAACTTCTATAATAAGATTTTACATGTGATGGTTATTTGGTTTACGCAAAGAACATGTGTGTATAGTTGAAGAGAAAAAACTTCCCATCTATTACTAATATGGATTGAGTGAGTTTGCTCATTCAATGAGATTCAAATGATACAGTTTTTGTATGTATCTCATTGCAAATTAACCCCTATTAAATAGGTGTTATATCTTTCATTGTAGTAGAGGGGATTGGTTGGGGAGGGGGTTGTAAAACAGTTCAACCTCTCCTGAGGTGGAAAAGAAATTTGACCCTTCTTGAGGGGGAGGGGCTAAAATATTATGGTCCTTCTTAGAAAGTAAACATTTCCACAGTGAGCCCCATTGGGAATCGAGCCAGGGATCTTTAAGTTCTCAGTCCAAAGACTTGCCTACTGAGCCACTGCGACAGCTACTATATGGCTGTAAAAATGTAGCATAGGTGCATGATAGACATTTACTGCTGCTGCCCCCTTTTGTATATGATACACACCTCTCTGACCACAAGTGTGTAAGCAGGTAAGTGAGTTGACAAAAAGTGTGTTACAATTCATAAATGTGTTAAATCTCAAAGTGTGTTGCAAATTTATGTGTGTTACTCTTTAAGCATGTTCCCACAACACACTCTTCTTAGAGTGTATATGTATAAGTAAGAAAAGGTATTGGTTGTTAATGGTATGGTCACCAAGATATGGCTTGACAGGGATTTGAGCTAAGGTCCTCTGCATCATGAATTCACAATGAGTATGCATGACCCAAGTACGAAATCTATTTTATAGTATGAGACAGTATTTGAGTTTTTTTTGTGAAATATAAACATATTTAGAAAATATAGTTATTACCCGAGCACCACCACAGAAGAGTCCGTGGTCACTGTAGTCCTTCGGGACATTCTGAAAACCCTTCCGCCACATGGTTGACCTTGCTGGGGGATCCATAAGGCGACCATGACCTCTGACCCCAACCAAGATGGATGCCATTAAGGTCAAGGTCATCGAAAGTTTCTTCATGGTACAAGCTGGAACAGGAAAAATTTGAAATGATTTGAAATTTATGCCATACTCTATACTTTAAAAGACATAAATCATTACTTTTTCTTTGATTATCAAACATTGTGAAACACTCAAATAAAGTTGTAAAGTAGTCTATAGATGTTATTGAGAGCTAAGTGAATGATAATTTTATGAGGCAAGTGTTTAAAGGCGCAGATCTCGGTACCCCTCCAGCGGCAGTCAGAGTGGAGTCGGGGCAGGGACTCTATCCCAGCCCTATATCCAAGTGAGCACAGAACATTGAATCAACATTGAAAAATGGTTGTCAATGTTGACTCAATGTTAAATCCATGTTGATTCAACATTGGACTGAGTTTTGTGCCCACTGGGATATAGGGGTACTGGGCCTTTAAGGTAAGAACGATTAGATATATGGTACAAGCAACTTTGAGAGAACGCGTCCAAAGTTATCAAACATTTTAGCATCGCAACAATATCGAACATGTATGCATTTACCTGTAAACTGAGGCATTTTATGATCAGATTAATATAAATGATACCACAAGTCCCTGCCTCCTATAAGTTCATTATGAATCAATGCTCAATATCAAAATCAGCGACCACCGGAATGAATTACCAAATACTTTAACTAGTCCATCAACTTCCATTCTATTTAAATTTATAACATATTTATCAAATCCTTACGAGATATGTTCGAGGTCTCTTCACCTAAAAGTGGTACCAGTACCCTATTTATCATAATTATGATGAATTAAATACCGGAGACATGATAAAGGTTAGTCACCACCATTGCTATCTTTTTATTTCAATATACATCTCAATCTTTATCAATTGATCAACACATAAAGACCACAATAACCCGTCTACCCCTGGATTTTGAATCATTGAAGCACCTTTACATGCTTGTGTAAATTCATTGTTCCTGTCAAAAGCAGTCAGATTATTGACGGTGCCGGAGGTGGAACAAGAAGGGTTTAAGGATATGCTGACCACTCCAAACCATTAATATATATCGTTTAATAATCAGGTTTTCCACTCACCCAATCGTTCCCACCACCAGAGCCTAGTAAGACATTTCCCATCTATAATCTACAAGGACGATACCATCAGTCCGCAACTAAAGGAAATAACGCATCCCTTGGCAAGTAGGATCATCCCTTTTAAACAATAGTTTACGTATTTCTGTATTAAAATGATCAAAAGTTACAAAACTAACACGTGGAACAGGATGCTCAGTCTAGTGTTAAAGACGCACTGAACCCACGTCGAAATAAAGTTTTAAACGTTGTAGACGCCATAGTAAGGAGCCTTATAGGGAGAAAGGTAAGTAAATGCATTTTAAGTACAATTGAATTGAAATGTAGATGAGACAGCTGTCTTACCGTGGTGGGGGGGGGGGGGGGGTACTGGAGGGGTGCTGCTGGTGTAACTGGACGCACTGGAGGAGGTGGAGGAGGTACCTTGAGCCCTGACAGGTGAGTTATGGCCCACAGACGCCCAGGTGAGGCCTTTATAGACACCCCCGCCCCGCCGCCCCTCCAACAGGGCCTCAGCTGCAACCTCCATGTAGCTTTCTCTCTCTCTCTCTCTCTCTCTCTCTCTCTCTCTCTCTCTCTCTCTCTCTCTCCCTCCCTCCCTCCCTCCCTCCCTCCCCCCCTCTCTCTCGCCCCCTCTCTCTCTCTCTCTCTCTCTCTCTCTCTCTCTCTCTCTGTCCTTCATTTTCTCCCTTCCCCCTCTTCCTCCCTCTCTCCTTCCCCCTCTCTTTATCTCTCCGTCTCTTCCTCCCTCTCTCTCTTCCTCCCTCCCTCTTTTCCTCCCTCTTATCCTCCGGCCCTCCCTCCCTTCCTTCCTCCCTCTCTCTAGCTCTCTCTCTCTCTCTCTCTCTCTCTCTCTCTCTCTCTCTCTCTCTTCTCCCTCTTATCCTCCCTCTTATCCTCCGGCCCTCCCTCCCTCCCTTCCTCCCTCTCTCTCTCTCCTTTCCTCCCTCTCTCTCTCTCTCTCTCTCTCTCTCTCTCTCTCTCTCTCTCTCTCTCTCTCTCCCTCTCTCCCCTCCTTCATTTTCTCCCTTCCCCCCTCTTTCTCCCTCTCTCGTTCCCCCTCTCTTTCTCCCTCCTTCCCTCCCTCCCTCCCTCCCTCCCTCCCTCCCTCCCTCCCTCTCTCTCGCCCCCTCTCTCTCTCTCTCTCTCTCTCTCTCTCTATCTCCTTCCCCCTCTCTTTCTCTCTCTCTCTCTCTCTCTCTCTCTCTCTCTCTCTCTCTGTCCTTCATTTTCTCCCTTCCCCCTCTTCCTCCCTCTCTCCTTCCCCCTCTCTTTATCTCTCCGTCTCTTCCTCCCTCTCTCTCTTCCTCCCTCCCTCCCTCTTTTCCTCCCTCTTATCCTCCGGCCCTCCCTCCCTTCCTTCCTCCCTCTCTCTCTCTCTCTCTCTCTCTCTCTCTCTCTCTCTTCCTCCCTCTTATCCTCCCTCTTATCCTCCGGCCCTCCCTCCCTCCCTTCCTCCCTCTCTCTCTCTCTTTTCCTCCCTGTCTCTCTCTCTCTCTCTCTCTCTCTCTCTCTCTCTCTCTCTCTCTCTCTCTCTCTCTCCCCCTCTTTCTCCCTCTCTCGTTCCCCCTCTCTTTCTCCCTCCTTCCCTCCCTCCCTCCCTCCCTCCCTCCCTCCCTCCCTCCCTCCCTCCCTCCCTCTCTCTCGCCCCCTCTCTCTCTCTCTCTCTCTCTCTCTCTCTATGTCCTTCCCCCTCTCTTTCTCTCTCTCTCTCTCTCTCTGTCCTTCATTTTCTCCCTTCCCCCTCTTCCTCCCTCTCTCCTTCCCCCTCTCTTTATCTCTCCGTCTCTTCCTCCCTCTCTCTCTTCCTCCCTCCCTCCCTCTTTTCCTCCCTCTTATCCTCCGGCCCTCCCTCCCTTCCTTCCTCCCTCTCTCTCTCTCTCTCTCTCTCTCTCTCTCTCTCTCTCTTCCTCCCTCTTATCCTCCCTCTTATCCTCCGGCCCTCCCTCCCTCCCTTCCTCCCTCTCTCTCTCTCTTTTCCTCCCTGTCTCTCTCTCTCTCTCTCTCTCTCTCTCTCTCTCTCTCTCTCCCCCTCCTTTTTTTTCTCCCTTCCCCCCTCTTCCTCCCTCTCTCCTTCCCCCTCTCTTTCTCCCTCCTTCCCTCCTTCATTCTCTCCCTCCCTCTATCCCTCCTTCCCTCCTTCCCTCTTTCACTCTCTCTCTCTCTCTCTCTCTCTCTCTCTCTCTCTCTCTCTCTCTCCCTCCCTCCCTCCCTCTCTCCCTGAGGTTTTCATACGAGCCTCCATCAAGACGTATACATGTACCTTTTACATAACATATAGAGTTAGAGCCGCCTGTGCCTGGGCCATACTTAAGGCGGTGATCCACTGCCGCAAATTTACTGCAAATTTGTTGCAAATTTCACTCATGCGTGTAAACACAGAGATAACATTCCAGCAGTGGATCACCTACTGCGAGTCCTTGCGACAAACTTGTTGCGAGAGGCGTGCGATGTGCGACGTGTGACTAAATTAGCAGGAATCTAAAAGCTTTGTTTTTTACTTTCGCAATGACAACATTCGCAGCAAATTCCCGCCAGTGGATCACCAGCTTTAGCCTGCATTTGGAGCATATCGTGTATACAACACTTTCTAGGCCTAGGTAAAGGTTAACCTACAAGGACCTGAGTATATGTAAAAATAACCATGACAAACTGGCTGGTGTCCTCATTGTTATATTTACAAAACTCAAGTCTGAGGAATATATCTGATGGTTGGGGCTCAAAAATAAACTTTCTTAACCCTTTAAGAATGGCATGATCCTTTGATGCATCATGGCCCTGGTGAGAAACTCGCTGCATTCAAGCATCATGCCAACCTTATGAGGTTGAGACAGTCACCACGATGCACCAATGCAGCACCAGTGAGTTACTCGCCAGGGCTGCATTGGTGCATTGTGACGACAAATGTAATGCAAATACCATATCTTCCTTCCTCTATAGTGCGTATACATTGCTCCTTATTCCCTATCAATTTGTTTAATTCTGATATTATTGCCCAATGTATATAGTCAATTGGCATGGCAATAGAGCCGTGCATGATTTTATTCCACACATTGAAAATACATTGTAAAATCCTATGGCTGCGCCTCATGGGTCCCCCTTTCTGACACCACCCATGAATAGCTAACAATTGACAGTTCGTCATACCCTGAATATCAAACTATTAAAATGTCTGGAACATATATATGTTATATATAATACCTGACTATAGTATGCCCATCATACCAATATACTTATATATAAGTAATATTTAAAATTTGAAAAAATTCTAATAGAGCCACTTTAAAGCTCCGTTATGTGAGGGTGTAAGATATAACCCAGCACCAGAACTTATCGGGGACCCTGTATTCCCAAGGCCTAGGTAAAAGGAAACTATACTGTTGTATACATCCTTACACATCACTGACTTCTATGCCCAGAGGTGGTACCATTTGCGGATGCCAATTCTTTTTTGAAAAGTGGGAATATGTTTAAAAATATGATTTTGAAATTGAAAAGTAATTTTGAATATGGGTGATGTCTGCCCATATGTCAACTCATCAGAACCGCTTGTGACACGTATCTATCTTTTAGCATTGAGCTTAAAAGAGAAATATGCAAAGTCAAAATGTGAAATTAAGAGTAAAACTTACGTTTTTTATTTTTGGTGCTGCCGAGCCATCACTTTCAACTCATTTTGTAACTGGTACCTTAGCATCAGCGTGGAACATATCGCAGCAAATCCAAAGGTTTCCTTTAACCCAAGAAGCATTTAGGCAGATAGGTTGACAGGCCAGCAGGGAGATAGGCAAACAGGCAGGCTGAAAGGGGAGCAGTTAAAGGGTCATTCTCACCACTTACCACACATCAGACTAGAACAGTACTAGAATTGTAAGTGGGGAACGCTCGGTGAGAACACCACTTTAAGTGTGAAGATATACAAAGCAGCAGTAGCCAGTGTGCTCCTTCGGAGACTGGAGACACCATCAAATATTAAAACCTCGCTGACACTTCATCAATAACTGGACTAAAACAGTAAATGATAGAAAAATTAGGAACCATTACCTGTACACTCTTGGTAGAAATGCATTTTGAAGTATGGATTTTTAGAGGGATTTGAGACTGACAAGACAGTGGCGGATCCAGGATTGACTAGAGGGGGGGCCCAAACCTGGCCAACCTAGAGTGACTATCTGTTTCCCGCGCGAGAAGCGCATCACCTGTATTAAGGGGGTATGGGGACATGCCTCCCAGGAAAATCCCAGGTTGATCTAGCCTTGAAATGGTGCATTCTCACGCATTTTAGGACACCCCCCCCCCCCCCCCCAATCCAAATCAGGGGCCCTTAGTCAGGCCCTGTGCATTTTTCTGTTCTCTTCTTTCTCTTTTTTTTTTGGGGGGGGGGGGGGCAAGGCCCATCGCCCCCCCCCCCCTGGATCCGCCAATGCAAGAGTCTGACACTCACTCACTGCATTGATTTACTGTATTACATCAGAACATTAGGCTAGCAACACAGTGTCTATGTGCATACATAATGTGTAGATCTATATTTCTATAGTCCGAGGACAATACTAACGTGTGCTACCATTAGGCTGCCTGGGTGCAGGCGTGATACAGCAGAGATCCATTGACTTGTACAGGAAATTGAAGTCTTTCCTATATTTGTTCTGGCTTTATTCAATAATACTGTTATACTCCTCCCCCCTTTTTACCGGTGAGACCTGAAGGTGGCTAGAGTCAGACAGTCAGACCACCGCAAGGCATCAAACAGAGGGCAAACTCACAGGTAAAAATACTTATATTTCTCAGTTTATTAGAGAAAAGAACATATATGGATGGATATATTGCCAGAAAGAGAGAGAGAGAGAGAGAGAGAGAGAGAGAGAGAGAAGAGAGAAAGAGAGAAAGAGAGAAAGAAAGAGAGAGATTGATATATTGCCAGAGAGAGAGAGAGAGAAAGAGAGAAAGAGACAGAGAAAGAGAGAAAGAAAGAGAGAGATGGATATGTTGCCAGAGAGAGAAAGAGAGACAGAGAGAGAGAATTATGTGTAATGCATATATCTGATATTATTTCCTCCCTTGGGCTCTAACGGAGCCACTATCAGGAGACCTTTTTTCCCCATCGGTCCAATACGGAACCAATATGGAGTAAAAATACGGACCATATACGGGACCCATATTGGGAAGCCCAAAAACAGTTTTTTTTTCTCCTCTGTATCACGTCCGTATGTGCATACGAGATTTGCATAAATTCTGCTGCATACGGCATACCAATACGGCACTCACCTGCCCTAATTGTAAAGATGTACAAAAATCAGTCTACATTCCAGGAAACCCCTAGGGAATTCCCTCTGTGACGTCATAATATGTAGCAACATACGGAGGTAGGCTGGGGAGGGTATAAATAGGCTCTGTATGTTGGGGAACAGACAGGGAAGGGACAGGAGAGGTCGGCGAAGAGACAGGAGAGGTCGGCAAAGAGACAGGAGAGGTAGGGGAAGAGAAAGGAGAGGTCTGGGAAGGCACTGGATTTGGAGTGTTTTCTTCACCTCTGGCGCCCAGCCAGCTCTGTACTCTGATACCTATTGTCTACCTCGTTTATACACGCGGATTCTATACGCAGAGTTTCAGCTCTGTAGGGCCATTATTTATATAGTTACAGAAGGAAAGACATTTTTTTGTATAATTTCTTTGAAACTCAATTTCTTTTTTTATATTTCTTTTAATTTATAGGTAGAAGTTGGACTTTACTTATCCATTCATTAAAACAATCCTAAAGCCATTTTTTTACATATATACATATGTGCACTTAATAAGGGAGAAGGGAGGTGGGGATCTGTACTAGCTTACAGAATAATGGGTTAGGTCCACATGACCTCCCGCCTTCCCTGAATGTCCCTAATTGGCTTGCGATCTCCATTCCCTTATATATATATGAGAGGAGTTGAGGCCAGCATGACTTAGCCTCTAGGTGGCAGCACCAACACAGCCTGGAATTTGCAGTCAGGCTTACACAAGAGAGGTTTTTCCCCTGCGTGGGTATCAGGGTGTGGGTATGGCCCTGCTTATCGACCTTACCAGCCATCTTACATACTTAGGCCAAAATGTATGGACTCAGTGCTGCTACATGTATATGTTTGGTGAGAAAAACTTCATGATAGCCTACATGGTAATTATGTACGATGGCTGGTTAGGTCGATATATAAGGTATAAAAGGCTAAGCCATGCACTAAAAGTCTGATGCCGCATGCTGGCCTCAACTCCTCCCATTTAGCCTAAATGAATGGAGATTGAAAGGTTATTTCTTTATGGTTAAAGTCCTCTTGTCCTCCGAATATACCTTACTTTTTTCAAAGAAATATCAATTTAAGCATGTTCTAGTTGGCCAAGGTCAAGGTCGCTACATTCAATGTGGATGGGGGGTACGTCCCAGGTAACATAAGTACATTGGGCCATGATTGGGCCAATATACCACTTAAAAATGGGCCAATATTGGCAGTTTGATATTGGCCCACTGCTGGTTTGACCGCTGGCCCAGTAATGGCCCATGCTCGGAGAAAGGGATATTGATTTCATGTTGGCCCAATGGTGGGCCAACATTGCAATGTTTTTACATTATTAGTAGTATTGTATGTATCGGAACGGGACTATAGTTAAGTACTGTTTATTACTCAATCGACCTGCAGCCAATCAGAGGCCTCCCTTTTGGCGGGAAATTCAAAAGCAGCCAATGAGAGGCCTCCCTTTTGGCGGGAAATTCAAATAGGTCATGTGACCGGAAGTGACCTACTTCCGGTCACGTGACCTTTGGGCGGGAAATTCAAATAGGTCACGTGACCGGAAGTGACCTACTTAAGAGGGTCACGTGACCACCATGTTGGCGGGAAATTCAAATAGGTCACGTGACGGGAAGTGACCTACTTAAGGGGGTCACGTGACTACTAGGTTGGCTTTCAAAATAAGTCACTTGAGATTTTGATGGATAAATAAATTTAAAAAAAGAAAAAAAAAGCAAGCTGAAAGCTTGCTAAAAAATAATTAAAAAATACGGCTCTTTTTTTCTAGGAGGGGGGGAGAGGGGCACTCTGGGGGGCACTCTTTAAGATGCATGGGGGGGGAGGGGGGGAGGGGGGGAGGGGCAGGGTTTTTTAAGAGTGAGACTCGCTTCTCTGCCCTCTCTAAAAGAGAGGGCAGAGAGGCGAGTCTACTTACAATGAAAGGTATCATGATTGCGTTTATGATGATGTGCATCATGATGTGACTATCTTACAACCCTATGAGAAATAAGCAAGACATGGGCGTACTTACACGGGCTATTTGTAAACTAATTTCTCTTGAATCTATTAACAGCTCACATTTTTTTCTTAGATGACATCTGACAGCTGCTTGCTAGGCTAAGATATTGTTAAATAAACAACTTGGAAAGCTAATTACAGTTTTCTGGCTTGAAATATAGTCTTTCAACAGACTTTTTTTCTCATCTTACACAGAGGCAAATATCAGAGACACCCAATGGCGCTTAAACTGCTCTCAGCCAAGGGTCGGGCACTGCTGGACTATAATAGACGGGTCAAGGACCGTTCTACTGTGGGTCAGGCTAGGTCGGACATTCAATAACGCGACTTTAGCAAAACTTGCTTGAAAGTCTGACCATGCGAGATCCTTATGCCCCAGTCTGTCAATGCTGTCCAGACTTTCAAGCAAGGTTGTCAAAGACCTACCTGTCATTGAATGTCCGACTTAGCCTGCCTGACCCTCAGTAGAACGGTCCTTGACTCATCTATTATAGTCCAGCAGCGCCCGACCCTTGTATGAGAGGGGTATTGACACCATTGGCTGACTCTGATAATTCGCCTGTGTGCACGAGGGGAGGAGAGGGTTTACAGCTTGCGCTTATAGAGCACTACTAGTGGAGGTTTGGATGAGGAGGCTATGACATATGATGTTTGTCTTAAAAAATAGCCATGGCGCATGTCGATGTCGCTTAATTATGCTCATATCTCATGTCGATTTTAAGAATTGCTCATGTCACCTGTCACTGTGTTTTTCAAGCTTCATGTCAAATGTCACTAGGCTTCATCTCGACTTTAGTGGTCCACACCGCTGCTGCTGCTGCTGCTGCTGTCGGTGCTGCTGCTTGTGCTGCTTGTGCTGCTCATGCAGCAGCTGCTGGCTGCTCATGTGCTGCTGCTGCTGCTGACAGATGCTACTGCTTGTGCTACTGCTCGTGCAGCAGCTGCCAGCAGCTGCTGAAGCAGCTGCCAGCAGCTGCTGGCTGCTTGTGCTGCTGACAAGGTCATGGGGGCTGCTGCTGACGATGTCACGGATGCTGCTGACAAATGCTACGGCTTGTGCTGCTCGTGCTGCTTGTGCTGCTGAAGTCGCTGCCAGCTGCTTGTGCTGCACGTGCAGCTGCTGCTGAAGCCGCTGCTAGATGCTGCTGCTTGTGCTGCACGAGACTGAGTAGCCGCTATTCGGCGTTTCACTCCTTATGTACCCTGTCCTAG
Source organism: Harmothoe impar (assembly GCA_947462335.1). Taxonomy (NCBI): domain Eukaryota; kingdom Metazoa; phylum Annelida; class Polychaeta; order Phyllodocida; family Polynoidae; genus Harmothoe; species Harmothoe impar. The sequence goes on along the minus strand of OX381705.1, from coordinate 103,301,072 downwards.
TTAATCCTCTTAAACGGCTGAAAAGGCTCTCTCAGCACAGAGACTCTACTCAATGTAAGAGATCAGTTAAGTAAGTTTTCACATGCCACCTGACTACTGCGGGAGGGTTTAGACTTAAGCAGCTTAGTGCACACACGTGTCTGTTAGAAAAGCTACCTGCACACCTGCCTTCCTTTTTCACTAGTATTTACCCCCTGCCGACTTATAAGGCACCTATACACGCCTTCTTGCTTCTAGAGCTAAGCTGACTGGCAGCTATTTTAAAAGAGAATACTCGTTACCTGTATAACGGATAAGGGGGTTATGAGATTAGCGTGTGTATACAAAAAAAAACAAAAAAAAGCTACAGGGGGCGCGTGTCTGTCTGTGAGGTAGAGACCATGTGGTAAGCGACTCAAGTGTAAAACAACAGCACCTCCTCTTGTCGCAGTGAGTGGTGTGGACGGCGGCTGGCTAGTTGAATTTAAGCGTCAGCTTGAAAGATAAGGCCAAATAAAAAAAAAGGTTTGTTTCAGGTCACCCGACCAACCCTAGCAAAACAGGGTCGACCCTACGTTTTTTTTTAAGCAAGTTTGAAGAAAATTTCATATTTTTATACTTTTTGGGTCATTTTTAGAATTTCCACGGAGGATGGCTAGTACTTTCATGTTAAAAAAATAAAATAAAATAAAATAAAAATCCGACCTACCGACTCCAGTCTTTCTGCCCATGTTACCTGAAACATACCTTTTTATTTTTTTTTGGCTTAATCTGTTCACGGGCTGGCGCGTCACACCTGTCGTTAATCACCCCCTGTAGTCTTTGTATACACAGGTGACTCGGCTTTATCTCTTCACCAGCTATAATCCCATATACATGTAGCGCACGTTACACTCGTTAATTCTCTTTTCATGCTGATGGATTAGGGGTGGAAGGGTTCAGGTGAAAAGCGATTTGATTCTCTCTGGAAGAGGGTTGGAGCTCTAGGTGAAAACAAGCTTAGAACATCCAGATTAGCTGCTCTCTCGGCTATATAAAGAGCTTCATTTTTTCTAATCTCTGCCCACTTCGTCTTGTTGTACACTATCAGTCACGAGGCAGACGCTGGAAGTAGCAGATGTTTGCAGTATGGTTTACACAGAGGTTACCTGCTAATAGGATTTTGTCAGAATAGGGTGAGTTGCTATTAAAATGAACATTTAAATGGGTTGTTAATATGGTATCTGATGTTAATGAGCTAACACCTAACATTGAGGATTATGACCTCCCAGAGGGGCGTCTCGCCAAATTCTCCAGTCTTGACTATAGTCTTAACTGTCTAAAGACTGTGGAGCACGTTAATGGGTGGTCTCCTTACTAATTTCACTTGACCAGGCCGGCAGGGTCAACTAGGCTAGGTAATTACAACCACAAGGGCGGCTACTCAACATGCAAGTAGACCTACTACTACGAGATTGTCTTTTGATCACTCTGCCGCCGCCTGCTGGTCTGGCGATTACATGCTCTAGTATAGTTCTCCGCTCTTTTCGTCAGATGACGCCACAATAGGGTTTTTGTACATTTCCACAATACTCGCGAACATTTTAAACGCATAATGACCTATAATAAGCAACAAAGCACACTTCTAATATATTGAATATAAGAAACATGTCAACGTTGTGTATTTCTGATAGAATGAGGCAGATTCTTTGAAATATCAACTAAACTATAGTGAGATTGAAAATACTACACCATATCTAAAGCGATATAAAAGCTATATAAAGTCAGAACCTCTGACGGATCGGTAGGATCACTCAACCATTCGTCCTCGAAAGCAACACAGGGTTCCCGTCCAACAGGACTTTGAGCCTTGACGCTTTTGAGGAGGTTTGATCTCATGCTGCTTAACATGTGGTGTAATTAATCAACACCGCGGCCCCTCTTTAGGGGCCACACAATAAACAAAGAATAAAAAAGGGTAGGACTTAGGTTTAAAGTGAATCTCCCAGGATTTTGGCGAGGTCGACAAAGGAGGAGATAACAGATTAAACTGCAGGAGACTATACGCAAACCTTGATACTCTCAGAGGGGGAGCTCCATATTGCGGACCTGTGGTCAAGGTAATTACAACCACAAGGGTGGCTACTCAACATGCAAGTGGACCTACTACTACGAGATTGTCTTTTGACCACTCTGCTGCCGCCTGCTGGTCTGGCCATTACATGCTCTAGTGTAGTTCTCCGCTCTTTTCGTCAGATGACGCCACAATAGGGTTTTTGTACATTTCCACGATACTCGCGAACATTTTAAACGCATAATGACCTATAATAAGCAACAAAGCACACTTCTAATATATTGAATATAAGAAACATGTCAACGCTGTGTATTTCTGATAGAATGAGGCAGATTCTTTGAAATATCAACTAAACTATAGTGAGATTGAAAATACTACACCATATCTAAAGCGATATAAAAGCTATATAAAGTCAGAACTTCTCACGGAACGGCATCTGCAACAGATCACTCAACCATTCGTCTTGAAATGCCACACAGGGTTCCCGTCCAACAGGACTCTGAGCCTTGTCGCTTTTGAGGAAGGTTTGATCTCATGTTGCTTAACATGTGGTGTAATTAATCAACACCGCGGCCCCTCTTTAGGGGCCACACAATAAACAAAGAATAAAAAGGGTAGACCTTAGGTTTAAAGTGAATCTCCCAGGATTTTGGCGAAGTCGACAAAGGGGTAGATAACAGATTAACCTGCAAGAGACTATACGCAAACCTTGATACTCTCAGAGGGGGAGTCCCATATTGCGGACTTGTGGTCAGATCTATCCCTTCTAGGGGGCAGGTTGCATGTCGTAAATGTCTACTACAGACATTGGGATATATTGTTAATCTTACTCTAGGGTCTCCATAATTAGACCCTGAATCCGTTGTTAAACGGGTGTGAGGGGGTGGTAACTAATACTTATGAGATGTTAGCTTAGTTCATAGTCTCCTTACCAATTTTCACTTGACCAGGCTGGCAGAGCCAACTAGTCTAGGTAATTATAACCACAAGGGCGGCTACTCAAGATCTAAGTAGACCTACTACTACGAGATTGTCTTTTTGGTCCTTCTGCTGCTTAGTTATTACATCCTCCAGTCTAGCTCGCCACACCCTTTGAGCAGCACCACCATTGCCTCGGTAAAAGTGTAGGGTGTGTGCTTTCCACCTTCAGGTATCCATAGATTCGATCACTATCACCCCCCTTGAAATGACTTCAGCTGTTAATTAGGGCGTAAAGCCACCAACCAAGTCCCTGTCAAAAGATGTGAATAACGAAACGCGCTAGTATAGTTCTCCGCTCTTTCGTCAGATGGTGCCACAATAGGGGTTTTGTACATTCCTACGATGCTCGCGAACATTTCAACGCATAATGAGCTACATAGGCAACAAAGCGCGCTTCTAATATATTAAAATATAAAAAACAATTCAATATTGTGTATTTCTGATAGAAATGAGGCGGTTTCCTTAAATACCAACTAAACTATAGCGAGATGAAAAATACCACACCATATCTAAGGCTTTATAAAAAACTATAGAAAGTCAGAACCTCACACGGATCAGCATTCTGTTTGCAACGGATCACCCCTGACCCACTGGTCCTCGCATGCCACACACGGCTCTGCCGTGTTTGAGCTTTGAGGTATCACCCATCAAGTGATCCATGCCGCCCAACATGAAGCGTAATTAATAGCTGCTGTTGCATAGCACAGTGGCAGCATCTAACTAACTCTAAAGAGTTAGTCGGCCCCTCTTTAGGGGCCACACAATAAACAAAGAATACCCTGAATCTGGGACCTGCGGGCGAGGGCCCCAATTGTGAAGTCATTATTGGCCACATTGGTAATATCAATTAAAACTTTAGACAACACCCACCTTAAGTATCATTAACGGACAATATCAATGAACTCAGCATCCGCCTGGTTACCACATTTAGCACCAATTTTACAACTCACAGGGGTCACACTAGCCTCACGGCGCTTTTTATTGCTCTGCTGATTTCTCCAATCCAAAACATGAGGTATCTAGTCTAGCTGTGAGCTCATTGGGCCAAACAAAAAAATAATCCGTGTTCAGGTAACATGGTCCAAAAAAAAATAGGGTAGGTCTACGTCGCCTAAGGCGACGAAAGCGCGTCAAAGCGTTTACAGGGTTCGAGCCCGTGAGCTGCTCCTTGGGGCTGCAAAAAACGCTTAGACACTGAAATCCCATAGGGAAAAAATTTTGGGTTTTTGGACTTTAGGCCTTAATTTGAGGGTGATCCCGGGCTGATAGAAAAATAATTCTTGGACGAGCGGATAGCTCTGGATCTCTTTTATCTAAAACAGCGAAAAATTGATTATGGTTTCGCCGCAATTCATCCGACGGGGGGTAATCAGCCCCCCCCTCTGCCAATCAAGGCAGTGAATCTTGGCGACCGTGCGATCACTCACGGCCACCGCGACGAACCGACAGAAGAGATCGGCATCTTAGTATGATTCGTGTGACCTACTTAGAGGCTCACACGGTGGAGGTGTGTCCGGCGTTCGGCGCGCTGATTGGCTACTGGTGGGAGGCGCTGTGCCGCGTCAAGAACTTCACCTATTTGGGGCGGCTGTTAAAGGCGCACTGAGTTGAGGTGCACCTTTAAGCAAGAGCGCGATCCGGCCTAGTCTTGCGGACCTCTGTTTAGAGAGTGTAGCAAGCGGCTATGTCGCGCTCTCCAACCACAGGCTTAACAGTGGTCCGCAAGACTAGAGTGCAAGACGCGTGCACACACAGACCGAACAGACACACACAGACCCACACACCCACACACTCCTATCAGTGAGACGTCTAGCAGATTCGGGAGAGGCGACCAGGGAGGTACTCTCGGCTAGCGGCCACTAATTGCCTGTTTAGATAAGGCACAGAAACAAGGGTGATGACAGACTACGTGTTCAAGCAGCCAAAATGCCCTGACACTTGATAATGGGTGTGGACCGCTAAATTCGATATGGTGACATGACCATTTCTTATAATCGACAAACGACATGAGGTCTAATGACAAGTGACATGAGGCCCAAAAAATCATAGTGACAGGTGACATGAACATTTCTTAAAATCGACATGGGATATGAACATTATTAAGTGACATTGTCATGTGACATGGTCATTTTTTAAGATCGACATTCGACATGGGGACCCCCTATCCAGAGCCCCTTGATAGATGACAGCTGTTGTGTGTAAGAAAAGTGTATGCCTCACAATCAAAAGATGATAAAAGGCTTTATCCCACTCGATGTGGGTTTTGAATCAAATATCAAGGGATCAAATATCAGATCGATATTTGACGTCGTCAAGTGATATCTGACGTTGTCAATCACTTTTACTATGTAGTCAAGGTCGTAAAAACAGAGCCCCCTGATTGGTCAACAGCATGAATGAAAGTTGCATCTCAAACTTTTAATACTCGGTATGGGGCCCCGTGGGGCTGGGACCAATATTTGCAATTTTCGGAAATACTGTCGAGAATTTCTAGATGGAAACACCTTGTCTGGGGTAATTTGACCTCTACTCTTCGATATTCAAGTAATACTCAAGCTATTCTGACTCTAAACATGAGTAAAACGGTCATTTGCCAGCGTTATCGGCAGCGCCGACATCAACAACTGCTGATCTCCCTTGGTTACATGACCCAGCTCCGTTTCTAAGGCCTCATGGATCGGGGCCCTGAAGGGGGATCTGCAGAGGCCCTATATCGGGCCCTAGATATGTACATTATATTAATATCTCATAACTTAATTTACTCTAAAATCTTTTGATAGTTCATAACCTTGACCCTTATCTCCTTTTCTCGCGGGATAAAGATAGAATTTGGTTGTTGGCGTGGCCTCTCGTGGATATCTGCTCTTCTCCACGGCACCTCTCGAGCCCCCTGCGGGGCCTCTAGGGGCTGCTAGACGTCTCTCTGCTATGTAGTGTGGGATGTAAAAGAACCCTTGTCTCGGTAAAAGGGCCAATAGATTCGATCACCATCACCGCTCTTGAAATGACCATAGCTGTTAACTAAGGCGTAAAGCAACCCACACACCCACACACCCACACACCCACACATTTTTCTGTATGAGCCTTCAGACCTCAAGCTGCTCAGTGTACGGGACTAGGTTTTGTCATAGGCCCTACGGACGCTACTCAAGGTAAAAATAAGAGAGCTGTCTCACCATGACATTGGGCTGGCTGGCCCCAGGGCTTCATGTCGCACGCGGGAAAAGTATAACGGTGGCGCCAACTGTCGGAATAGCGGGTACACTACGTCAGTAGTTCTTTTGTTCTCCGCTGAGTGACTGAGCGAAATGTAGTCGGTAGCTCTATTTTCTGTGCACTGTTCTGTTCATTTTCTACACTTAACACTTAAATAGACCGCGTGTTTGTACAAGCTAACCGTTTTTATCAGTGCAAAAATTAAATAAGCATCGGATAGAACACTAAAAAAATGAGAAAGTAATCCAGCACTTAGTATAAGGCACCAGTTTTATCATGAGACACCGAAAGTCTGGTTTTTTTAAGGTGGATAAGACAGTCGACTGAGAGCTCCAAACTAACCAAAAACGTACCAGAGGGAGAACGTACCCGACAGGGCAGGGGCCTTCTACACCCCGGCTCTGATTGATGAGCAAGCGACAAGTGCTACAGAGGGCCTATTCCTCTTTTGAGGTGGGCCCGAAATTGAACAAAAGAATAAACTCAAGAAAAAGCCTTAGGCTTAAAAGAGTTGTAGATACTGATTTTAACGAAGAAGTCACATTCATTAGTTTACAAATAGCCCGTGTAAGTACGCCCATGTCTTGCTTATTTCTCATAGGGTTGTAAGATAGTCACATCATGATGCACATCATCATAAACGCAATCATGATACCTTTCATTGTAAGTAGACTCGCCTCTCTGCCCTCTCTTTTAGAGAGGGCAGAGAAGCGAGTCTCACTCTTAAAAAACCCTGCCCCTCCCCCCCTCCCCCCCTCCCCCCCCATGCATCTTAAAGAGAGCCCCCCAGAGTGCCCCTCTCCCCCCCTCCTAGAAAAAAAGAGCCGTATTTTTAAATTATTTTTTAGCAAGCTTTCAGCTTGCTTTTTTTTTCTTTTTTTAAATTTATTTATCCATCAAAATCTCAAGTGACTTATTTTGAAAGCCAACCTAGTAGTCACGTGACCCCCTTAAGTAGGTCACTTCCCGTCACGTGACCTATTTGAATTTCCCGCCAACATGGTGGTCACGTGACCCTCTTAAGTAGGTCACTTCCGGTCACGTGACCTATTTGAATTTCCCGCCCAAAGGTCACGTGACCGGAAGTAGGTCACTTCCGGTCACGTGACCTATTTGAATTTCCCGCCAAAAGGGAGGCCTCTCATTGGCTGCTTTTGAATTTCCCGCCAAAAGGGAGGCCTCTGATTGGCTGCAGGTCGATTGAGTAATAAACAGTACTTAACTATAGTCCCGTTCCGATACATACTATACTACTATTATTCCAAGGTTAGAAATTAAACATCGGGGCAACCTTGAAATACAAATGTTTCGCCAACATATAATTTTCAATATAGGACCAGTGTAACAGTCCCTAATATTGAACAATACTATTTTTATGTGTATAATTGAATATGCAAGCATACTTAAGACATGACTGTCAAGTATCATCAGTGTAGAAAAAGCCATTTCTGTCTTTTTAATCCATCTTGATCTCTTTCCCAAATTGGTTAGACACAGTACAAACGGTATTACTATCATTTAGGACTTATCTAACTCCATTACCCACACATGAGGTGTCTTCAAGTTACTTTTGACAAATTCCCACTGGTGTCATGCAGTAAATGGCACTTTTAGATGTTAAATCTCATCCATGAACTTCCTCTGACCTTTAAACATGTATAGCACACTGGGGATCACATTTATAACCCAATATGATGGCAAAGTAGGAGCCATCCTGTAAGAAATTCTTCAGGCAACATTGAATCCCCCTGGTGTAGATCACAGCCAATATTGGACAAGTGTAGTTAGAATTTATCTTGGTCCAACATCAGAAATAATATGATGGCCCTGAAATGTTCCAACACTGGGCCAACACTAGGTCAATATCAGCAATATCAAGCATGGACCAGCTCTGGGCCAGCGGTCAACCCTGCAGTGGACCATTATCGGAATTGCCAAGACTGGTCCATCATTGTAATTTGTATGTTGAACCAATGTATGCATTACCTACAATGGGCCATGGTTGGTGTAACGATTGCGATGGAGTCGATCATTGCCGGCATTGGCCCAATATACCCTTGCTACCTGGGACTTTGTTACCTATGCGGGAGTTAAAATGTCCGTATGCTGCATACGGGGCACTTTTTTTGAATTTATGCTACTCCCATAGCTCAGGAATTTAGGAGACTTATACGGACACGATGTGGAAAATAATTCCCGTATCCGATGATAACACTTTTTTCCGTATGCGCATACGGGATTCCGTATAGGATACGGAATTCTGCTTTTTGAGGAAAAACACTTTTTGCCCGTATGGGTTGCCGGGACCCCCATATGACACATACGGACACAAAAACGGCCTCCAGTGCATTATGTGGTCCTGATACAATGGGAAACAATAAGAAATGCCTTCAATCTAATTTATCAAATAACAATAATTCTGATACATCCAATGGGTTGGATGACAATGAAGTAGTTCAAGAGTAAGAAAAAGTAAAAAGATTAGGGTCTGGCCAATAAAATGTGGTAGGTTGGGTGACCGGAACACAATATATTTTTTTCTAGACCTCAGTCCACCTAGTGTTCCCAGTGAACCATAATATTAGTTTCCCAGTTAATCAACAATAATTCAAATCTAAAGTGTATCTTTGTCCAGGTTAATCAGAAGCAGAAGAAAGTAACCAAAATCTCAAACTCTGTCTGATCAATGATACATGTAGGCTACATAGCATTCATTACCAAAGGCAAATCACATGTTAGTCTATAAAGGAAGAGGAAGAGAGAGAAAAAAAGGGGAAAGGTAAAGGTTATAGCACTTGATTGTGACAATCTATGGTTGGGGTGGGGCATTTGGGATACTAAATTCTGTTTTGAACAATAGTTAGAAAAATACATGTGTGGGGTCGTTATTGCTTCCTTTTAGAGGTATCTTGTTAGGAAAGTATGGGAGGGGGAAAGATTTCTGCTAGTTAGGTGCCTGCTATGTCTGTAAGGGGACCCAGATCTACCTTTAAAATGTGAAGGCCCCATAGTTCTGCTTCATTGAGCCTGCACTGTACACAGGCGACCCATTTTGGCTACAATTAGAATAAGTAGGGGGGGATCAGTGCTACATTTAGGATATTTCGAAGTCAGTTGTGGATCCAGGGGGGGGGGGCAAATAGCTGCCCAGAATACCCCTCTGGCTCTTCTTCTTAAGTGTTTGTCGGGTCTTGATGTAGTAAGGAAGCCTTCTCCTGCATTTATCCACCTTATCTAGGGGTTCCCCTGCTTAGCTTTCCCTTTGCCAGTTTGCATATTCCTCCCAATGCATTTACTTTATTTGTCTTTCCTTGTGCTAGCCTCTTCTTTCTCCCTCTAATTGAGTGACTGGCTGACAGATATCCTTGAGTAACTTCTGGCTCAGTCTCATGACTTTGTAACAATTGGATAGTCTTTGACCGGGCGACATCTTCTCACAAAAATCTTCATACATGTACAATTTTAATTTTTTCTGAAAGCCTAGAGTGTTCCCTCTTATATAAAACCAACAAGGACACTACTGGTGTATGTGTTCTTATTCTGGAGCTGTTAGAAAGCAGAAAACCCTCGAAAAGCTAGATCTGCATCTTTTTTTGATTTGACCCTTATGCGACTTCCGACCAATTTTGGTTCAAAGTCTTTGTAAGGAAAACATTGGCCCAAGGTGGTGAGACACAGCCTTATGCGACATCCGACCAATTTTGTTCATTAAAACGGGTCACATATATTATTCTTTATAGTGAGAAAGGGATGCTTGAAGACATTGTCAAACAGGATGCCAGCCTAAAACTATTAATGCTGATTTAAATGTTAGGTCTACTGCACTCCATACAAAGACTTTTGACCATACAAAGACTTTGAATCAATTCAAAAATCCTGCATGATGATTTACTTTATGCATATTGACCACCTATGACATTTTTAGAATGTGCTTCCATTCAAAGAAACAAGATATGTAACCAACTTTGAGAAGTCTCTTAGCTCTCCACTGTGACCACTGACGCTCATACTGAAGGATTTTCACCAAATATCAACACTTAATCTTATTGATTGACTGTATTACATCAACACATTAGGCTGGAGACATAGTGCCCATATGTCTGTAGACATATAATCTAAAAACTCTATATCCAAAGGACAATATTGATCTGTGTTGCCATGACCCTAGGTCTAACACTAAAACCCTGCATTAAATGTACATGTGGCTTGATTGATGGACTAAACTATATTACATAAAACCATTAGGCTGGTGGCACAGTGCCCATATGTCTACATGACGTGTAGATATTCTTAAACCCAGCACCCTGTTAATGTGCGTCACAATGGGCCTGCATCAGTATAATATTGATGAAGCAGGGATTCTTGCAGCGGCTTGCGCAGGGGAAGTTTGAAACCACCTACACCACCTTTTAGCTGTCAGACCTAAAGCTAGTGTTAGGACTAGAAACACAGACTGCTGCAAGGCTTCAAACAGAGGGCTCACTAACAGGTAGTAGAATTGGCATTTTAACTTTAGAGAGAGAGAGAGAGAAAGAGAGAGAGGGGGGATAGAAATAGAAGAAGATAGTGTTTAAAATTACTATGAATAAATTTAATATGAAGAAAAAAAGAGATAGAAATAGATGGGGATAGATAGACAGAGAGGTAGAAAGGCAAAGTGAGATAAGGGAGACAGAGAAATGAGTGTGTTGTAATCTACTCTAAATTATCTAATAAATTGTGTACCCAGATGTGACAGGTGCTGGCAACATACACAGAGCCTGCCTATGTGCTTCACCTCAAAGATACATTACCACCTCAATCAAGTTATGAAATAAACCCAATGTAGAATTCCATTAGTCATTTCCTTATCAATTGACAGGCCGTTTTGATTGTTCATAATGCATGCCTTGCAAGTTTTCATTTGTGATGTCTCACAGTTATATATTTTGCACACTATTATGGCCATATCTACAGATTAAAAGAGAAATAACATACTTCAAATGTTTCATCTAGACTTACAGGCACTTGGTATATGGAAACATAATGCAACAAAATAATCAGCCAAGATTAGCTGGTAATGTATTTTAAAAAAGGCATAGCATGCAGATTGACACCAGATGTAGGCATACTGGTACAGGACTACATCTCATCATCACTTGGCAACTCTAATACATTGAGTGACGAGGAAGGAGTACACTGTGACACTAAACTCATATTGACCCTGTTTACCACTGACAGAACACTAGATTAAAGCAAGCCCCTGATAAATCCACTACTGTTATCATCCCAAATGAAAATATTTATCAGACTCTTATTTACTCAGTCTATACAAAAACTTTTACACGATGCAGGACATTCAGTCCTGCAGATTTCTTCCTTCGCAGGCCCAGCTCAATTTTTGCAGGCCCGGATATCGGAGTACAATCTTGCTATTGAAAGATTAACTATAAAGCAAGTGTTTGTACTAACAATGATAATGAATAGTGTATCCCTGTATATTTCAATGGGATTAACCATTCAAATTATTGAAGAACAGTTAATGACTGAAGCACATTACAGAAAATATTCAAGCTTTCTGTTTTGTGCAGTAGAAACCTTAATAATGGCCCGATTTACAAGCCGTAAAAAATGGCATATAGCAGGAATCTCTAGAATACAGCCAGTTATTTGGGTGGTATAACTATCAGAATCATATGTGTCAACAACACTCTACGTTGACTGTGGTTATTTTCAAACAATATTACATATTTGCATATTTGTGGTTACATTACTTTTCTTGTGTTCCCCTCCCCCCAACTGTAGAAATTCCCCTGCGCAACCACGGGCATAGATAGGTTTGAGCTCGGGGCTGCGAAGGGTTTCAAGATTGGCCATGTAAATTGTAGAAGTTTTAATGAAGAAACCAAACTAGTCGTTAAACCAACGCTTGAAGCTCTGAATGTGTGTTGCCTGACTGAAACATGGCTCGATGAAACACATACTGACGCCAATATCTTTTGGGCTGAGCGGCAATATCATCGCCTGGTCAGGGATAGTAGAGCTCGAGGTTTATTGATTTATTTGAAAAATGACATATCCTTGTTTTCAGACAGAATCGAGGACTGCTGTGTCATGTCGGATAACCTAGAAGTACTAATAATTCGTATACAAAAGCCACAGGTTAGGTTTAAGGTTGTGCTGAATGTCTACAGACCCCCCAAGTGCAAGGTACCAGATTTCATATTTGAGCTTGATGCAATCCTAAAGAAGGTATTTAAAGAACATGGTAACTCTGAAATATGGCTACTGGGTGACCTAAACATAAACCTCCTTGACACTAACAACAACGAGACAATTGCCCTGGAAACCCTCGTGGGTCATAAGGGGCTTATTGGTAAAATAATGGACATAACCAGGCCCAAGGATGACACTGGCACCTGTATAGATTTAATTTACACCAACTGTCATTGTGTCTCAATGAGTGGGGTCATGATCGAATTGGTCAGTGACCACTTCCCCGTCATTGCATGTAGGAAAAAAGAGGAGAGTGTCACTCAGGAGTTAAATTTCAGGGGTAGAAGCTACAAAAAATATGACAAAAATGAACTCCAAGACCCTCTGGCCTATTCAGATTGGTCAGAGTTCTATGAAGCAGCTGATCCCAATAGGAAGTGGTCTATTTTAAAAGAATCTATACTAGAGTACTTAGACAAGGTATGCCCCATTAGGGACATAACCTGTAAAGATCATGCCAATGAATAGATGACTAATGAAATCAGAGAGACAATGCTTGACAGGGACAGGGTAGTGCGCACTTATCTTAGTAGAAGAAGTACTGCAGGATTGGCGGCTGTCAAAAAACACAGAAAAGGGGTAGCAAAAACCTGCAAAAAGGCCAAGGGTAACACTGTAAAGGACACTCTAGCCGAATGCCAAGGGGACAGCAAAAATTCTGGAGAATTATTAATTCTTTTCTAAATCCCAAAGATAAATCCACAGCCGCCACATATGTAGATGAGGATGGGAATAGACATATTGGGAAGGATGCAGCAGAATATTGCAATAACTATTTTGCTGGAATTGGGGAGAAACTGTTTGAAGAGAGTGAAGCCAGTTATGACAGGCGAGCTGATGAGGAGTTGGACCTGGAAACACTGCTTTTAAGTATTAGAACAGCAGCTCACTTAGATGGAGAGGAAAAATGGCCCAACGGTAAACCAATTTTTACATATGAGCAGGTAATAAAGGTTGTAAATAACATCAGTATAGAAAAATCCTCAGGTCTTGACTTTGTCTCAGCCCGTGTATGCAAAGATGCATTTACAATCCTAATCCCACAGCTAAGATGCTATTCAATAGTAGCATTGAGTTAGGTATTTTCCCAGATGAGTGGTCTAGAGCCCTAGCTTTACCCATACCCAAATCAGGTCAGCTCTCACTAATCTCAAACTGGCGCCCCGTGAGCTTATTGCCCCTACCGGGCAAGATGCTTGAAAAGCTGGTGCACTCATATGTAACTGAAATACTGGAGGAGGGCAAGTTATTATCTGATAGTCAATATGGTTTCAGGAAAGGTACAGGCACTGCAGAGGCAGTATTTGATTTGACCACTGATCTCTACACTGCCAGAGATGAGGGTCATGCACTTGGGGTGTGTTATGTAAACTTCAGTAAGGCTTTTGATTCCATCCACCAGGCGCTGCTGATAAAAAAGATACACTCTTATGGACTGAGGAGCAGCTTTACTGACTGGCTAGGGGCCTATCTGAGGGGGAGATGTCAAAGGACAATGCTAAACAACAGTAAATCTGAGTCAAAATCAGTCAAATTCGGGGTGCCGCAGGGGTCGATTCTCAGGCCCCTTTTGTTTATAATGCTATAAATGGCATAAAAGATTGCATTACACACTGCAGAATGCAACTCTATGCAGATGACATAGCCCTAGTAGCCAGTGGTGGGGACCCCGCTGAAGTCCATCGGCAGCTCCAGAGGGATGTGGACAATATCGCATCATGGTGTCGTGAAAATGGTCTAAATATCAACGCAAAAAAGACCAAAGTGATCTGGCACGGGAGCAAGTCTCAAATAGATAGACTAAAAGAAAATGACATCAAGGTAAATGGTACTATCCTTGACAGTCCAGACAGTTACCAATACCTTGGAGTTGAAATCGATGGCAGGTTATCAATGGTCAAACAGGTCAATAACACTATAAAGTTAGTGAGCCACAAGCTTATCAATCTGGGTAGGCTAAGATATTTGGTTGACAAGCACACTGCACTACAAATCTATAAGCAGACAGTGGCGCCCTACTTTGACTACTGCAGCTTTGTAGCAGAGGGAGCGCCAGTGAATATGCTACTCAAAATGCAGAGATTACAAAATAGAGGGTTAAAAATTTATAAAGGTAGCTACGACAGGATAGCAACGGACAAATTAGACATGGAAAGTAATGTCAAGTTGCTGGCTGATAGGAGGAAAGAACAACTGTTATTAATGATGTATAAAAGGTCAAAAAAGTTACAACTGAAACCGGTTGCAAACCCCCGTACACGACAGGATCACAAGGTGCAGTTTGTTACAAACAGGCCAAGGCTTGAAAAGTACAAGAGGAGTCCCTATTATAGAGGAGTAAATTCGCAAAAACATAACAGTCATTCAAAAAAAAGTACCTAGGTGACACTGATGAATCCTCCTCGGAAGAGTCTGATGCGGCTGAGTCCTCCTCAGAACCATCAGACTCTGAGAATGAGGGATGAAGTTCATGGTAAAACACCACCTCCTCCCATTTTCGAAATTCCTTACATTCGCAGTCTTACCCATGGTAATCTTATGCGGAAAAGGGGGGACCCTGGAGAACACCACACTGTTTGTTCTATGTTTATTTGTCACTGTTTGTTTCTATGTATGTACTTCTGGACATTAAATTGGTATAGTATGCTACTCATTGTCACTGACATGTATCATACTCATACCTAAGTGGTAAATGTAAAACATATTGTACTTAGCGTCACAACCTCTGAGGTGTTGTATCATCTTGTATGACGTGACAAATTAGTAATAAGCTATGCTCATGTTAGAGCTTTGGTCCTAAGGCAATAAGCCTAGGTAGACAGATTGGGTCTGTCACTATGGTACATCTATCAATTGTTTTATTATATATTATCATAAATATAGGAGCAGCATGCCTGCCTATATATATTGGACTTTATTACATAGCTAAAGGTGACTTTACCACCATGAACAAGCTCAAGGACAAATAGCACATTCTACACATAATGGACAAACTGCAGATTTATCTGCATGAACCAATAGAACTTTGACATTCATTGAAATAACACTTTTTGATTCAGTTACAAATGAAAACATCACATTTGCTTGCCATATGTAATACTTTGTAATAAAAGAGTCTCGTTTAGAGCTCACTGAAACGAAAAAAAAAAAAAAAAAAAAAATTTGGGCCTGCAGTAGCCCTCTTTCTGCCGGCCCGGCAGATTTTTTGTTGGCTATGGCCGGTGTCCGGCAGGTTTTCTTATAGACTGTTTACTATATGATTAAAAATATTTCAATTATACTTATATTACTATATGCATTGTGAATTATCTTCCTTATTCTGTGGGCTCTGCTGATGGTACATCTTGCGGCTAAACTCATATGATGACAACAGTGGTATACTCATAACAAGTAAATTGTGAGGTACAATCTAAGAACAATGAATTCACTAAAGACTATGGTTTAAAACCTCTCATGCCTATATCATCTCAAATATGCCATGGACATTTCATCTCATTCTTGGTAGTTTTATACCTGTTGCTCTCGGATAAACTGATATAGAGGTTAATCAATAATAGTCAAATCAACTCAAATGTGACTCAATCCAGCATAGTGGAACTTATGTCGCTCATCAAACATTAATTTTAGTTATCTATGTCATGTGATAGAACAGTTCATTACCTCTCTATAGAGCCCATGTGTGAGTCCCAATCTCACCCATACGTATCTAAAAAATATTTTCAAAGATAAAAACACCCGGAGTGCTAATTTGAGCTACGCGTGATCAAAGTGGAACGAGCAGGTCGCGACCTGCTCGCGAGCAGTCAGCGATCATATCACTCATTGGTTACCTTAGCAACGGGTATCTAGAATTGAGATATCAATCTGAAATTTTTACCAGGCATTCCCGATGGTTATATCTACTACATACTAAAAGATTGGTCTCTTTGGGGAAATATTTTTATTGATGCAACATCGTTCAAAAACACATTCAGTTTCCTGGAAAAATGACAGAGTTAGTGGTTTAGTGGAATAATTATAGATGCACAATACCTGTTCCTGGTGTAGTTTAGGGACAACTAACAGTTCCAAAACCTATTAAATGTAGTCTGTTAAGTCCTGAAAGTCCTTTCACATTATGTGAGCATTGTACACAGATAATTTGATAGGTAAAATCCAAGTGCAGTGGGTGGGGTCCTCCATGTTCATGTTACATTATTTCTCCAGGTCAAAATATATATCCATGGTCGCTGCTGATTGTGTATCATCATTACACCCTAAACCAGTAGCAGATTATGATTATATTAATAACACAACATCATAATAGAGTCTTGTGAGTTGGTATTCTGCCTGGAAGAGCAATGGCATGTGTCTCAGCATGGGATTTGATAAAAGCAAGAACTCTTTGAGTATCATCCAGGTCCAAAGATTTGCCCTTTTTCCTGAAGCCTCCAGCACGTATTCTATGTGTGACCACACCATTGGCCACATACCACTTAAGCACATGTTTCAGTTTGCCCTTGCTAATGCTGAAAAAGAAAAATGAAAATTTTAAGCATTGTATTCATTGTAGATCTAAAGAATATTCATGCATACTTCATGTCATGTTTAACCCTTTCGTGCCCAGAACTCCAAAAGTGCGCGCTTTTACACCTATATATGTTTAGGAGAGCATCCTGGGTGCCATAGAACTCGGATTGGTATCATTTTAGGACTAAATGAAGCCAAATTACATAGGGTTTCTAACGATACCAGGTATCCTATATTAGCATGTGTGTGTGTGTTGATGGAATGCTGAACTAGAAGATATTATGAGTTTAAAATTGCCTTAAAAGCACTAAAAGTGCGCGCTCTAGAAATAGTAGGGCAGAGGAATAATTACAGAAATATAGAACAAATAGTGAAAATATTGATAAAAAATGATAAAAAACCTTTTTAAATGTTTTTTCCTAAAGATTCCAATTACAATGTTGATATTCTTCTATTTCTAATAGATATGCCCTCATTTGGAACCCCAAAAGAACGTTTTCTAAGCCAATAACAGGATATTACCAACTAAATGTGCAAAATCTGGCATTTAGATGGCAATAATCGTATTGCTTGATACCAGTAAAAAGAATGTTTCTGGTTGTCATGACAACCCAAGATAGAATGTTGTTTTAAAAAGTATTGAAATGGGCACTTCAATAGCTTTCAAAAAATATAATATTAAGCATATGTCAAATTAATATATTTATTGGTTACCCGATCTACAAATGATGATGTAAAGAAACTGACTTTCAACAATAGTTCTGGGCACGAAAGGGTTAAAGTACAGATAGCAACAATGGGTTGAAAGCTACATTTATAGCCTATAAGATACCGGTATGTTACTGTAGCCTACAATATGCTGATATGTTTCGATACCCTACAACAGACCGTATTGTTGCTATAGCCTACAACATACTGATATGTTGCTATAGCCCAGAAAAAACAGGCATGTTGCTATAGGCTAGAATATACTGGTATGTTCCTATAGCCTAAGAGATACCGGTAGGTTGCTGTAGCCTAGACACACCCTCTGGTTTGACACAAATAAAACTGGGTCGTAACCTGTTAGTTGGACCTACTTCTGGCCACTCACAGCTCCTTGACCTAGATATCATTGGAGCAGACACGGGTGGTAGAAGTATGTGTTAGTTCTACTGGGCAGCCAACAATGAATGGGATGGTCAATGTTACATCCTTGGTACTCATGTTGCATGAAGGTTGGCATGATGCTTGAATGCAGCCCTGCCAAGTAACACTCCAGTGCTGCATTCAAGCATCATCCTGTGTATGATGCATGTAGGGTTGGCATGATACTTGAATGCAGCCCTGTTAAAGTAACACCCAAGGGCTGTATTGAAGCATCATCCTTGGTGATCATGATGCATGTTGGGTGGGTATGATGCTTGAATGCAGCCCTGCTTCATTCATGCATCATGCCGCCCCGGCCCCCCAAAAAAAGAAAAAAATGAGATTTTCCTGAAAATGGCCAAATTGGCGAGAAAATAAGGATAGTTAGTGCAAAAGTATACATTATGAACAGAATATAAAACACAATTATTAGTTGACATTTTAAAAAGCCTAGTCACAATGAATGCACATAATTATATTTTTTGGGATCCATGTAGGTCTGAATTATAAATTAAAAACAGATACAATATTCTAGACCAATGCAAAAGTGCACTAATTAGTAATAGATATATAATGGTATTGATTTAATTCATTCACAAACTTAAAACTAATGAGGGGTAAGTAAAGGGTGCATCGAACAGAACACCATGTGGATTTTGCCACTCACCTAAAATTGGCACACCTTGTGCTCTCTTCATCCTGAAGTTGTTGTAACGGATCTGGAACAACCAGAGGGACATCTTCCTCATCTGATGATTCTGCAACATCCTCTCCATCATTCTCCTCAGTATCAGACTCACTATCCTGATCAGAATCCTCAGAATCATCAAAATTCTTGGGGAATAATAATAATAATTCTGTGTTTAAACATGAAAATACACCCGTTACCAAAATTGTCTCTTGCCGCCGACTCGTGGTAAACAACTCAAACCGGAAGAGGAGGCTGGGCGCTCGGCCAATCAGCGGGTCGCATTTGTGTCACGTGATGTGTTGTCAAGGGATTGTTTGGTCTGATGCGATCCAAAGGCATTTGAAAAACACCCTCTGATTGGCTGACTGACAACTTACGATTGTAAGAGAGCCTGCCATTGGGTAGACAAGTTCGCGCCACACAAAAGCATGCCAAACATGGGCATGGGGCCCGGGATGGGGGGTTCTGACAGAGCAACAAAATAGACGGAAAATGCATCGTGTATACCAGTAGTATAGTATGTATCGGAACGGGACTATAGTTAAGTACTGTTTATTACTCAATCGACATGCAGCCAATCAGAGGCCTCCATTTGGTCACGTGACCGGAAGTGACCTACTTAGGGGATTAGTGGTGACGTCACGTGACCTAGTT
This sequence comes from Harmothoe impar, assembly GCA_947462335.1. Lineage (NCBI taxonomy): Eukaryota > Metazoa > Annelida > Polychaeta > Phyllodocida > Polynoidae > Harmothoe > Harmothoe impar. The sequence continues at coordinate 103,281,606 of OX381705.1, read as the reverse complement.
AGCCAATCAGAGGCCTCCATTTGGTCACGTGACCGGAAGTGACCTACTTAGGGGATTAGCGGTGCATTCTGGGTAACCCTGCAGCCAATCAGAGGCCTCCATTGGGTGACCGGAAGTGACCTACTTAGGGGATGGTGCATTCTGGGTAACCTACTGACCTACTTAGGGGACCGGAAGTGACGTCATATGACCTAATTTAGGATCACGTGATCGGAAGTGACCTGATGAGTCACGTGACCGGAAGTGACGTCACACGACTTAATGGCTAACCGGAAGCGACCTGATTGATCACGTGACCGGAAGAAGAAGAAGTTTTTTTTTTGTTTAGGATCCCGTGACTGGAAGCGACGTCGTCACATGAGTGACGCTTTAAGAGACTGCGCGACTTACTAGTAAAAGAAGCCGTATGATAAACACTCTATTTTTGAAAAGATGCACACGCTTATTTTTTTTTTTTTTTTTTTTTTTCATATCTCTAAAGGACTCGTTGTCACACCGTCAGAATGCACGCGACGCTTATAATACAAGTAGCGCACGCCGTCTTTCTCTATGGTGTAGGTGACCATTTTGTTTCGCACCACTTTGAAATTTCTATTTACAGCAATGAGAGTTTTTCGTTGGCGAAGAACATCCAAGAAGGCGTCTGGTTCCTGGGGGTTTTGTTTCTTCTGTACGCCTTTTGCACTCCATTTTTTGGATTTTCTTTCACCGGTGTCGCTGACTCGATCGTAGCAAATGTAAGTCTTAGGGTTGAGACTTAGGATCCCGTCACCTTCCCACTCCGCTTTCATGAGCCCCGAAGTTCTCAGATCGTGAAGGTACCGTCTCTCACAACATCCGCCGGGCGGCGCACACCATTCTCGCACTCTTTCCGTTTTTGTCTTCACGAAAAGCTCTAAGTGCTCGTCGCACACCGCTGTCGGAAGCCACTTTCGTTTCTCTCTGAAGTACGTCTCTCTCAGGCGAGGTTTCACTAGGTCATCCAACGTGGCACCGCTGAGAGCCATGTAAAGACTGTCGGTGTCCATTTGACAAAGGGCATAATCGCGCCGATCGACGAATCTATCCAAGAAGTCGTATGTGAACTCTAACATTTTCAACTTCGCGTACTGGTATTCCATGAACCCTATCTGAATAGGGAGGTTGTTCTTGACCGTTTTCGGTTGTAGTTCGACTTCAAACAGATCGGAAGTCAACTCGGACGCCTTTTTGAAGCGCCACGAATTGGCCAATAGTTCGAACTTCCGACTGTCAGTGTATCTCACCGCCGTGTGTTTTTCTTTGTTGCAGATTGTTTTACCGTACGTAGCGTTTCCCATTAACTTGTAACAGTCTGACAGAATTTTCTCGTTCTCGTTCACGTCGCCACGTCTTCGCGCCGCCGTCACTTCGTCCGCGAAACTGGCAAAGGCGCGTTTAGGTAGGTATTCTACCACTAGCTGCACTTTGGTGACTATCAAACCGTGCTCTAAATACCACTTGAGAAGCGGCGTTCCCAAGAGAATATTTTTTCCGTGGTAACTCCCTATCAGACATCTCTGAGGCGTGCTCAACAGCTTTTCTTCCTGCGCAAAGTCTGACATGTGAGGGCCTATGTCCGATTTTGAAACGGTCGCGTTCTTGAAAACGGGGGTCATTTCTTCGAAGTACTCTCGTAGGTAAGGCGGCGTAGTGATGTCCACTTGAACTAAACCGAACATTTTCTCCTCTTTCACAGCGGAAAGGATGTCGCTCTCGCTCATCGCGTTTCGAGACACTTTCAAAGCGTCAACCTTCCAGCGTTGTTGGGAGGCCTTGACCCGCTCATCTCGACGCTTCATCTCTCGCCATTCGCACTCCCACACGACGACCAGCTTGTAACCTAACGCTTTCAAGTAAGCGCTTACTCTGGTCGTTCTGTCGCGTCTCTCCTCTCTCAGTGAAGCGCACTGATATCGGTGCGACGGTATGCACTCGTGAGCGTGGAACCAACACCCGTGAAACTGGAAAACCGTATTAGAGGCCGCGTGAAATCCGTCCACGCGAATTCTCCGACAGCCTACCGCCATCTCGCCGCCGTTCAGAGCGTGGCGCAGTTTCACGTCGCGGTCGTGCTCTACGAAGCGTAACCACTCCAAAGCGCTGTGAGAGTTTCTTTGCCTGATTTCGGGCTTGAACTCGGTCTCGGGCCGTCTCACCGCGTAATAGCCCGTGCAGTGCGCTTCGCTCATGCAGCGCAAGTACAGAGAGTTAGCGTCTAGTCCTAGGATGTGTTGGCACGGTCTCGCTTCTTCGCCGTACTTGTGCTCCCTTATCCGCGTGGTGCCCTTCTCGTGAAATCTATGGAAGATGATGGAAGGACCGCCGACTAGATTCTCTTTGATCAGAGCGTGGAGGACGGCGTCGAACTGGGGAAACGTTGTGAACGCGTCTTCTAGGTTTTGGAAGAGGAAGCGTAAAGTCAAACCGGCGAGAGAAACTCCGTCTTTCAACATGTCGATGCCGCGATCTTGGAAAAATTTAGCGTGATTTTTCAGAGCTTCTATGAAAGGTTTCACGTCTTTGTTGTTGTAGTGGATCAAGTAGTCTTCCATAGTTTGCATCTTCTCGTCGGACCAAACTTTCTGACATGCGGCGTAGTCGGATTCGGACATTTTGACGCCCGTCAGCTCGCTGTCGAAAGCCGATCTCGGCGGCAGCGTTCTGTTTGCCAGTTTCCTGGTAGACGTCATCCATTCGTAAGGAAAGTGACCTTTCTCTTCGTTCCTGGTGAAAGCTCGCAAATAGGTCGCGTAGTTGTAACCGGGTGCCAAATAGTTGACTACGTCCAAGAAAACCGTGTGCTGTGTGTAAACCGCCAAGTATTGATTGCTTCTCTTTATGACGCTGAATTCTTGGTTTCTTCGGTCTCCGGAGGCGAAGAACGAGTGAAGGCGTATTTTGATCAGGTTCAAGTCGTAACGCCCCGAGTTGAAGCCCACCACTGGAGCTTGACGGATGTATCTCAGAAGACGCTTCTTCAGTTGAACTAACGGGTGTCTGGTCTGAGCCGCAGCGAAGCCGCCTGGAGAAGGGGTGGTGAACGTCGCCTCCTCCAGCAGGAGAGCTTCACCTATCGCCGCATCTAACTTCGCTAACGTCGGTCGGTAAAGTTCTAGCACAGCTTCCCCGATCGCTTTGGCGTTCTCGTTTATGTGATTTAAAACTCGGTCCAACAAGGGGTCGGAATCTGCGTCGGACGCTCTGACGAAGCAGACGGGCCCCTCCCACCCCGGAAAGTCGGATGCGACGCTAGCCGACAAAGGGACGTGATCCCACAGCAGGGACACGTGCTCCGTCGACGGTTCTTTGCACGGTCTGAAGAAAGCCTCGAAATCGAAGGCGATCTTGTAAGGGTAGATTCCGGAATGTCCGTCGGGGGGAAAAATGGAGAAGTCTGCTAGCGCTTCGAAAATCGTTCTCGAATTTTGGTAGATGCCACCTACGTAGCGCAACTTGACTTGTCGGCAAGAGGAAAGCTGGTTCCTGTGTCTCTTCAGCAAGAACTCGGTGGTGAACGCCGCCTTACACTTGCAACATTCGTATATGCCCGCGTACGCGTTGAAGTCCGTGACGAGAGAGACGTGCAAACCGCCTTTCGCCGTCAGGTGTAGGTTGACTTTACCTCGGGCGGCCACAGTTCTGGAAGGCGGTCTGATCAGAGTAACGCGTCTTCTCAACTTCCGCCCCGGCACTTGACGCGACGCGGTGTAAACCGCTATTTGTACGTCAAACAAGTTCTCTAACGCGGGTAAGTCGCGGATGTTCAGACCCGGAAAGGATTCAGGTGTGGCAGCGGGACAGAACTGACGTAACAAATCTGAAGCGCGCTTGCTGGTGTTGTATAAGTGAAAGGAAATGCAGCGGAAGATGCAGAGGTTGTCCTTGTTGGGAAAATCTAACACGCCGCTTCTCTTTCCAACTCGACCGGCCTGAGTGATCCTACCGCCGATGGGGAATTCCCCCGGTCCCATGTAAACGCAGATGTTCAAATTGGTAGGAAAAAGAACGTGCCACTTGGTGTCAGCGTCGCAAAGTTTCCGTACCTCCTCGCAAGCGACGGTGTTTTGCATCTTTGAGAGGAGCTCTTCCAAAGTTTCTGAATTAGTTACAGTAGGGAGCGGTTGTATGAGAGTTGCGTTGTTCTGGGAGGCGTGGAAGTAGCGCAGTTTGCTCTTGTCTTCTCTGTGTTGTAACAGTAAGCCTACCGAGAAACCCACTTTGTATCTGAATCTTTGTGTCAAGTGAATGCGACGCATAGTATCTACAGCGTCACTCAACTCGCCGGTTGGTAGCCTGAAGTTTGTTACACTCACGCGAGTCCCGTGCATCCTGACGCCCGTTTGTATCGCAGGCCAATTCGCCGTGAACGTTTCCTCCCCGTTCGGTACAGCACATATGCGCGGAGGGACGGTCACCCCGTCCAGAGATTCGCGTCAACAAGCGCTCTTTCGGCAATCCCCTTCGCCGCATAGAGGGCAAAACTTAGCTACTACTCTACAATTTTCTACGTGTCTCTCGTGGTTGTACGCTCTTTTAAACATTTTGAAACACTTTTCGCATACGTACTGTGTCATGTTTTTTTTTTCACTCGGTTACCAACTACTTAGCCGTCTAACTATCTATCTATCTATCTAGCCATCTATCAATCTGTCGTCTATGTAACTATCTTTCTGTCTGCTGTCTGTGTATCCGTCTGTCTGTCTGTCTGTCTGTCTGTCTGTCTCATACAGCGTACGTCAAACGCTGTGTGTGTGTGTGTGTGTGTGCGCGCGTGAGCGTTGAGCGTCTCTCATTCCGAATCTATGCCGAGATATTTCAGAATGATCTCTGTTTTGTCATCCAACTCTTTGAGCGCTCTGGCGGACAGCGTCACCCCCTGCTGTGTGGGTTTTTTGTCAGGACCTTCGTACTTGCGCACGTGGACGAGGTTCTTACCGCTGTAGTAGCTCACAGCTGCGTACACTTCGCCCGCCTCATCCAGCACTGCGAACCAGGGGGTGTGATTAGGTTTTCCTTGCGCGGCCGCTGTGTCGCGTATGCGCACCACTGCGCGGATATCGGCGATGCGTGCTATGAGCTCGCGCAGCGCGTCGGCCGTGAAGTGCACTCGCTTGCTTCTGGTCAGAGACGCCTCTTTCACCTGGCCGTCTTTTGTGTAGCGCGGCCTCCTAGACAGTCTAGCCACGTCCTCCCAGATCTCCAGCGTCAAAGCTCCGTCTAAGCAGAACTCTAACCCGAGTGTTTTCTCTGCTTCTTCTCGTCCATCTCCTTCTTTTTCTTGTATTTTTCTCTTCTTAGTGGGCCTTGTTGTTCTGGAACTCACCTTAGAACGTTTCACACCCGCAGGATGAGTAACACCATCAGCGTGAGCTGAATCAGCAGCAGAACCGATAGCAGGAGCAGCGTCAGCGCTGGTGGTATCGGAGGTCTCGTTGTTGGAACAGCGCAGCCACACGCCGTCCGTGCTGTGTGTAGCGGTAGAAGATGAAGCGCCGCCGCCGCCCTCGTAAGGTGGCGGTGAGGGCAGTCGCCACGGACCGGACGGGGGGGCGCTAGCAGTGGAGGAAGTGAGGTCGAAAGGTCGAAGAGGGAAGCCGAAAAACGTACCGCTCACCCCTTGCCCTTCGGGTTCTTCGTACGCCTCGTCGTCAGCGTCGTTCTCTGTCTCACCCTGTTGCTGCTCCTCCTCCTCCTCTTCTTCTCGGTTCAGGGGCTGAGTGTCCGAATAGCTGTAACTCTCAGCGCGAGCGGCGTCGAGGGCGTCCGTCGATGTAGTGGTGGAGGAGAGGGGCTGTGCAACGTGCGGCAGGTCATCAAAGTCATCAACAGTAGTGGGGAGGTAAAAACCCGGTTGCCAGTACTGCGCTGTGCCAGGAGCGTTGTCGTCAGTAGTAGTAGCAGTAGCAGCAAGTGCAGCAGAAGCAGCCGCAGCAGGCGCAGCCGCAGCAGACGCAACAGTAGCAGGCGCAGCAGCAGCCTCAGCAGGCGCAGCCGTAGCAAGCGCAGCAGTAGCAGGCGCAGCAGCAGCAGCAGCAGCAGCAGCAGCAGCGGCAGGCGGGACGGCGGTAGCAGCGGCAGCGCGCTTAGCAGCAACGTGTACCGTCGCGAGTGTAACAACGTCGCTAGCACGACGACTGCTACCAGTAGTACTACTAGTACTACTACCACTACTACTACTACTGCTACTACTAGTGCTACTGCTACTACTACTACTACTACTACTGCCGCGAGCGCTCGCTACAGCAGGAGGGTGATAAGACCAACCGGCTGCGGCGGTAGTCTCATGTTCAGTAGCAAGAGCAGGCACTGACGCTAAACGAACGCTGTTCCGCGTAGTCTTCTTGTTCTTGAACGCCGCTAGCTGTTGTCTTTTGCTCATGGTGGTGACTGTAGAGAGCAGCAAAAAAGAATGAGTGAGTGAATGGAGGTTTCCAAGCCCCTTATATACGCCTTCTCGCTTCTAGAGCTAAGCTACTTACCGACCCTGTTCAGCTGCCGCCGGCTGGCCGGCGGCCATTCACAAAGAGAAACAAAAAGACATAAGGCATGACGTTTTCAGCTGGATCCCTTTCCCCCCCCCCCTCTTTTGAGAGATCGACTGTGATGATGAGCTAAGCCGCTTACCACCCTGTTCAGCAATTCAACGCGCATTAGCTGTATAAAGGGTTAAGCGGTTGCTGCCTGCCGTCGACTGACCGGCGGCGGCCATTCACAAAGACATAAGGTATGACGTTTTCAGCTGGATCCCTTTTTGAGGGATCCACTGTGGTGAGCTAAGCCGCTTACCACCCTGTTCAGCCATTCAGCGCGCGTTAGCTGTATAAAGGATTAACGGTAACGGTGATGAGCTTACAGTGTGTATACAAAAAAAAACTACAGGAGGCGTGTGGCGTGAAGCAGGACCCCCCTAAGACGAACGTGCCTGTCTGTGAGTAGAGGCGTGTGCATGTGGTGAGCGACTTAAGTGTAAGACAAAAATCGCCACCTCCTGCCGTGGTGAGTAGACCGGGCCGGCCAGGCGGGCGGGCGGCCGGCTAGTTCAATAGGGAGGGGTGACAGCTGCCTAAGGCTGTGCATGAAAAAAAATCCGATTTTCACCTGACCTCTGACGTTTGTTACAATGAATGTCAGAGGGAGGGAGACGTCCTCGGGTAGGGGGTAGGAGGTATTAAGGCTATGAGTGAGGAAAAAACACCGTTTTCAGCTGGTCTCCACGGATAGCGATGCCACACCCCCTCGTCATCTAAGCTCTTAAGGAGCGGAGCGGCTGAAAAAGCGTCATGCGGACAGGGTGCTAGACAGCTGGAGCGCTGTTGGAAATGGGATTAAACTCCCTCTGTATAAAAAGCTCTCATTTCTGTTGGAAAAAAAACATATCACCTCTGACCCCAGTAACGGCTACTACCACCACCACCGCCACCACCACCACCGCCGCCACCGCCGCCGCCGCCGCCGCCGCCGCTGCCGCCGCCGCCAAGACGAGACGAGATGGCTCAAGCTATTCCACTTTCAAGCTCGCCTTCACCGCCCGGTGCGCCTGAAAAAAAGTTAATGCGGCTTGACGACGTGAGACGCGGCGCGAGGCAGCAGACCGATGATGGGGAGACCCGACAGGTAGGACAGCGGCGGTTAGCCTATAGCGACGCCTTGCTTCGTCAACTAGGTAAAGAGTTGAGCGGCTGTTGGAGAGAGTTGGGCAGTAGCTTAAAAGTCAGCGCCGCCCGTATGGATGCTCTAGTAGAGCGCAGTGTCAAGACACCGGAGGAGCTGTGTACGGCGATGTTCCGAGTGTGGTGGGGTGAAACCCCGCATCGTCATAGATGGGGCGAGCTCGGTCGCGTCTTCACCCGCATAAGACGCATGGAACTGTTGGCTCAGTGGATGGCCCTTCTCCACAGACAGGGGTTGGATTTCGAAAACCCCGACTCGCGCGCGATGCACAAGCACTTGGGCACCCTCGGCAGACGTCTGGGTAGCAGGTGGAAAGAGGTGGGGGACCATTTAAAATTGTCGCCTGAGAGGTTAGATAAGATCGCTGAAGAATGCGAATACGGAGGAAGTCCCGCTGAGTGGGCCTTCCGAGTGTTGAAAATGTGGCAAGATGAAGCTGACGGCGCCGGCGGTACGCCTTTTGAACTCCTTCGAGTGTTGACTGAGGACATGGGAAAGTTTGGCCTCGGCATCGCGATATTACTTGACTTTATCAAGCAAGAAACAACGAGAACGACGGACATGTGAATTGTTGTGTTTTATTTTCATACGTCTTCTTTATTAGTAAGTAAAAAAAAAAAAAATATCATAACAATTAAGACGCGCGATCTCTTAAAGTGTCACTTCCTCCAGTCGCAGCTGATCGCCTCATCGCAGCACGTGATAAACAAAAAAAAAACGAAGAGACACGCTTCTTCCTCTCGAGAGGAAGAAGCGTGTCTCTCGATTGAAATCTTTTTCTTTTCTTTTTTTCTTAAAAGAGACAAACACCCCTTAGAGTGCTCCCCCACCCCCCTAGAGTGCCCCCCTCCCCCCTCCCCCCCTCCCCCCCACCACCCGCCCCATGCATCCTAAAAGCGCCCCCCTCCCCATGCATCTTAAAGAGGCCCCCCTCCCCCCCTCCCCTCCCCTCCCCCCCCTTATACACTCTAAAGAACGCTTCTACCTAGTTCAATAAGTCACTTCCAGTCGCTCGTAAAACAATAAAAAATGAAAAAAAAAGAAAAAAAAACTTATATCGTAGTGTTTTTTATTAGTTTACCGAAAAAAAATAAGAGACTCGCCTCCTCCTCCAAAAAAAAAAGATATCACATTTTAAAGCCCGTGACCCCTTAAAGACGCTCATCTCTTCATTAAGTCGCGTGACGTCACTTCTTCTTCTTCTTCTTCTTCTTCCGGTCACGTGATCAATCAGGTCACTTCCGGTCACGTGATCCTCAATGAGGTCACTTCCGGTTGGCCATTAGGTCATGTGACGTCACTTCCGGTCCCCTAAGTAGGTCAGTAGGTTACCCAGAATGCACCATCCCCTAAGTAGGTCACTTCCGGTCACCCAATGGAGGCCTCTGATTGGCTTCAGGGTTACCCAGAATGCACCGCTAATCCCCTAAGTAGGTCACTTCCGGTCACGTGACCAAATGGAGGCCTCTGATTGGCTAACTAGGTCACGTGACGTCACCACTAATCCCCTAAGTAGGTCACTTCCGGTCACGTGACCAAATGGAGGCCTCTGATTGGCTGCATGTCGATTGAGTAATAAACAGTACTTAACTATAGTCCCGTTCCGATACATACTATACTACTTATACCGTCTCGACGGCCTTTGTTCTTGACAAAACATCCATGTAGGGGTTCTTAAAATGTGAAATTAACAATGTTAGGAATTTCATATGGATTTAAAACTCAGGGAATGGCATGATAACAGTATAAATCAAACAAATCCATTGAAAACCCAATTTCAGTGAAATACATGTTTTACCCTTCAGACCCCATTTTCACGGCTCGCGCTAGTGCGACATAAGGTCTATTATGCTGGATTGAGTCACAAATCTCATTCTACTTTGTGCCCAGGATTCCAGGATCTGATCAGCAGCTAGCAGCAGAAGGAGGACTGAGTCATGAGGCAGCTGTTACTGATTGTTAACATCCTTATTTGTGGATCTCTTTCATCTGCAGGTATGACGCTCATTAGTGTGTGATATTATTAATTTAGAAAACCTTACATAGCCAGTATTGTATGATGGGGTCACGATGCACCTTAGGTTGGTACAGATGTATGTAACCACAGCATACAATACAAGATTACATTACGAGAAGACATTTTACTACGATCCTAAATTGGTGAGTACCCATCTTAAAGTGGCATTCTCACCGAGCGTTTCCCACTCACAATTCTAGTACTGTTCTAGTCTGCTATGTGGTAAGTGCGAGTGGTGAGAATGCCCCTTTAAATCGGCCAGAGTTTTTTTACATTGCCGCTATTGCTCTATGATCACGTGACCAATTTGCTGACTTAATTTTGGCTGAGAGCACCAAAAAGTTCCCCAGACATAGGAGCAGTATGGGAAAATGTATCACACCTCATGCTTTGTTCTTACATAGAATCGTACCAATAACATTGGGTTGTGTAGTAAAGAATGTTTTCTAAATGGAATATTACATTCTTATAGTGTTTTATTAGCGCCTGACCAAAACATATTACTCAGTTATTTCATATTCATCCAAGGTTGTAGCTATTTGCTATAGTGACTTATTTACCTTCATTTTTGGCTCTTAAAGCAACAAAAAGGTACCCAAAGGCAGACGTACCCTAATTCCAGACACGCTGCAATAATGTGATGATTGTGGCACTAAGCACATACATAATTATTGGTAATGTAACCATACCTGATGAATGCCCTAAACATTACCTTACCATAACTCAAGAAACTCGAAGGTAGCGCATAGGAAAATGTGATTAAAATCCAAATTACTTTTTGTATGTGGCAACCCTACACACCATCTTCCTTAGCATGGATGCTAAGTACAAGGACAAAGTTACCGGGTTACATTGTATTTATGCATAACTCTACCAGATCTGGACACAAATAACACACACCTTTCATGGTGTCCAGTGGCTTTCAAATATTTTTTCTCCTTGATAGCATTTTAGGGTGTCCGGAATTAGGTGCCTATGTCCGGAATAAGGTGCCAAATTCACATCCAATAAATCAGGCCTGACCCATATTGCTGAGGAGACAATCATTTGTAACCCGATGCATTTTCACAACAACATGTTTACCTTTCACATGCACCTATTCTAGCATTAACATATAGTTCCTAATCAGAGTAATTTGAATATGTTCACTAACTGTCCGGAACTAGGGTACTTTACTCTATGGTGAGAGGGTATGGGGAGAGGGGTGACATGCACAGGGTCACTACGGAAGAGGTGGCACGACACAGAGATAGAGATGACATGCACCAATATGCACAACATTCTTCGCTGGAGATAATCAGCCCAAATATACTGTGTTCATACCACAGCTATATTTTTCAGGTGTTTGTTGTCCTGAATTCAAAGCTCATGGAACATCCTGCTTCAAGATGTACACCATAGCTAAGATGTTAAACCAAAAAAATAATATAATCATTTCTCAGATATCTGCTCTCACCTACCTGGATACACGGCCCATGGAACATCCTGCTTCAAGTTGTACACTACTAAGAAGACCTGGGCAGCAGCTGAGGCATCCTGTGTGGCAGATGGAGGTCACCTAGCCAGCATCCACAGCAGGGAGGAGCAGGCCTTTGTATCTGACTTTGGGTGAGTGCACATTATAGCCTGAAAACAACCTTCTTTCATTAGACATTACCCTATATTGTGTTTATATTCATCCTGCTTCAGTCTATACGCAAACATTTTCACCATAAAGGACATTCGGTCCTGCAGATATTTCGTTTTGCAGGCCCGGCTTTTTTTTGCCGGCCTGGATATCAGAGGACAATCTTATTATTTTGAAATAAAATAAAAGGCAACTTTTCACACTAATAATAGTATTGAATAGTGTTACCCTGTATGTTACACATATACAAATCAATTGAATATGTAAATCAGTGAAGAAAATACAGAAAATAGTCATGCTTTCTATTTTATGCTGTAGAATCTTAATATTAGTCCAATTTACAAGCCGTAAAAACTGACATGTAGGAAAAGACCTGCAGATGACAGCCAGCCATTCGGGCCGGCACTAGACACCTTTCTGCCCGACCGGCAGGCATTTTGCCGGCTAAAGCCAGTGTCCGGCAGGATTTCGTATAGACTGACTGCTTTGTCATTGCAAAGAGGCATGGATGCAGTCCTTACAGTATTGAGATCCTCCCGACGGGTTGGCATGATGCATGAATGCAGCACCAGCGAGTTACTCAAAGGGGCTGCATTGGTGCATCTGATAACACAACTTGCTATGATCTCGCCAATACACTAAAAACAGAGCTGCTATCTGATTGGATGAGAATCTATGATGGGCACTTTTGACCAATCAAAGACACTCTTAGCTACTATAGGATGAGTGGCTAGACACTGTGGTCTATCTAGATAGATATACCACACCTAGCAGTCATAGTTACCGGTTGTAACTCTCAGTAGGGCGCCGGGGACTGTCTGAGAGTTACGGAGAGAAGTGTCATTTTTCTGCTGGTTCTGCCTATCCCTACCCATCATGTACATTTCTACACCCAATCAGCATAAGGAGGAGTGGCTGTTTCTGCTGCTTTGAGGCTTAATTGGATGATGTGAAATGTACAACTTGGTAATTATAGGCATGTCTAGACCAATTCAGGGGTGGCATTACTGCTGTAAATAGTTCGTCCCTGTACAGACTACCCTCTACAAAGTACCAAAATGTGTAGAGATGGGTAATAAATTGCAAATTCTGAAAACATAGCTAGGTAGAGGATAGATGTAGGAAGCCCCCTGTGTAATTTCAGCCCAGAAAACCGTTTATTAAGCTCAGGGGAGTGCGAATCAAACCAACCTCGCATTTGGGCTGAATTTCCAGTGATTTCTGGGCACTAAACTTCTATACCCACAGCAGTGAGCTGCGGCCATGGGTATTGCAGGCTATACTAAGCAGTCAAGGATCAATTCAGTCAACAGGCTCAGTCTACATCGTGTGTCTTTGAAGTGCCTAATCCATGACTGGTGACCTGATGTCTGCCTCACTTGATTGGGTACTTCACTGCTTTGATTGGGTGCCGTCCTGCATTGATTGGGTAATCAGCAGTGTTAATAGCCAATGTACATTTCATGTAGTTATGAATAGAAGTCGTCTGGGCCAACACACAGTGTGGTGTCCAATGCATACGTGTACCCCAGGCGCCTGTTTCTTAAGATGTGTTTCTAGGAGCATTATTTTCAGGTCTTAATAGAGCAGAGTTAATATAGCCATAGGTAACAAAAAATAGCCAGTTGCCAAACCCGAAAAATTAATATTTCTATTTTAGATATATTAACAAAAATATTAGTATAACGACTTATGAATCAGAATTGCCAATTTTTTGGCTGTTGGTTACCTTCAAAGTAGTTGTATTAGGACATTTCTAGATATATTGCCATTCAATATATTGAGCTATATTAGTGCTACCAATATACTAAGAAAGATTAGAGACAGAGTATAGTGTGGAATCCCCGTTAGACGGAGGGGGTGCCCCAGTGCAGGAATAGCTGCAGGCGCAGAGCGTTGCTGCCATCTAGGTGTATCGCAGCAGAAATTCTCCCTGATGTTGGTGGCGCCATCTCTCCTCCATAGTACTAACTTCGAGATCAGTCAGTAAGGCCCCACCAGCAATGATAAATACCACATACAACAACATGTGAACATTGAAGGATTATAAGTAACAGATAGATACCTGTATGAGGGTTCTTTGAAATCTATAGCCGACCATAGGGAGGCTGTCTAAAGTCTAAAGTCTGAGAGTCTCACCTCTTGGTATTATATTGAAAGGCTTCATGTGTAATGCAATTAAATTGCCAATAAAAATCTCAACAGCAACATTGCAAAATATATGAGTAGTCGATACAATTTATTGTCAAACCTTTTAGTTATCACATGATAAGTATTCACATTGTATATTCACAAATGTTAATCTTAAACTTTTCTCAAAGAAATAAGAACTACTTGAAAAGTATGTACTATAGCTATTTGAGTTTGATTAGATAATGTACCGACTACTTTTAATCATGTTTATTTATTTCACATCTTCATAATTTGCAAACAGACCAGGCTCCAAAGAGATCTGGATTGGAGTAGCTGGTGTGGTACCAAACATGGCCTGGTCAGACAACACTAACATGGACTACACCAACTGGTATGGAGGTGAGCCTGATGAGAATGGTGAGGGCTGTGGCAGGCTGAAATCTAGCATATCATTTCTCTGGGCAGATATGATCTGTACAAATACTTACCACTACATATGCAGAGCTGGTAAGTAACCATACAGCTTTCCTATTATTGTAACACATTGATAAGATCTCTGGACAATGCGGACAGTGAGTGGGATATATAATAGTTATTTTATTTAGGAACTTGTAAAATAATAAGTGTCAGATATTGGTCGCAAAGGAATGTACACATTGCCACAAAAACTTCACTCAGTGGCAAAATGGAAGAAGTTGAAAAGCTATCTTTGACCGAAATGTTTTCCATGCATGTGTTTGTATAACTAGACTCTTAGTCTATTTAGTAGGGTGTTTACCCCCTATACGGAATATACATCGTATATAACTCTATATCCCCTCCTCAGGTAGATAAGTATGTCAGGAATACATTGCAAAAAACCGTTAATACAAGCTGAATAGCCTGTTCAGGGCACACCAATGCAGCTGTTAGCAAGTTAGTACTAGGTACATGGCATGTGCATACATATTCTTATTTCCGTTCCTAACTACTAAAAATACAGTCTAACACATAAAAACTTTATTGAAGCCAAAGAAGTATGTGCTAGGATTTAATATGCTACTTGTCGATTAAATTGATTAATCATGTCAATATCAGCTGATTAACTCTTGTTTTCTTGATCAGCTACACTTCTAATAACAATAAAATATAGTAGTTAATCCCCCCCCCCCCACGTAGAGAAATGTGTTTTCTATCTCCCCATGCCATCAGGCTGACACATTTTATTGGCATCTAGAACGGAAATGGGAATAGGTAACATGTGTCCTACTCTGAGACCGTCACAGAAAGGCACAGGGTACACTTGCAGATAGATTCCTGCATTAATACAATCAACCTGCTTTAGTTAATGTGCTATTTATCAAATCCTTACATAGTTTAAGAATATAGGGTCTTGGCTATGAAAAAAGTGGCTTTATTTAGTGCAAATTCATTCTAGTTCCCGAGCACCATGCCAAAATGTATGTCAAAGCACAGAAACGACCGTTTTCACGGCTCTGAGCGGTGCAGGTAAACACCCTATATTTAGTCATCATACTTCATTCATCACATCTATGAGCTTCTTGAGAACCTGTCGGACCTTATAGTCCAGGGAGAAAACATGTGTTTGGTAAATTCACAACACTTAGTGGTGTATATTCTCATCACACAGTCTCACAGTTGAATAAATAAGTAAATGGAAGGCCTGAACCCATGGCACATCAGCTGACTATATACCATTTGGGACTATCAGTAAGGCACTTTTCATACAAACTACATGCAGAAAGTACCTAAATATCCAAATTATCACCAGTGCAAGAGTGGGTCTCTTACCCAGCTAACAAAAATAATGTTGTTTTACCTCAAAATAACGTTTAAACGTTACATGATAAGGAGCCATAGAGAAATGCTAAATAACATTGTATAACGTTTTTTGGTTTACTGGGTTATCTCAATTACCATGGAGATACTGATAAGGGGTCAATGTATAATAGTAGAGGCAAGGAACACAATGGTAAGGTCTATGGAACCAGCTTGTTATAGATATAGATATGATTTATAGGCAATTCCAATAACTATTTTTGTAACCCCCCTATTTGATTCAAGAGAATTCACTAATCTATCTCATGGAAGAAAAAGCTTTCACAACAAATTGACAATAAACAGGCTTCAAGAGTTGTTTTTTTATCTCCATATATATTTTCTACATGTTTATATCAATTACCAGATCTAGATTTGGAGGAAATCTAATCAGAAATGGTTGCTCTAAGCGGTTATTAGTTAACATGGTTTTGGGTGGACAGTGAACTTTACACTCCATCCACCAGGGGGTGTCATAGGCCAGACAGGACCAGAAATCTGCAATAATCCCATGAAAAGACTTCTTTCAGCATTTTTCAAAATATTCAAAGTTTGCAGTACAGTCTGAGTCAACAAAGGATGTAGCTACCCTCCCAGAAATATTATAACCTTTTTGAGGTATTTTGAGATTGCTGAGGGACAATGCTAACCTAAAGGAGAACTCCTAAGTGGACCCTCTTAGTACTCTTTGTTCTTTGCCGACATGTAAGGTTTGAGAGTTTTGTTGTAGTGATAACCTGACCTACTTTATTTTTCTTCAGGCTATCAGTTAAAATGAGCACTTGTCTATAATATTGAAGGATTTCTTGTTGATTTTTTTCAGTTTTACAAAATACGGTGAATAATCTTCACATTCTTTTCAAATGTATTTTACAACTTAATACAATTTACAAAAGTGTGATGTCATGAAATGTTCAAAATGGTTGCACATACAGTGTATTGTACTTCATGTTTCAGAAACACAAGCCTACTTTATGCTGATGCCTGATGGTGTACCTGTAGATGCAGCGGTTAAATCCTCAACTAGACAGACGGTGTGGTCAGCCATTGAATGTGCTGCAAAGTAAGAAATATGTATGCAGGATTTGTTTAAGTTCCGTATAAAGGGTCTCAACGAAATACAAGGCCTTTCGAGGTTAATCTGTTGGGCAAATACTGAACTTAAACTGTTCCTGTATTTATTTTTAGATGTGTCTGTTAGGTCATAACGGAGAAAAAGACATTCTCTTAACCTGCTTCATCTTCAACACGTCCGGACTCCGCCATGACACCTTACTCAACATTCACTTCGGGTCGATGTGCCTGCACCACTTTCTGTGTGAAATAGTCCCCCCTCTTTTATTGTCTAAATCATCCTTTTGTGTACAAATTAGGCCTGCTATTCGAATAAAAAGTGTTAATTTCTTTAAAACGAAGATGATTGAATAATATATTGGTCAAAAACAATTAATCTACCTTTAATACAAATACTTGTTGCTGACAAGTTGATTGGGGTCACACTTTCCTGGCTCTGTCACGTTATGAAGGCTCAACCAGATTCTTTAGGGGGTTTGAGCCTAATTCATCTATTGTATGTCCAAATATAGGATGTTTTCTAGTGATTGGGCTTTGTTCTCATGATAGTAGCTGTATCTTAACTCCAAATTGACCAAACTGTCAAAATGGAGATCCGCAAAATATCAATATATGGCCTCGTTCAGCTGATCGTCAATTTGTATCTCCGTCGTACCAAAACGTCGAGATTCGTCCAGGAATCGACCCCTGGCCACCGTGGTGCGAGGCATGAGTGCTGACCACTATAATATCTTAGACATCATGGCTATGGGAACCTCAGCAGGCGATTTTAACCCGGGGACCTTAGATATCCTTACGCTATACCGGAAGTGAAGTTTTCATGAAATACGGAGGTTTAATGAAATACGGGGGCTGGTTATTCACCTTTAGTGAAATACGAGACATCTTAAAAAACCATTGATTTTATTCTTCCAGGTGTCAGACGGATCCCCAATGTGTACACTTCACCCTGGCTGAAGACGGAGGTAAATACCGCTGTGAGACCTACACCTCCTTGTACAGACCTCCAACTGCAACTCTACCTACTGACAACTACAAGAAGATTGTCTAGGTCTGTCACCAGACCTTCACAAAAAGAACCTACCAAAATGACATGCCCTTGCACGCTAAGCTGATTATGTCCATTGCACCTGTTTCAGAACAGTTCCACAACTCTCAGTGTTGATTACAGTCAACTCCCTCTATTGCGACCACCCTTGGGACTATCTCAAAGTGGTCGCAATGGTGAGGTGGTCGCAGTAGGGGGAGTTTGGATAAGTGTAGGGGGTTATTTGAAAATAAGGGCAAAAATAGGTGGGTCGGGGGCATTGCCTCTATGTTGTTGAGTGGCACCTGCTTTGGGCAAACTTACCAATTAGCAATTAACAACCAGAAACATTTTTGTGCTCCAATATTGCTATATAAACACAAGAAACCTATTAAACAAAAAGCATTAAGCCCCTTAATCATAAAGGGGCGGGGGTCACCACCCCTTCTTTTCATTTTAAGAAGGGCTCTGATATCCACCCGCTACTCAGGTGAGTGAATGGTGGCGGAGGGGGGAGGGCTTCTGCTCCTCTCTTTGGTGTTCGACCACTAGTCAGGTGACTTAATGGCGGTGGAGGGGGGAGGGCTTCTGCTCCTCCCTTTGATGTGCGACCACTAGTGGGCGGAGTCTGTCCCTTGATGTCACATGTGCGACTACTGGTAAGGTGAGGGGATGCTGGCAGGGGGGAGGGGGTGGTCGCATACTGTCCCTCTGATGTGCGATCACTTGTCAGGTGAATGGGTAAGGTCAGGGGAGGGATACATTTTTGAAGATCATTTTTGGACACAGTGGTCGCATTAGAGGGAGAAAAGGGCACATTGGGACTGGAATTACAGTGGTCGGAGGGTGAGGTGGTCGCAATAGAGGGGTGGTCGCTATAGGGGGAGTTTTATATATTAAAACAAAGGGGAAAATGCTTGGGACTTCCCAAAACTGGTCGCAATGGCGAGGTGGTCGCTGTAGAGGGGTGGTCGTTAGGAGGGAGTTGACTGTACTATATTGGACCATGTAGGGTGGAACCACCACTTTCGGATGCTCGTTGGCAGTACAAACGTGACTAATTTTCGCTGGGCTACACTTTACTTACTATTCCACTTAGAGCTATTATTATGATATATTTGGAGAGAGGAATGTCGAAAGATTATACCTATTGATTAATTTAAGTGTTTTTATTCATTATAATTCTTCATCAAAGTTTCGTATTTAAAGTCCAAATTTCACGTTATGTCCGACACGTTGGATTCCCTTTGTTATATTCAAGTAATAGTGACAAATTTATCTTGCTATGATGGCAAGCATGACATAAATAATCCAGGGTTTGAATGTTGCTAAAGATATTCAACATATCTACATCTGAACTGTACATTTAACTTTATTAAACCTAACCAGTATAGAAAATATATAGCTACTTTCTTCATAACTTTAGTGTTATAACAAACCTGTCCGACATTGGGTACAAACCAGGCATTAGCTCCTCTTCACAAAACAGGCCTACGTCAGTGCATGTTCATGCACAGATAATAATGATTTGCATGCAAGCTATTTTCTTTGTTAGTAAGAAGAGCACTTCAATTTTACTATGATAATCACTTATATGGTATAGAACTTGCTATATATCATTATTTTTAATGCTAAAAGTGTCCGACTTAAGGTGTTTGTTCGTCTCTGGGTGAATCTACCATATATCTCACACTCATGAACCCATAATCAAACTGTGTCTTAATTCAACACGTTTCCTAAAAATTGTCATTAATAATGTAAAAAAGTCTAAGGTGGAAACACCAAATTGATAATCAGCATAGAAGCCAGACCTGAATCAGATTTGAAAATAAAACGTCGTACAGCATGATACCAATCTTTAACACAATACGAAGCTCTGCTTACAATAAACATATTTTGTCTCATACCACCAATGGGATACAAACATCAATTTCTACAATAAATCTTTGAACTTGATTTGATTGTGATTTGTCATTTTTGCATCACCAACTAAGGCAATCAATATTATCCCAAAAAGTCATTTAGCCAATACTGCAGATTAGTCATCTTTTTGCATAAAATTGGCAGAGTATACATTTTACCTTAATTTACCTTAATTTTTACATAGTTCTGGGCTACTCAGCATGGTCAAAAAGTAAGGTAACTGCTGTTTTCTTATGTAAAAACAATAGTTTTTACCTGTTTCCTAAATTTAGATACATATATGCATAGGTTTGATAGATGTATGATTGATATGGGTGGGTCGATCAGAAACTCTAATATACATGTGTAGGGGCCATTAATTCCCGCACCTGAGAGATAGGCCTGCAGGGGTGACCCCGCTCAGGTAATGACTGCGCCAATCCAGCAACGTGAGACACGGTCTATCTGATAGGACAAGGGGATGTAGCTCAGTGGTAGAGCAATCACTTTGCAGGCGGAAGGCCCCGGGTTCGACTCCTGGTGTCTTCAGAACTGTGTCCCTCACACATGTATACTCCACCACATTTTTGGTTTATAATGCTTCTGTCATGTGATTACGGTGACAAAATGTGGTTAAGTTATATGTAAAATGGTGCATTAAATTGAATGTATACATATTGAAGATAGTACACAGCAAGTCTAGTGATAAACAAGACTCTTTTAAGCAATTTATAGTAAAGTTGGTAATGCGCTGTAGAATTGTCAAGGTTCTCAATATTTCCAAAAAGCTTGTCAACCCACAATTGAAAGAGTTATTGAAGGGTGATCATCAAACCTAATATGTGGCTACTCCAAAGAAATTTTGAAGTCACTGTGGTGTTTTTAAGACATCAACTGTGTAATATTTTAGTCGTACGCTCCACCACTTTTATTCTAGGTTGTATTTGTCCTTTGATAATAACTGAACCCCTACGAGTTAACCCCTCCACTTATGGTTTTCATGGAACCAAGATGCCAGTGCTTCAATCTGGTAAATTAGTTTTAAGATTAATTATGAATCGGGCTTACCACATTTTCTTTTTGATTTCCATTATTCACCAAATTAGTATTTGTTAGGATTTCTGACACACACAGTGATGGGGCTTTTGGTATTTGACATTTATATGTAATGCAAAAAAAAACCAAATTTCACATTCAGATACATAGGGTACTCCTGTAGCTCTAACATATAGAGTATTAGCCACAGGGACGAGTAACCCTATCCTAGTAAATGTTTTTTATTATTAAGCAACTTCACGTTTAAGGATCCTGTTTAGATTTAATGTTGCCTAAATAGCTTGCAAATGAATAAGGAATGGATAATAAAAATTCAGTCACAAATTCCTGATACCTTAGTTCATTGGTGGCTGGACAACATGTATCCCCTAGACATGTACCCCCGGACATCTACCCCCTACCAGATATCTACCTCTAGTACATCGACACTAAAAAGGTAACTTGTCTCCAGACTCTTCCAAGTGCCCTGGTACCAGTTTATATAGCTCCTGCATCGGTGCATCGAATGTTTAGATCTGTGCGGCACCGACCCACGCCAGTCCGATGATTCTTATCAGGGCCAACACAGAAAAAATCCAGAGTCGGGAAACCTGGCTCTGCTTTGGCAATTTGACAAGGAAAGGGGGTGGCAAGCAAAACTGTTTAGTAAGAAGACCCAACTAGCTCCACCTGGTACATGCCAGCCCTAAACTTGTCGAAAAGTTACTCACCATTTCCCCTGCAGGTGGCCATTGTCTAGCACAAATGTGTATCCTTGGGAATAAATTGATTAATTCCTATCTTAATATAATACTGAGTATCACTTTACCTATATGTTGATATGGAGAATTCTGTGAAGTATCTAAGGAAAACATAAGATAAAGTAAAAAATGCATAATGTTGGCAGCATTAAGGAAATAGATGACAGGTGTAGAGTGAACACACCTCTTTTCTGTCATTCACCAGGGCAGAAGTAGGCACATGTCCCTGCCTTGGTATGATCCACAAATATGCACACAGTCCATTGCTGATGAGTAGCCTATCCTCAGTAAAGACTTGATGATACATTATGTGAACCCTTGGTGGCACTAGTGTATTAGATATATATATATATATATATATATATATATATATATATATATATATATATATATATATATATGTGGTTATGTATTTAAACAAATTGATAAAATAATCTTGTCATCTGGAACCAGACGAAACTCATACATTTGAAACCCTAGACCTCCCACCCTTATGCAATCATGAGCCTAAGCTGTGGCTAATCTAGGCCTGCATCAACTATCTTAGTTTGACAACCTTGACAAGTCTAGGGTTGTCTTGTGGGATGGTCACCTGGCAGGTTGTCAATTTAACGAGTTGAAGCTTGTTGATTCTATGCCGTTCACTTAGAAGACCCTAGGGTCGTCCTGTAAGACAACCTTTTAGACTCCTGAGCTCGCCAGAGTTTTTCAGTGAACGGTGTGAGGGAGCCCAACGTTCCGTTCGGCGCCAGCCTATGCTGGCCCCATCTGTCCCGTCCAGCTCCCCCACACTCGCCACAATATATAACCCCTGACATCTACCTCCTGGACATTTATTCCCTTGGACCTCTACTTTGATTATTTAATAATTACAATTTCACTTTATAATTCATAGTCAGATTTTCCGTTCAATTTAAGATATCTCCCGTGGGATTAGTGTAAATGTCTCAGTTGATTTAAGGAAAATATAATGTCCCCATATCAAATTGAGTGGTCCAGTGTCATATATGGTTCGGTTGCTTGGAAGAAATCGGTTGCTGAGAATGCCACTACAAGAAGTTGACCACAGAAGGTGGACCACATTGTAATCTTTGTGGAATTGTAAACTTCAATATCCTAGAGGTTTCCAGATAGATTATCATCTGTTTGTCATATGAACGGAGGTCTTGTTCAAAGGCCTGGGTTCTTGTTCAGGCATGTACTTTATTGTCATGATGCATGAATGCACCCTTTAAGAGTAACTTGACGATGCTGCATCCAAGCATCATCTTTAACAGGTTTGATATACTCCCGGGGGGAAAGCAATGTATTGGTAATGTTGACAAAGGGTGTAATACATCAAAACTTGGAGGGTTATAGACAGAAGTCCACGATAATCTGTCTGAATGACAGGTTTCTCTGCCTCGTGTAATACAATCCAATGCCCCACAAGGAGTTCAGACTGATTAGAGTGGATCTCTGTATTTCTTTTATATAATGCTTGATTAATTTAATCAAAATATACATTTAAAGATTGGTTTCATAGCTATTTTGGTGATGTCATCATGGAGAAACAGGCCATGGAGCATCAGTTTCTCCACGGGGGTGTGGAGAGCGACCAATTTAGTACTTGAGCATAGTAACTTATCAGTTTTCAAATCTCCTTCTTAATTTAAATTAAATGTTACATTTCGTTTTTCCATTTTCTAGTTGATAATACATATATCAAACTATTATGTTATTTGCGATTCTCAATAGAACAACACTATTCCGTTTAAAACTGCATTCGGGCTGTTGTACATATGCTTGCTATAAGAGGACCAATTGAATTATCTATTGTGCCTGTGTAAATGCCGTTTTCACCCTCGCGAGGCATTGATATGATAATCTGAATGTGAAATACTAGAGCAATGCCATTAGGCAGAAAAAAAGGTATGCTTCACGTAACATGACAAGAACATGTAGGGTTTTAGAAATATCTTTTTAAACATGAAAATACTACCCAACCTCTCTGAAGACCCTAAACTTGACAAAGAAAAGGTAAAAATACAAAATTGCATTAAAAGAAAACTTACAGTCAGCCCTGTTTTGATAGGGTCAGTTGGGTGACCTGCAACAAACCCTTGTTTTTGTGGCCCTATGGGACTAATGGCTTCCCTACAGTGTTTACATATCACATTATGTGTCTGTCGCTGACAGACTCTGTACACATACAATAATTGTACCAGTATACATATGGAGCAAAAGCTAACATAAAGTCTCATATATATATATAAGCAAAACTAAGCTTAAGGATTTTAGCCCTTTTTAACCGCTACTTGTTACTGAATGTGATAGGGCCCCATTTTAAGTCCTGGCGAGTAACTCCCCCCAGCTGCAAGAATGCATCATGCCAACGCTTCTGGAGTATGGTTTGATACTTGAATTGACACTTGATGACTGGCTGGAACTGAGGCTGGAACAGCGCCATGCATGACGGAGACAAACAGCCTGCAAAGAGCATACCACATTGATGTACTATGCGGCCTTTCAAGGGTCAGTATTTATTATCCTACATCATGCAGGGTGTGGCAGTGCTGCTCTGTGATGCCCAACTCGACCACTTCTCTCAGCACCGAGCTGCTGTGACGTCCTTTTACAGCCCGTGATAAGCTTTACGTCAGGTGGGTCACCTCCAGATCTTTAAAAATCGCGAAAATATGTACAGCGAAAATATCTATGTTAACAGTATGGCTGGGAGGATGGCTGGTGGTGGGTGTAGGAGTGTGAGTGTCAAGGGTCAGCAGCACCCCTACTGGAGGAGGACCTGTCATGGCCTTATCACCTTGGTCATAGCACTAAGTCTGATTACTGGCACAGCATCTGCACAGGATAATGACACAGGTCCCCCAACATCTTGTTCACACCAAGACAAGTAAGTGAGAATTTATTCTTTTGTTATTTTAGCAGTTCTTGTTTTTACATAAATGTATAGCCCTTAATTCAAACCAGAGTTTAGTCAAATCAAACTCCATGGAAAAAGCTCCAGCCTGTGCCAAAATTGTCGGTCAGAGGAGCTTAGTATTGTCTTATGGCAAGTGGAAGGTCTTCAGATAGACAACCTTAAACTCTTATATCTTATGACAGTAACTTAAAAAACTCTTAGAAGTCTTTTGGAGTTCTATTTGACAACCTTCTTAAGAAGCGTTGGTGTTGTCGGTGTAAGTTATGACTATGTAGCCTTTAACCAGTTAAAAAGGTCAAATTAAACAATACCCCTTCACCCAGGCAAATATCAGCCTCCGCCTGACGCTGGCCTTGTCACCTATAGCACTCATATCCCACTCAGGATTCTCTACCCACTCAGGATTGCTCAAGAGTCTGGCTATGCTAGATCCTCATGCTAGAGTCTGGCAATGCTGGACTCTGGAGAGAGTTTCTTTCCGCCCGCAAGAGCCCAGCATTCTAAGACTCTAGCATGCGGATCCAGCATAGCCAGACTCACAAGCAATTTTAGGTGAGCAGAGGCTCTAGATGAAGGTGCAGCATAGCCTGACCCTCACTAGAATGGTCCTTGACCCATCTATTATAGTCCAGCAGTGCCTGATCCTTGTATGAGAGTGCTATTAGGGCCACAGACAGGTAAAATCAACAAATCGACATGGACCTAGTGACAAGGGAAAAGACCCATTTCTTAAAATCGACAAATGACATAGGCATTCCTTAAAATCGACAAGTGACATCAGGGCTGGTGGCATTGTTACTGTGTTAGTGACAAGGGACAAAACCCTTTTCTTAAAATCGACAAGGGACATAGGCATTTCTCAAAAGTGACACAGCTACCCCCGTCTGGGGTCCTGCTATCGTCGACATGGGCAGACGCTGATATTAGCCTGGGTGTTGTCCTACAGACAGGCTGGTATGCAGGAGGAGGAGGGATCACCAGAGGGTAGACTAGTGAGACACCTGCTGCAGCGGTACCAGCGTATGGGCACCATCTCCCGCCCCACCTCCAAGTCTGGGACCACCATTGTGAGATTCGGGATGCGGCTTATACAGGTGGACCTGGATGAGAGAAACCAATTCATGAGGACATCGGTGTGGGTCAAATATGTAAGTCTCAAAGCCATTACATCAGTGTTTTGATTTCTTATTCTTAATATTAGCTCTATTTACATGTGTTCCTAAGACCGTAAAGTAGCCCTATTGTTCTTGCATTTTTGTGTTATTTCTTTTATGGCGGCGGATAATTGCGGACATTAGCACTAGATGAATGAAAAATGACAGCTTGTAGTGTATTCACTGTCTTAAAGGACACTTAATGTTATAAAAGTGTTATTAATACTGACTACTGTTTTCGACGTAATAAGCACACACCCCCCGTTTTGGGCCGACTACAAATAACCAAACATATCTCAATTCTTTACCACATCTAAACTCTGAGCTACTAAAAAGTGTCTGTGCGCTTATTACCTTGAAAACGGTAATGTGATTTACTGAATAAATTGGGAATCAAGGCCAGTGGGATAGGGCCTCTATTTATCAGACGGCCTATTTATCATGTTATGAGATATATGTGCCTCTACATGGGTAAAAATCTTTTAAAAATCGGCGGACACAGGAAAATCTGGGATAAAAATTGACCCACAGGAGGTTTTCTCTTTGTTCTTATATAGCTAAAATTCGACACAATGCCACTGCTCTACTGCTAAAATTCGACCCGGCGACACAGTCAAAATTGCGGGTACCCATGTAGAGGCACATATAGTAAAGTAAAGATATTTCAACTACCCATAAAGGGTAAAAGCAGATGCAAAAGTTAAGCTTATTGGGTGACATGAAGTAAGCAATAAACACTGAATCACTTGAACCAATATGTGAAATACCTAGGGTTGTTTCAAGCTATTTATTAATACCTCTGGTTTCTTAATTAGCGCTGGACTGATGAATTTCTACGCTGGAACTTGGATGACTTTGGTGGCCTAAGGCGTATCACCCTACCATGGGACAAGGTTTGGACACCAGACGTCGTACTCATCAACATGTATGTCCTTAAAGATGAGTTAGGAGCTAATTTGGGGTCGATTTCTTTTTTTACACATTGTATATGTATTCTTTTACCACAGCGGGCACGGAGAACAAAGCATTTTACACCTCTTTTATACTGTATACAGCTAGTGGCATACAGTTATTATAGGACTAGTACCAATCTGTAGGGGTATTCACTGTATTTCGCATACATATTGTTACACGTCCTATAACTACTACATAATGCTTATATCAGTGTGTATGTAAACTTCTAAATCCATCTAACGCTAATAAATGCATAAATTCAAGGTCAGAGGGCCTGTTTATGTAATAGAATGGGGTCCCCTGACCTGTTCGGACATGGTTTTCCATCTATTCTTTGCATTTCTAAGTATCAGTAGAAATTAAAAGTTTACACACACATTAGTATAGGCATTAGGAAAGCAAATACATTTTGTAACTGAAAAGTAAGAATTGGCCCAAAATTAGCTCCTAACCCTTCTTTTTAAAAATATCCCTCAGTACTTTTAGATCATACCATGTTTTATATGTGGCACTGGTGAGTTACTCTCCATATATATCATTATGACAAAGAGTAAAGTTGCACAACACAACAATTGAATTAGGTTTGGAAAGAAAATTCATATTCATTACAGATAATTAAACATCATATATATATAAACCCTACATTCCAAAATGATCGGTATAGTCAAGACCAGATAATTTGGCGCAGCCGCCAAAGAGAAAGTCAATTGATACAACTGTAGGGGGTCATTAGGTGAGTGTAACTTTCTCAACAGGGGGCATCCCAAAATGTCTAGTGGTCATCTTTATTACCTGCAGGGTGTCATCACCACCATAAATGACTACCCTAAACTCCAGGGTGTGCCCTTAAATCCTCAGAAGTAGTATATCAATATAACCTCAATCACATTTCGAAGGGCTTGTTAAACTAGTAGGCCTATTGTAAAATGGTATCTAATGGTGATATGTTAGCACCTATCAAGGGGCATTAAGACCTCTCAGGCCAAACAGCAACAAATAAGATAAGTTGTTGGCTCATCATTGGTGAGTAGCAAGGAAAATAACTTCATGAGGAACTTGCCTCAGATAAACTATATTCTGTATTCAACCCCAAAACAAGATTTATATCAAATTATATGTCATTGACATCAGCTTTGCCTTGGATTCAAACAGTATGTCTGGTGGTTCGAGTCCTGATGACTTAGGGGACGTGACAGCCGAGCATACCGGGAGAGTGTATTGGTCTCCTCACCGCACTTACAGCTCCGTCTGCCTCATAGACATAACCCACTTCCCCTTTGACCAGCATCGCTGTGAGATGTGGTTTCAGAGCAGGTCAAACCTCGCTTGGCTCTTGGATCTGCAACCATACATGACCGCTCCCTGGGACTTGGATACGTACATGGATAGTTATGAGAAAACACAAGGGTGGGAGATTATCAACAATCAAACCGAAAGGTAAGTTGAGGTTTAATTGTTCATTGGCCCCAGAGTGCTTTGGTGTGTGTTCTACATAAACTCATGTTCCCAACGCTGAACTCTACACTCACGGGTCCAGTCGAATTTATAAAATTATGTTTTTTAATTTCATATAATTCTTGACTGCCCTGTAGTTTATAAAACACAGTATGGGAGGCTATCAAATATAACAGTTTCTGTGATTTTCCTCAATTTCCATTAGTTCATATATACACATTAATAATTGCATAGGCATAAACATATAGTAGTAAAGTCATACTCATTGGATAATTGAATCATGTGCAATTGAATCATGTGCAATTTGCACAAATTAAAATTGAAATAAATGAATCTTTTTGAGCTTAATACCCTACCACAATTTTCATAATTCAGAAAAAATTATCTCAAAGCAAGTAGATTTTGTAGTTTGTAGATCAAGATCATAACTAATATCTTCTGAGAATAAGAAAGCTATCTAGAAATAAAATAGAGCATGAGAAAAAAAACAAAAAAAAAAAACAAAAAAAAAACAACAACTATCTTTCTGTACCTTCAACAGATTTGGTAATTTTGGGAAAACGGCCATGGGGCTCTCCGCTCGGCCGGCTCTGCTGTTTACACTAAAACTAAGGAGGCGGCCAGGCTACAACTGCCATCTACTGATGGCTCCCTGTGTGTTCCTGGGGGCCCTGACCCTGGTAGTCTTCTGTCTGCCTGCAGAGGGAGCCGACAGGGTCAACTTCTGTAAGTACTACTTATTGGTTTGAAATATAAGATTTACTAAGCTTAAGACTAGTACTGGGATTGCCATATTTAATACCCCTTATTGAATACAATATGGCTGTATTCATTGGGCTAAGAAAAAGTAGTTTTTCCTTCCTTAAATGGCTTCAAATAAAAGAATTAACACAAAAAGCAACTACATTGATACCGCTCTGATGTGTTTCACTCTTGGCAGCTGGGGTGCATCCCTCACAGCCTGAGGCTTCATGGGATACTGCCGCAGTCCCCACTCGTGAAATACAGTAGAGAGGTATCAATGGGCGTTGGCATCGTCTATTTTCTTCCTGTTTGTAAACTCTGTATATTGACTAACTACTAGAACATGTTAGTCTCACTTTATAAGTAGGTCACATTACTGTAAGTAGGTCACATTACTGTAAGTAGGTCACATTACCGTAAGTAGGTCACATTACCGTAAGTAGGTCATGGTGCTGATCACACTAAAACGGTGCTAATTGTAGCAAAATAAACTATGTCAAATTTTGCTTAATATATAAAAGTAATAGATTCTAATATCTACTCTGACAGACTGTTTGAGATGTGATCCATCAACTGTTATAAAGAGGATAGGTGGGTCGCTATACATGCCATTTTGTAAATATGTCATCAGTATCAGAGTGTCAACATATCTATTTCTTTGAAATCCAATGAGTCATGGAATTGCATTGTTTAGAAGACATATATGGGTCAAGCCGCTGACTTATGTAGGTTTGGTCTTTTCAGGCCTTTTAAGCTTTATAAGCCTACAGAATTAAGACTTTTGCTTCAAATGCTTATATTCTTTGGCATGTGTGAGAAAACATCCTAACCTTTCAGGGGAAAAGATATTTTTGTGTATGGGACCAAGATTTTGTCTTTTATGGCCCCCCAAAGGCAAAAAAGCCCTAGAAAACAACAAAAATGACAAAATGACATGTTTTACATGTTTTACATGCCCCTCAGTTAATCTGAGGAATCAATAGCCCATCCCAATTATTTTTTTCCATTAGGCCTATGTTATAGTAGATGGATTCAAGAGATTTTACCATGATATGTATCTTTGATTTTTTACTGTAGACTTTTTGCTGTGAATTTGTCACTTATTGTCAATCTATGTTATTATATTAGTGTCCTCACCTAGTAATTAAAGAGATACCACGGTATAACTTTTTTACCCCTCATGTTCAGGTAACATGTGGGCCTTATACTGGAAAAAGAAAATTTTCCAAAAAATCAAATCCTCTAGGCTCCAGGGGCAGATGCATACTTGATACAACATAAAAGCATGGAGTAACAATTGCCTTTTCTTTCTCTCCTGTGGATATTTCTGGCTATATATTGAGTTGTTATGTTCCAAGAGGACTTGCAGTGACAGGGGGTAAGTGGTTGATAGCTATGGTTGATCATCCCTTCACCCAGCACACCCAAATGCTTCACTATGACAAATTTGAATCCCTGATGGTGTTACTCCGTGCTTTTATAAGTTGCAGCGCTACTCCGTGCTTTTAAGTACCAGCAGGCAAATCCTCCCTGATAATTAACTTCTTTGTGCTCTAGAGGGTACCTACAGCACTCCTAGATCGTTTTAGTGCTTCATAATCAACAATGACTCATATATTTAGAATCTGTGGGTAAATTAAAAACTTTGAGTAACTCTCGAAAAAAAGACTCACAGAAATGCTAATATCCAATATATCTAAGTTTTAACTAATTCATTGCTTTGCTACCAACCCTCTCAGATGGTCTGCACTCTTAAATGTGGAAATTACACATTTCTTTTCCTATTTATTGTGATATTAGCCATATTCAGGCCTGTACTGTGAAAGGTGGGTGATGGAATGGGCTAAAGTACTAGCTTTACACAAAGGTAGATATGTTGAAGATAATACAGAGTGAGTAACAAGAGTATTTGACCTCTTTTCAAGAAGTAGGAGTAAAGGTGGGGAAGTGTGATAAAACTTTTCAATTTTTCAAAAAAATCCAAATTTCACAGGCCCATATCTCAGATTTTTTAATTTCATGATTTCAATCTTTATTGGGGTTGAACATGTATATTGTGCCATGCTGTAAATGGAATTATTAGTTGCTCTGTTGTATTTAATAGGAAAATAAGGTGTCCCTGTACTTAAAAGCAGAGAGTAACACGAAAAAATACCCTTTCTAATCAAACTGGCACATTTTACTGCTTAGGTTATTCAATATTACCAGAAGATGAGAAAATTAACATTACCGTACCATCGCGATTTAGCGCCGGGGCGCTCTTCAATTTGGAGGGGCCTTTATACCCAAGACAGGCGCTTATTCAAGATCCTATTTTAGTGCTTAAGGAACCTTTCAAGACCTCTGTACCCCCGGCGCTTAAACAAGACCGGCGCTCTTTTGAGACCGGCGCTTAATCGCAACGGTACGGTAATCAGTGAGTTCTCTGTTTGATGTGTTTCAGCCATGAGCCTGTTCAGCAGCTTCCTGGTGTTGCTGCTCGTCCTGGTGGAGTCAGCCCCGCCAGCCGCAGGCTCTGTGCCAAACCTGGGTGAGTTGGAGTTAGGTTCCCTCCAAACAGAACTTGTGAATTGAACATTCGCAACTGGGGAGAATCTGAGGAAGTCACCGCCCAGTAAAAAAAAACCGTTATACTACATTTTGTAACGTTATTTAACGTTATATAACGTTTCTCTAAGACTCCTCACTATGGCATAACGTTATACACAGATTTAAAACGTTATTTTGACGTAAAATAACGTTTTTTTGTTAGCTGGGCGTAACTCAAGAAAGACACAAGATATTCTCAAGAACTGTGAACATATCCTATTCACAAAATGAACTTGGGAATTCAACGTTTGAAACTTGGGGAAATGACACAAGTTCAACTTGTTCAAAAGACTGACGGAATATGCCACAAAACATGCACAATTTCTCCTGGGGATCACGAGCCAAGATAGGCATGAGTGCCGCTTGAGATTTTTTTTGCAAGGTTGCTTCATTCGACTGAGTAAATCACAAACGTGTTGCCGTTCTCACAATAGCCAGAATAGAAAGGCATAAAAATATAACGGTAATATGTCCTAGAGTTCTTAAAGTCAGTCACACATAGTCGGTTCATGTTAGACATTTTACTTATCGAGTCCAAGAATAGTCTATAGGAGCCTAGATGCTACGTTCCAGCCTCAAGCTCATTCCACAGAGCATGCACACTGAAAAGAATATGCTGGGGGTCGCTTTAATGCGTACATAATGCAACATGGGGGGTGGGGGGTGGGGGGTCTATTTTCTGGGGGGAAATGCATACATACTTTATGGAATCCCTAAAATTGATGCTATTTCCAGCTCTTGTTCTACCTCTACATTGCTATTGTTCTACATCTACATTGCAGGAGTGTACTACGCTGCTAACATGGTACTCATCATTTCCTCTGTCTTCCTGTCCACACTGATCATCAAGGTCGCCCGTGGAGGAGAGTCCAAATTACCAGTTCCTAGATTACTACGCTCCGTAAGTACCGTAAATTCCCGCGTATAAACATGGGTTATACGTGAACCAAACCTCCAGTGCGGGTTATTCAATATTCTCAAAGCCTAGGTGCGGGTAATACGAGGGTTTATATTTATATAGTATAGAACTAAATCAGCGATTTTCAGGCCCCAGATGTGGTTTATATGATTTTCCCAAATCCTTTCAATAAAATGCCCAAATCTCTTGGATATGGCAAAGTCCATAATTGTGAAACCCACATAGGATATATCGCACCAAATTCAATGGGTTATGAGCTATTTTTGGGCACATTTTACTTTTCACATACAGAACATATTTGAGTTCATTACATGACTATGCATATGCTTGGAGCTTTTTAAATCATTCTTAGAGTTATAAATGCAAAATATGTGGAACAACCCGCTAAAAAACTGATAAAGACGGACAGGCCCCTCACCCATTCTGACAATGTTTTTTTTCCATATTTCATATATTAATTTATAAGTATCCGAATTATTCAAAAAGCTACACACATTTCTATATAGACATTACAACATTTAGCTTCTAATTCATCTTTAAATCCTTGTAAATCATGTCTGAAATCCAGTTAACATTGAGTTCAGGCATCAGTTAGTGATAATTTAGGAAATCAGATAAGAACATATTAACCAACTGAAAGTAATTATACAACCCCTTTTAGGTATTTCTAGACTTTCTGTCGCGACCTGTGTTACTACATAGGCAGATATTGCGCACACTGGGGCCTCATCATCCCGTCAGCAAGGTCAAAGCAGAAGAAGAGCCGTGCGAGACTACCACCTCTATCACAGACAGATACCTGTCGGTCAGCCAGACCACCAAGCCGGAGGGTGGCGAAGGTACTCTTGCTGCAAAAGATATGCGGGTGTTTAATACGCTTCTTTCCATAGAGACTAAGTTACAGCGACTGGAGACAAATTTGATGCAGTCAGGCAGTCATGCCGAGTCAGCTGAGCAGACCTTCTGCTGTCAGGAGTGGTGCATGGTGGCAGCAGTTCTGGACAGACTGTGTTTCATCATCTACATTGTGTTACTAATACTGTCTGGTGCCCTGTTCTTCCCAAGACCCGGTGTAGTATGATTGATGTGGAGTCTATGATTTATACCAGTCGTACAGTGATACTTTGGGTGGCTCTGTATGCCCGGCTATGTAAGTTCCTTGCTCGGAATACCTTGCAAGACTTAGTGACCAAACACCCACACACCATAGCTTGGCAGGAACAGGCAATGTTACATTACAAGATCCCATGAGATTGTCGGTGCCATTGTAAATAATGTGGTGGTGGGATTGCCATGGACAGCAAATTTGGGTAGATGGAGGGAGGAACAGAAGGTACGACCTTGTCTACATTTTTTGGCTAGTCATGTAATCCACATAGTCAAATGAAGGCAGAATCATGGATTTATACATATTAAGGGCAATTGGTTCACCAATAACAAGAGTTGTACATGTAGCCTGAATAATTTTGGTTTTAACACTGTGTTCAATCTATGCTGTACAAATTTATAAATATCACTAAAAAGCATCCATTTTCTTTTCTTTTCATTGACGGTTAGACTATTATGTATGCACCATTGAGAAATACAATCTAGAGCACGTTTCAGTTTAGCGGGGTCACTTAGGCAGATAACCGCCTCTTCAGCGCATAGAGTAATATCATAATCATACATTGTTGGTAAAGAATTAGTGTAAATTGAGCAAAGCACTGGACCCATGACAGATCCTTGAGGAACACCTATGTATCCAGAAATGTCTGGATATACTTACGGGGTGGTTCCGCCTAGACTGACCTGCGTCAGTGAGAGTTCCTACTCGACTACCCACTTCCTCCTATTTTCCTCCCCTAGCTGTTCCCACTGACTGGTAGGACTGGGACTTTGGTGTCCTGACCAGTGAGGATTGTCACCAGACTTGTGAGTAGCTCTCCCATAATCATCTGATATCAAGGCCTTTACCACAGGCCACCGCAAATGGTAGTTCAAAGAGATAGGGGTAGGGTGTCAAGTAGAAATGGCATTTTAATTAGGTTTACATCAGTTTCCTGTCCTGGTACTAATTAGTGGGATGACCCTATTTATATTACATGTTTTACACTGGGATGGTCAGAGGGGAGGCAGTTGTGGTCAGGGGTTGTTATGCATGGAGAGCTTCAATGAATCCTGCATGACCTTAATAATTCTTTGTATTCTACAGTTCAGAAAGTATATCATAGAGAAAAATCAGTTTTTGTCTTTATCAAAATCCAAAGACTTGAGCAAGTCTAGGTTCCGCCATGTGTGCCCTGTTACTATAACACATTTATAATACTGCAAAGTGAAGCTTTTTCTCACTAACCATCCACTCTTTACATTCTGGGTAGTTATATAACCACTAATGCTTAACAATACACATAGATCCTTGGTCCAACCCCGGCCGCCATATCTATGACAAAATACCATAATAATCAACTTGGTCTAACCTATCCCCAATGCCTGGCACATATTTACAAGTTGTTAATTAGAACCCCATGATCTCACTCTGTTCCCTGGGTTGGGTTACTGCTGAGGACCACCATGGAACTGAAGGGTATTACCATGTCAGGCATGTGTCTGCTCTCTACCCTCCCCTATCCAATTGCCTATCATAATTAAGGCACTATTTATGGGGGCCTACCCAGTATGCAAAGAGTAAATTGCCTGTGAAAACATATAAATTTAACCTCTCATTTTGCTCTATGTACAATTATATTGACATCGATATACATCAGCCCCGATTTTTTATGTTGGCAGCAAAAAAAAAGAATTTTTTTTGAGAAATTTTCATAAACGATGGAGAAATGTGAAAAAAAGAGGTTTTTTTTGAAGAGCCTCCTCGGCCAATGTTGACAGTTGACAGTAAGAATTTTCGATGTTGCCAGCAAAAAATAATTCTAAAAATCACTATTTTGAGAAATTGCAGTCCAGAAAAGTGAAAAAAGAAATCATATGTGAAATAGTGATTTTTTTTCGGTGAGCCTTGACGACCGCCGTATGTATGCACGGCTTTATATGACCTGTATATATTTATCTTTATGCTGTACATGTAGTGGATTCAATACTGAAACTCAACTCAATAATACCCGTGAATTATTGTCATAAACTATGACGCATTTATTGAAACTGTCAGTTGGCAATAAATATATTTCAATTCTATAAACATATTTGTTGAAGCAAACAGTTTTGTTCACAATTATAGTATTAGGAAACGTGCGAAATAGTTAATCATGAGATTTTCCATTGAATTGGAGCACATGATAGATAAAGGCTTGTTTAAAAGAATATCCTTGTGACTGTGTTAACATTCGCCTTTGGCTCACTCTCACCAGATGGATGCAACTATTATTTGGCCGTACATGATCGGCGGCCGTACATGATCGGCGGCCGTACATGATCGGTGACGTACATGATCGGTGACGTACATGATCGGTGATGTACATGATCGGTGATCTATTGACTTCCTTACCCTTTCTGACCATGTTAAAACATTAATAAATCTGACCAAGGTGTACATATGATGTGTGTCTTGACATGTAATATGTTAGACATGTGTAGATGTGACTATTAAGATAATTTTACAGGACATTTCAATACCGATCATGTACGTCATGTGACGTACATGATCAGTGACATACATGATCAGTGATCTATTGATTGCCTTACCCTTTCTGACCAGGAAAAAACATAAATAAACCTTACCAAGATGTACATATGATGTATGTCTTGACATGTAAGACTTTAGACATGTGTAAATGTGACTATTAAAGAGAATTTTACATGACATTTCAATACCGATCATGTACGTCATGTGACGTACATGATCGGTGACGTACATGATCGGTGATCTATTGACCCTTTCTGACCATGTTTAAGACATAATTCAATCATAGCAAGGTGTACATATGATCTAGGTCTAAATATGTATAATCAGAGATATGTAAAGCAGTGGGTAATGAGAAAATTTTAGATGACATTCAAAACCGATCATGTACGTCATGTGACGTACATGATCGGTTGTACATTGAGTACCCCCCCTCTTTGGCCCCTTTAGATATTTTGGGAGTTTTTTTTCTCTAATAAACTCCCCAAAGATACATTACAGCCAGAAGGTATGGTTAGATAAGTTAAATAGCAGAGTACATAGGGCCTTAGGGGGGGTTTGTTGTTTCCCGATCATGCACGGCCGCCGATCATGTACGGCCACCGATCATGTACGGCCACATTTTAGTTGCACTGATTTGGTGAGAGTGAGCCATTAACGTATAAAAAAAATTCTTTTCCCGACGAAACATTGAGGTAATGAACAGTGTTGTATATATATGGAGAGCTTTAACAATGTACATGAATTTTGGAAATAATAAAACCGTCCTTTGGCCTCTCACATGTTTATCCTAACATTGGTGATTGTATTATCGTGATAATATAACCCCACGTTACCAACTTACTAATAATATGATGACAAAGATAACAACATAGGATATGTGTGATTTGTGACAATTGATGCTCTTAACACCCTTATTTTTCATAAATATATATAAGTCAAAAGAAATGTTTGGCAATCCTTTGATTCTCTGAGGTTGAAACTAATTGGGTCACAAGTGAATTGTGGGATATCCCACCCAGGTAGCCCCTATGAAGGAGACTTGGAACTAGGGCTCCAGCGTCTGTGTGGTAGAGCACTGCAGAAGTGTGTATAGTATACTGGTATACTGATACTTATACTGTTATAATACCTTGCACAATTATAGCCTCCATAATGAACATGTCAAATACTTTGTGCATACCATTCATGTGCTCTGCTGTTTAATAAAGGGAAACTTTAACAAGAACTAACTTTAATTTGCCCAAAATATCAATGTGTACTTAAGGACTTGTAACTTCAGTTCTATTTGGAATATTTGACAAATTCTTTCAGTTTTGGAAAGGGCAGACTATGCGGGACATCTGGTCTTGCAACACCAGTCATTCTGTCACACCAGCCATTTTAGACGGACATTGCCAGTGTCTTGGTAAATACTGCACCCACACACACAGTGGTCAGTAGTGTGAGGATGGCTGGTTGTCGTAAGTCAGTTCCAGAACCTGCAAGAAATTAGATCAAGACTTAGATTGATATTCGCCCTTTGCTATTATTGATTAATTCACAGGGATTTCAAGGAAAAATGTAATTTAAAAATACTTATTCTATTTTCTGTGTTCAATTCCACAAAAGAAAATGTCTCAGAGTGAAGAAAACCTGAAAGAATTGTCAGCTATATATATATATATAGTTCAATAAGTAGGCATTACCATACATACCAAAGGGTAGTATAATTTATCATATACTGTAAAACAAGCGCTTTTCACTGCATGGACTTCGGACTTTAGACGTTTTATTGCTTAAGGTCCCTCTTTAAGCAGCTTCACATGAGTGTAAATGCCATGTTGATCTCATGGAGAGGTCATGATATGCCATTTAGGCAAATTTAAAAGGCATTTACTGGAATTTAAAAAGTTTGAAGGGTGACTCCAAGTAACAAAAGCTTTGCTTAAAGATACATTACCAGCAAATTTTGGGCAACCTTCTTTTCATTATGTTTCGGTATATCAAGTGCCTGTTAGTCTATATGAGAAATTATATATGTTATTCCTCTTTTGACCAATGAATATGGCCATAATAGCATCTAGAAGATATAACTGCGAGCCACCAGAAAAGGAAACCGGCAAGGGGGCCATTATGAACAATCAAAACAGGCTCTCACAATGAATTCATAGGTCTACCAGAGAGCCCTCCAATCAGTATTTCATCTGGATTTCATAACAAATGGCTTTCCTATGATAAGGGGGCCTGTTGGTTGATATGGAAATGATTGATACCTGCTGTGTGGTAAGTGACCACATTGCTGGGCATACTGGGCGCGTCATCGTCGCTGTAGCTGTACACCTTAAACATGTACCAGGTACCAGGTGAGAAGGTCGTCCACAGGTAACTCCTCTCATCTACGATCTTACTGCTGAGTCGCGTCCAATGGCCGACAGTCCGGTACTGCACGATGTAGTAGGCCACTGTGGTGCTGCCCCCCAGTGGTGGGGACCAGCTTATCTGGAGCCCATCTCTGTATGCATGCACCCAGAGGTCACGTGGGGGGCCAGGGGCAGCACCTGCAGATACATAGACAAAGGTTCACGAGCTTTAGCCTGTTGACAGGTTTATTCACGATTTAACCCACGGCCGTATTCACGAGTTAACCCATGGCCGTATTTCATGAGGCCTGAAACAGACCCGAAAGAGGGTACATTTGTGTTTATATTTTTCCATTTTTTTCATGGTTTTCGATTCAAAATACCAAAATATGAAAGGGGGGGAGCCTAATAGAGCATTTTTCTATGCTGTTAAAATGTATACAAACCGCCTTTTTTTTATGACGTCATACACCATGAAATACGGCTATAGTTTATTTCATGGGGGTATGAAATACGGGAATCCTCAGTTAATGGCCTTTTTGCATGCCATGAAAAATAAATAGCCTAATGCTAATGCCTATTGATACCGTCTCTGTTTTTTTCCCAAGTGCTGACTGTGGCAGTTCCCACAAGCCATAAGATGTGCCTCAGCCCCCACAAGTGAAATACATCAGAGCGTTTTTTATTTGAAGCCATTTAATGAGGGAAAAACAACCCTTTTAGGCCATTGAATACAGCCATATTGTATTGAATGGGGCCATTGGATACGACCCTTCCAGTACTCAAGCATAGAAAATCTTGTAGCTCAAAAAAGATAATACGAAGGTATTAATACTTTAAAGATGATACACCCCTGAGAACATTTGGCCCCTATAGGGAAACGGTACAGGTTACTGCACTCGTCAGTTACCCGACCACAAATATCAATTTCTTGAATTGAGCATCCAAGGGGTTAACCATAGCAACATAGGCTTCAGCCAACCAGATGGCAGAGTCTCGCTCTGGATGTATATATCATTGACCAATCACAAGCCAGCTGTCTGAAGGGAGCTGGGAGAGTGTATTTTATGAATGGGTTTATTCTTCAAGCATATATTTGGTCAAGATGTTGGAGAGATACTGGGTGTTTCCTTCTTATGGTAAACTGGTGTGTGGTTTCAATCTAAGTGTCTCATCAGGCATGAATTTAATTGGAATAGCACTTGGTGACTAGTTTCCAATTCAGTTTTATTTTGATTTTTTGAAGAATGACAATGAGCCAATAAGATGGGATATTAAGTGTTTGTCATTCATTTAACCAGTAGTATCTGTAATTTAATGTTGAGGAATGCTGGGTTAAAGTCACAATGTTTAGGGTATGGTGTTAAGCTTGTGTGGGAATCCTATTAGTATGGCATTTACAGTAAAAAGAAATTCCCCCCATGTGCATCAATGCTGGAGGAGTGTACAAAAAATAACATTTGGCCCCTTAAGTGGCCCCGTTTCTGGGAAAACATGTACTTTCGGATAACAACCTTCATATAGAAGGGGTGTCATTAACCGATGTATATCTCAGCAAGCTATCCTCTTTGAACTTTCACAAAGTTAGAATGGGAAAATATACCCCCTGTAGACCTAGACTATATTCTGCTGTGTACCGTCACTACACTGATAATCTTTAGTCTTCAGAACTTGGTGAGCACTGGCTAACAAATCAGTCAATAGTACCTCACCTACTTAGTCATTTTGTGATTCCCTATATATATATGACCAGCCTATGGGAGTAAGGGGATGAATAGATTCCCTACCTTGTGTATATCCACAATAAAGTAGAAGTAGGAGTAACAAAGCTTTGAGTTCCATGCTGAGTAGCTCAGTGTATGGGTCCATGTGACTGTGTGTGTAACACTGTGAGCTGCTCATCCTGTAACCTACATGTTTGTAGGTGACATGGTGTAGGTTAACGGATGGACAATAAGGCCACTCAACCAAAACAAAGCAGGTTTCTCATCACCAGGCAGTGAACATGACAAAGCTGCTTTTATAAAAAGATGAAAATTCTTTCTTGAATTTTCTCTTACTGAGGGCCAAAATATATAGAGACATAAAAATCTTTGACAATTGTTTTTCACATTTTAATAGTCAAAGGTTCATGTAAGGAAAATGCAAATTAAGTTACTTTACCTGAAGGATTTAGCTTTTACTTGATACACATATTTGTCAATTTTTGTCATGCTTTTCATTAACTCTTTGCATGAATTTGAGAAATAAAGTTTTCTCAAAAACTGGTTTCCGTAGAGCATGCTGTGATGTTTTTTTAGTGGCCTGATGTATATGCATATATCTCAGTGAGAGAGAATGAGCCCGTGCTAGCATTGATAATGCTGACAGAAGGACTATTACCACGGTGACCCTATATATAATAAGTATGTTACAATGTTGTAAGGGTTGGGTTCATGACCGAGCTGCCTGTCGGGTATAATTACTTGTACTCAACATGCCGTTATTATACGGTCTGTGGGACCCACACTTGGCCTCATTATGAACAACTCAATCATTAATATAACTAATACCGTAAATTCCTGCATACTACCTGCGTGTAGTGTGCGAACCAAACTCAGTTTTTTTTATTCCAGACATGCCTATATAGGGTGCGGATTATACAAGGGTTTTTATTACTATAGAACAGTACTAAAACTTTTTTTGTACATATAGGTGTTGGGGACTAGATAACATAGTGTTGGGTAAGTTAAATTCCATTAGTAAATCCACAGGACAGGATCAAATCTCGTATCTCATATCAACTAAACTTGTATTGCCTGTATGCAGTATATATGTTATATTGATATTGATGGACATGCGGACGCTCTGTGCCTACGTTGAACATTCATTGACCACCTATGCATCAACTGTATAATTATTTTTTGGGACAACTGGTCCATTGACTTGTATCGTATTGATAACATCACCAAGAGAATAAATACGTTATAAACTCAAAAATGTGGGCTCTGAAGATACCATGTAGACACAAGTTGTAAAAGTGTACAACCTTATTCAGGTATCTGGGATATTAATAACTTTTAAATGATAGAATATGTCATTATCTACAACATCTTATATAGATATAAGGGGTGGATATTGCCCTACGGTTCCTATAGCAGCTTCAAAAGGGGTCAGTCGGGTCTTCTAAATAGCTTGAAACCTGCTATATATTTCAATAGAGGATAAACATTCAATTATTTCACAACCAGATGATCATATTATCATTGTCAAGATTCCATGTGAATGCATAGCTCTATTCAAATCCCTTCCACTAAATCAACGTGGTAAACATATAAAAAATACAAAAGAAGCCAAATTGAATGTAACGCTGTTGTTCATTTTATTTGTACACATGCTGGCTGACTAAATATAGTCCTGGTAAAACCAAATAATTGAGAGATGCAATGAAGCAGTTACAACTAGAATCCTCCATGTCCCACACCGCGCACAGCATGGTACGCAGTCACACACAGTGAAGTCAGAAGACTGAGG
Source organism: Harmothoe impar (assembly GCA_947462335.1). Classification (NCBI taxonomy): domain Eukaryota; kingdom Metazoa; phylum Annelida; class Polychaeta; order Phyllodocida; family Polynoidae; genus Harmothoe; species Harmothoe impar. The sequence continues at coordinate 103,240,311 of OX381705.1, read as the reverse complement.
ATGGCTGGTCGGCGTAAGTTAATTCCCTTCGAAGAGCCTTTTTCTATGTCATCGCCTGTAACTATAGAAAATATCTATTGTTAGATTTATTCATCTTCTATAGTCTCTTTAGGGCATAGTCTATAATGTAAACAATCAGATAAAGCTGTATTGAAGCCCAACACAGCCCATACAATAACAACAATCCTAGAGTATGCGGATCACAGATGAGGAGAAGATGTAACACAGTGCACAATATCGATTAACAAAAAAGGCAATTTGATAAACCCTACTCCAACATTGTAGCAGTATTTTGTGGGAGTATATGGGATGCTATTGAGGTGTAGCCAGGGCATCCAGAGTCATTGGTATCAGATCAAGGTCAAAATAGATGTACAAAATGTTTTCATTTTTAGGAAAGTGGGATGGAACACATGTAGAAATTATAATTAAAGAAGAAATAAAATTGATAAATTGTAATCACATATTTGATAAGATTTTGCTGTTAATATCATGCTTGATACTTACACTCTGCCTTGTGATATTTGGTAGTCATTTTTAACGTCCACGCTGAATAAGTATGCATATGTTGTACCTTTTTCATAAAAGTAATTATTTTAGTGTAATTTACTGAATAATATAAGAAAAAAATGAATAGGAAATGGGAAACAAGTGCTTCATTACTTCAGTGCCATAGGTAACCACAGCGCTGCGGGTACCGGGCTCATTGATGTAACTGTAGCCAATCACACTAAAGTGGTACCGAGCATCGTCTGGGGCTGATGTCCACAGGTACCATGTTTTCCCTATAATTTTATCCGTTAGCGGCGTCCATTCGCCTATGGTTTGGTACTGCAGGATGTAGTATGCCACCTCAGGACTCTCCTCTACCGGAGGTAACCACGTTATCAGGAGCCCATTCCTCTGTTTGTGCACCTTGAGGTCACGTGGTGGCCCAGGAGCAGCACCTAGTGATACAATCACATGTTGTAAGGGTTGGGGTTGTGTCTCACGACCTTGGGCCAATGTTTTTGTCTCTGACCGGGTGCCACCTCTGACTGGGTGCCAGCTCTGACGGGGTGCCAGCTCTGACCGGCCTGAATAAAATTGGGTTATTAAGGGCAGATGGAGATAGAATTTGGCTGAAAAGGTTAATGGATGTTATAATTCTTTAAACTAGTCACTAGTTGCCCATTTCTATCATATCTGCCCTAAAAAAAAACGTTTATATTCAGGCCGGTCAGAGCTGGCACCCGGTCAGAGCTGGCACCCAGTCAGAGACAAAAAACATTGGCCCAAGGTCGTGAGACACAGCCTTGGGTTCATGACCCTAGCTGCCTGTCAAGTATAATTACTTGTACTCAACATGCTGTTACTCAACGGTTCGTGGGGCCCACTTGTGGCCACATTATCCCAGACGTTTGATTATAAATACCACCACTAGTATGCAAACTGGGTGCTATTTTGCATTTCACAGAAAAAATATGATCAAATGTCATGGATCGTCTGGATTTGATCTCACAGGGGGGGGGGGCGAAGTAAATGTTTGAGTAATTTTAAGACGCCATGTAGTTGGGTAGGTTAAATTTCATTAGTATATCCACAGTGTAGGATCAAATGTGGGCACTCAAGCTAACATACATTAAGATGGTATATCTTTATAGTAGGGAGTGCGCATGTTTCTTTTTACAATGAAGAATGGGGTTGTTGGTAGCTATGCGGAAATTTAGACCCCTTAAAGTTGGTATTTCCACCCTTAGCATGAGAATAAGCATGGTGATGTTGTATGTCGTATGTGAAAGTATTAAATCTCTGTGAGCAATATTTCTATATACAAGAATCCCTGTAAAATTGATCAGTCAAAAATAGGGTGATTAACATGCTTCTCTTACAACGCACAAGGTGTCACTAGTATGTAGTGTTTACATTATTCCGACTGCAGGCACAATTGCTTTTTACTATACATGCACGCATTAGTGTGTTAACTTTTGTACAGGTGGCAGCATTTCTCAGACAGTGGCTCATGAGTGTGTTTTCTCAAACAAAGTTGTATATATGTAATTACATTGTCTTGAATTGAAACACTCTTGGCAACAGTAATTTTGTACCCATTTCCAAAGAGAAGTATAGATTCAGGGTCTTAGCTAATTATAGATAGAGGTCAATTTTAGTCACCCTAGTTGAGATACAAACTTTAAGACTTAATTTGAACATCTCTCGATCATAAAGATTCCAAGGCCCATGTATAACTATAGCTCAAATGAGTAGGCCTCGATTTGATTTGAACATATTTGGAGATATGTGACTGGGGAAGGGGGGTTATACCAGTGCATAAAAAGGTATAATAGGGTTTCACTAAATTCTACACATGGACCCACTTAATTACTTCTGGACCACATTAAGGCCCACACTGATCAATATAAGTGACCCATAGTACCCATAGATTGTCAGACAGCCCAGATCCAAAGTGCCCAGTTCGAGCCAAGATTTATTTCACCTTGGCACAAACTATGAAGATGTACAACAAATTATAACTTCTGGGGGGAAAGTCAGATGTTTGCATGTTTAGATATAATTATTTACGATATATTGATGAAAAAAAGCTCCCACTTACAGCACTGAATAAAAAGGACCATAACCCAGTTATGGACAAGTCCAGCCGGCCCAAGTAAAACACATTATATGGGCCCCAGGTACCCATGCTGTGCGGGAATGTGGGGAGGAATAAATGCCCTACCTTGTGTATACCCACAGTGGAGGATAATTAGGAGTAATACAGCTTTGGGCTCCATGCTGAGTAGCTCCTGGTGTGGGTCTGTATTACTGTGTACATAACACTATGAGCAGCTCACCCTGTGACCTAGGTCACATCCTATTTTTATCCTTAGTTTGTACAGTGTTAGGGAGATAGTACCATTATGACCGTTTAAGGCCCACTTAGCTAGTTCCTGGCAACCTAAGCTATATGGGAGTGTGGGACCAGGTTTTCAATTAGATAATGACCGTACAAAAGTATATATAAGGTTAAAGGGGGAACAGCCCTTGCAGGCTGACACTAGGAAATCTTATGAATTCTTGGTTCTGTCCAGGGAACGCAGCTTGTTCCTAGCATATAATGGTGTGTGTGAGTTTGGTACCCAGCTAAATCTCGTGAGAAATTCCAAGGAAAGAACTACCATGGCCGACCATACAGAGAATTATCATTAAAATGGCAGCTCCAATGGTAATGTTTTCAACTAATAGGTATTTTTTCAGCCACAACTCCAGAATATAATACTGACATAGGGTAGATTCACCCAAAGACGGACACACACTTTAAGTCGGACACTTTTAGCACTATGAGCAGCTCACCTGTGACCTACATCAAGAGGGGTTGACATGTTTACCCCCCCCCCCCCTTACCTGGTCAACGGGTTGATATGCTTTACCATCCCCAGAAGCCACCATCCCCCTCCCATTGGTTAAGTTAAGAGCATTCCCTATGAGGTTTATGACTACATACAAAAGTAGTCCAAGGTTCAATTGCGCTTAGGGTATAATGTTTGGTTCTAGCTCTTTGTCACAAGGCAGATGGCAGTATCTGTAGAACGATTTTCTTTAAGATGTATACTTAACAGGGTGTTGGGAATCACATGACTCATTTTCAAGCCTCGTTACAGTACCGTCTTTGCCTTTTTTAAAAAAATGTGTTTATTGACCACATCTCATATCTAATGATACGATCCTCCGAGGAAGTCAGCAGGATACTGGGACGGTACAGAAATGCGAAAAGGGAACAAACAGGATGTTCTAAATGTCATGAGGGAGAATTTGTACTCAATGGCTCGTTTTCTCTCCTAGACACCATGGACAAACTGCGAAACTGATACATAAAGAACATAACGATACATAATGTTGACAGGTTCAGCTCAGAAATCTTTAGAAATCCTAGAGGGTTCAATTCCTGGGATGGGTAGGGAGGATTACAGCCAGGGTATTTCAATGGCGTTCTAAGAAAGCTTCTGAACTTGTTATCATTTTCTGCATTTTAGAGTTGATGAGTCATAATAAAGTATTAAGAAGTAAACCTGGAGGCCTCAAGCATAAACAAAATCATACTGGTGAAAAAGCTATAAGGAAAAGGCAACATAAGCCAGTTGATCATGAAAACTCATCAGACTTTATTCAATAATAGCTTTGCAACCATTGTAGAAATATCAAACAAGAACAAAAATATTAAACAAGAACACTAACTGCTATCACATCAATATTCTTTTTTATTGCGACACTGTGCTTGAATCATCAAACTCATCTCATCACATTACACTTTTTTTGTACCATTGTCAGAAACATGTGTGAATCCTTTTACTGAAATTTTTTATGCAAAATATATCAAATTGACCGTCATGACTGTGAGTTGGTTTTGCTTTGAGTTCCCTGCAAAAGAAATAGGGGTCTTGGAGGCATAACGGCAATGCGCCGAATCCAATGCATAACATCACGTTATATTTACCCAATAAAACACTTTTTTTTTTAAATGGATAAACTCTGGAGAGAATAACACAACCTGTCGTGCACTATCTAACAATGACTTTAATGAGCGTCTCCTTGACCCGTCCCTGTGCAGCGACCTCTGCCACACAGGTGTACAGACCGGTGTCTGCCCGCGTCGTCTTGTAGACCCGCAGACCTCCTGCCTCATACTGGTAGCGTCCACCTTCAGATATCAAATAATATTCTCATTGCATGCTCTATTGAAATTAAAGGCTGAAATCAGCACAAAATCTGGTTCTTACTGTAAATGTAGATATTTTTGAGCATATATATTTTCACAATTTGGCTATAAAGTACAATTTCGCTCAGATTTAAATTTGCATATTTTGGAATTTGGTAGCTATATTACTATCCTGGATAAATATTTGCTCTGCACATGTTGTCGCGTTAACAGTAGTAAGTTGAATGTAAATTGATACAAGGGTTTGCAACTTGAAATGTGGTGGATTCTTTCAGAATTATACATGAACTATTACTCTATTGGGTAGGTATTTCTAACCACTGTTGTAGCTGTCGATGAAATAACACTGAGAATGTGAGCTAGTGCAAACAGTAGAGCCCTCTTAAGGCTAGAAATATGCCCTTTGGACAGCTTGATGCAGAAATGCAGCCATGCTGAGGGATACCGGGGTCAATTCTCTCATTATGGTGCATGTAATAATGGCGACAAATAAACATGAACCTTGATAAAGCATGTGGCCCTGAGAGGGTTAAGTGATGAAACTATTGGAAATGTACCCTTCTTGAGGCGCACTGCCGTAGCGTATTGTTTCCAATGGAAACGCAAAATCTTGGTTTTCCGGGGACCATTTTTACTATACGCATTGGCCCGCTATGGCAGTGCTAAGAATAGAGTTGTGAACACACCTGACTTTATGACCTCCCCATACTTGTGCCACCAGACGGTAGGGACAGGATCACCTGAAGCCTCACACAGGATGAGAGCGTCTGTACCTGACCACAGGTACTGCGTCAACGGGGCGTTATCAAACGTGATGTCCTCTGTACAAAGAAGGAATACAGCAAAATATAATATTCAGGTTTGAGATTATTTTACGTGTTTACCACTCATCTGCAGGCTCAGACATTAAGGTACACACAGAGAAGTAAAGGTGTCAACTGTGTCTCCAACGTGGCTCTGGCAAAAATGGAGTGTCAAATAGCAATTGACTCTGCTATTGACACTGATAGTAGAGAGTCAACTCAAGTTGACCCCTCAAATAAGCAAAGTCATCAGCTGTTTGACTCTCTATTATACCAGAGCCACGTGGGAGACACAGTTGACACCTTTACTCTTCTGTGTGTATCCATTCCGAGGTTATTATGTGACGATTGAGCTAGTTGCCAGATTTATGGTCCGTCTGGTACTTTTTTAGGGCACCTCAAAAGTAGTAGCCATTGATTCACTAATTCAAAAGACTCAAAGTTGCTTCAAGTTGCTTGAAACTGAGGAAAGAAGGCCATCAATTAACTTTAATTTTTGCCTAAAGTTGCTTGAATACGATAATTCATGCATAGGTTAAAGCTGTTACTCCTGCCTTTTTTGTTAGATATTAATTGGTATCATGTCTTTTTCTGGGCAGTGCAAATGCACGTGGAGCTGGGTGCTAATCTCCCGATGTAACCCCTAGCTTTTCAGGAGGTGTACCTCATAGAGTTCCAGTACCATGGGGCTATACTGATCTCAGGATACATACACAGTGCCCACGGGGTCAGATGTGGTCGCTGCGCTTTCACATTTCGTCACTGCCTCCTGCTTAGCTGTGCACATTGAGACAAGTCTCTTGTGCTACTCAGTTTACCGACCTCGGAAGGATAGAGAGCTGAGTCAACTCAGGCCGGGACTCGAACCCACGATCTTCATGTCCGTGAGCGAGCGCGCTACCGATGCGCCACGAGCAATGTAGTATTAAATATGGGAATTCATAGCACAGTTGTAAGTGTGACTCACTGAGAACATTCAGGCTGACGGTATGGCGGACAGTGTGACCATCTTTGGCAGCTTGACAGGTGTAGTTACCAGCATCTTCTCTCATTACATCAAACACATACAGCCTCCGTGAGTGGTTGGTCGGTGACAGTTCAATTACTCTGAAATAAAATTATCCGATACATTCTATAATTATTCATGGCCATTCACAATACGGAAGTGGCCGTTATTTAACGAGAGGGGGGTGCAAAAGAACTATATAGTCCATTATGACGTTAAAGAGTCAAGATCCTTGGCTGGAATCATCTAGAAAAGTACCATTGTCATTGCTTTTCTTACCATGTTTTTAAACATGCAGATTTACAATTTTGGGCAAGTTCAGCCTTGATTCATGATGTGGTTATTTTAGTAAGCACTTAGCATATTTGTCGGGCTTAAAGGGGCATTCTCACCACTCGCACTTACCACATAGCAGACTAGATTAGTACTAGAATTGTGAGTGGGAAAGGCTCGGTGAGAATGCCACTTTAAGGGAGCATCCTGCAGAATAAGTATAAATATCAAGTTTACAAACCTGCTGTATCCGTTGTCTATCCTACGTCCTTTAGCGTACCATGCTACATCTACCACATCACCTTCAGGTACTCCTCCAACAGAACACTCCACCTCCAGTGACGTCCCCTCCCACCTCTGTAGGCTAACTTCAGACGGGCTGATTGTCAGGGTCAAAGTCCCTGAATCTGTCCGTTTGTGTACTGAGGTTAGGAGCCATCTCATTATAACGTCTTATTTTTAGTTTGTTTACCGTTTAATTGTTCTTTTTGAGTTGAGCGGTTGAGAGCAATACGGCCCAGGACCAACAAGTCAAGAACAATGAGAATGAAACCCACCCCAGCAAATTAGTTCCAGATTGTTTCACCCTGTTTTACCCCTGGAACTGTGTGCTCATTCTGTGCATTTTGTGTGACATGTATACCATGTAACAGACTCACACGCACTGACACAGTGTTCCATGGAACAGATTCACACAGTTCTGACAGATTTTTAAAAAGCTTATTCACACCAAATCACAAAATATATAATGCCCTAAGGCCGTGACTATTGACAGTTCGAACTGTCAATAACAGAACAAAATTCCCTTATTGACAGTTCAAACTGTCAATACCGGGATATAATTCAGTTATTGACAGTTCGAACTGTCAATAAGGGAAAAACAATTCTCTTATTGACACTTCCAAAAAGGAACTGTCAATAAGAGAATAATATCCCACTATTGACAGTGTGAACTGTCAATAAGGGAATTATATCCTGGTATTGACAGTTTGAACTGTCAATAAGGGAATTTTATTCGGTTATTGACAGTTCAAACTGTCAATAAGCAGATTGATTTTGACTATTGACAGTTTGAACTGTCAATAGCTGGCCCACCTTGGGCTAGCTATTGACAGTTCAAACTGTCAATAGTGGAAAACTTTCCTCTTATTGACAGTTCGCACTGTCAATAGTGGGATATTTTTCACTTATTGACAGTTCAAACTGTCAATAGTGGTAAATTATAGCCTTACTGACAGTTCTTCAATGAACTGTCAATAGTGGGAATTTCCTCTCTTATTGACAGTTGCTTATCCGTCACAACCCTGAGAGTGATTTTGTAGGAAAAGTCTATTTTGTAGGAAAAGTCGATTTGTAGAAAAAGTCGATTTTGTAGAAAAAGTCGATTTTGTAGGAAAAGTCGATTTTGTAGGAAAAGTCGATTTCGGTGGCGAAGTCGATTTTGGTGGAAAAGTTGATTTTGGTGGGGCAGAACCAATTTTTGGGGCAAAACAATTTTTTGGGGCAGAACCAATTTTTAGGGCAGAACCAATTTTTGGGGCAGAACTAATTTTTGGGGCTCGATTTTGGCTCGATTTTGGCTCCAAAACCGATTTTGGCTCCAAAACCGATTTTGGCTCCAAAACCGATTTTGGCTCCAAATTTTGACAGATTTTGGAGACAAAACCAATTTTGACCAATTTTGGGGACAAAACCGATTTTAACCAATTTTGGGGACAAAACCGATTTTGGATACAAGACCGATTTTGGGTCTAAATCCGTTTTTTTGGGTCCCAAACCGATTTGGGTCTCAAACCAATTTTGGGGGCAAATCCGATGTTGGTGAATAAAAACACTTTTGCAAAAAAAAAAACATTTTTTTACTCCAATGTCAGTGGGAAGTGTCAATAAGTGTCAGTAAAATATTCCACTATTGACAGTTCGCATGAGGAACTGTCAATAACCGGAATAATTTCCACTGTTGACAGTGTGAACTGTCAATAAGAGAAATATTTTCCACTATTGACAGTTCAAACTGTCAATAGCGTTTTTGATGCCCTAAAACCAAAATGTTTGGTCATGAATTTTTAGTTTCATTATGAATTACCAAAAGATAGGAAATACTGTAATACTTTTTACAACCAGCAGTATTTTACATAGATAGTCATAGCACACTATTGGTGTGTGTGCTGCTGGTTTGTACAAACTCATTCGATCAGGTTCCTAGCATTTCAACATAGGGCTGATGAATATATGTACCATTATAACCATCAACATTAGAGTTGACATGAGCAGCAGGAGATAGCTAGGCTTTTATCCAAACATGATGACCAGAGGAAAGGTGTCTAGCATCTGGACCTCTTAATGCTGCTTTCATTAAAATGATATGGCATCTATTTATATACATAATGAATGTCAATAGAAGGACAGGTGCATTGTCTGATTCACAATACATTGCGACCCTGTTTAGATACTTATAGGTTAAGAAAATCATTCTCTTTAATCAGGAAAAGGGGTACAATAAACTTTGATGACACCTGGTGTCACACAAAACAGGTATTTGTGTGATGTTGTGTCACCTAGTTTCCCTTCTGGCACACACTCACACATCTTCAAAAGGAACCATTATCACTTTGTCAGGTTGGAATAATAAATGGTTTTGACACCAGGTGTCATCTTTGTTGTTCCTTGTTATTCTCATGGGTGAAATGGAATCATTTTCATTGTTTATAACCATAATAACATGTTGTCAATGCAACGTAGACCTAGCTATACACCTCTAATTCTATCAAGTTCCATTAGTGATTGAAAAACACACCATATGATTTGATTAAAGCTGCATTAAGAGGGACAGACCACAGACGCCTTTCCTCTGGTAGTTGTGTTTGGATAAAGGTCTGACCTTTTGTTACATGTGTATACAGCTGATAATTGGCATGAATTGTACACAACTTCATCAGGCCTACACTATCAGGGTAGAAATCTTGTTGAATGAGATAGTATGCCCATATACAGCAGGGAGTGTTATTATAGACAACAGATTTCTGCTATGGTGCCCTATGCCAAGTTTTAAATATAATTAGTATTACAAACTAAACAGACTTTCCTTTCTTTTAAAAAAAAAATCAAAAAAGTGAAACAATATGGTTGGAAACATTTTTGTGCCATGGTACATAATACTATGTGAATATGTGTGAATTTGTGTGAATATGTGTGAGTATGTGCCACTTCTTGTCCTATGGGGTATGGTGTCATATTGTGCCAATTAGTTCCATAGGACAACAGTCACACAAAGTGCACGTTCCAGAAACTAACTCAAACTAATTTGCTGGGACAGAGTTGGCGTTTACACAGAAAATCTATATGCTGAAGTCCTTAGTCTCTAGTGGCTACCCCAAGTCAAACATAGAGACTGCCCAGCTAACATAAAAACGTTATTTTACGTCAAAATACAGTTTTTTTAAACTTTTTATAGCGTTATGCCACAGTAAGGAGCCTTAGGAAAACGTTATATAACGTTATAAAATGTTGTATAATGTTTTTTTGTTTACTGGGTGTGGTTCAGGCATGACTAACTGCTATTCAAAAAAAGACTGAGGTAAAAAGATATATGACTAATACTTTACTCAAAAGGACTGATCCTAATACTCATTGAAATGGAGAAGAATAACATTGGTTGGTCAGTTCCTACCACCCTGACAGAATCATTAAACTAGGGTCAGGTACTATTGACTGGGTTGTATAATAATAATTAGGCAGGGTAATTCTCAAATCACAAAAAAATTAAAAATTAAACTTGCTCACCTTGACTGCAGTTCATGAATTCCCCGATCCACTGTGTGCCTTTACAAGTAAGATAGTGGGTCTCCCTCGTGTTGTTACACATGATTGTCAACTGGTCCCCTTGCCTTCTCATCCAGCCGCCCTTAGGGGCCGGCATGTCTGGACAACCTACAGCTGAAACATTTAAAGAAACTCACAGTAGTAATTCTGGTATTGTTAATGTAATAACTTTATTTCATATTTATAATAATTTCTAACATACTGTAAGTGTGGATATTTTCGTGCTTGACATGTTTTAGAGTTTTTGCAGACATTTTAGATATACTTACACAATTTTGCCAAACAATGCAATTTCACATGATTTAAATTTAAGCTAGTCAAAAACTTGGCACTTTAGTTCAATACAGTACGAATAAATATTCATGATGTACATATTTTCGGGGATCTTAAATTTTCACAAAAGACTCGAAAATATGTCAGTATGTAAGAAATTATTAAAGATATGAAATAAAAGCACAGGTTTATATTTCACGTCAAGATATCTATATTTATAGCACACGATGAAGCTATCTGAAGGAGAGCATCCTGATCAAGAATCATACACCTCATAGTTCTACAGCCAATTGTAGCATTAATTTGACATATAATAAATTGAAATTGACTCACCTTCATATTTCAGTAGGAAGTGACCATGTTGGGTTTCATTGGTTTTGGTCATCACCTGCACCTCTACGGTAGGTCCTTCAGAATGATACACTGTCCTTTCTCCCTGTGATTCACGACACACTACCACACGTCTGCCATTCTCTTTTATTATGGCAAGCACGTAGCATGCAGGAGGGCGACCTTCCTAGAAGTAAGATCACATGAATATTGAACAAATCAATATTCCCATAATGGCTGTCAGTAGAGGGTGTACACCTAAACAGTTAAAAGTAGTCTGGACAAAAGTAGAAATATTGATATCCCTAAAATATTTTTATGATAGATGGATATCATGCAGATGAAATGAAACTATAAAATGATGAGTTTTGGTGAAGAATTTTGGCCAAAACTTGTAATATAATATTTGTTCAATTTTGAGCCTTTGCTATATCTAACTAAGTATGTGAGATGATCTGACTGCTTAAGCAGCCCGCTTGCATTGAGAAGGTCAAAATCAAAAGTGGCTTCAAAGAATAATTTAAACCAAACACATCTTTTTTATGAAAGGTCACCAGTTGCCCTGTAATCCATGAATATGGATCCCAGGCAACTATTGCCTCCAACCTTTGCATTAGACAGGACAACTAGTGTAACTGTAACTGTGTAACCTTTAGTACACTGATATTCCTTATGCTTGAAACCTTAGTCAGTACAAACCAACTTCCTTAGTTATTTCTTGGCTTAAATAACCGATGCCCCTATGACCAACCTGGGTTAGACACTACTGACTAAAGGGGTGAATCCACTGGGGTAAATCTGTCGGATCGGACGAGATTCGTCCATAGGTTTCAAATTGTGAGGTCCATCCGATCCGACGGATTTTGCCTCAGTGGATTCACGCTTTAACATAGCAAACCTACAGACTATCAGTATACTAGCCGGCCTGAGTGTACCTCATCACTTCTGTCTGCCCTTTTGAAATCATTTAAGGTCAGTTTGATCCGCTGTCCAGGCTGCGCTGAGATCTGCCAGGGGCAGGCGTTGGTGAAGGCAGCCTCCTCCTGAGATGCAGTCACCGAGCCCAGGTACCCCGGGGCTGTCAGGTGCCGGCTTTCTTCATCATCCTGACACCTTTGAGTGTCACTGTTAGAGACTGCAGTGAGAAAAAAAGAGAAGGCTTTGTAATATTAATTTTGAATAATAACTAGGTCTCTAGAGAACCATCATGTACTGAATCGTTGTATTACTACATGCCAAACAGTGCTTATTGTAACTCAGTGAGTGCAGCTGCGGTAATTCTTCTCTCCAAACAGTTTAACTACACCAAGCCAACCCAATAGGAGTATATCAGGATATAGAGAGAGACAGAGTGAGTGACTGAAGCGGAGAGAACAAGAGATAGAGAGACCCGGGGATGAGGGAGAGAGAGACACACACACATACACACACACACACACACACAGTATAATACTAAAAGAGAACAAACAAATGAGAAAAAACCTTAGTATAGACAATCTCATTATTACACCTGAAATGGTCTTTAACACAGATAGATTACCTAACACTAGAAAAGCCTCAGCTATTCCATATATGAACTCTAGAGTAATTAAAGATGCCATGTTGGCCATTCCAGATAAATTTGCCTATTTATTTAACCTATCTCTGATTTGTTCTACTTTTCCTACAAAATGGAAACAGGCTCTTGTAACCCCATTGCCCAAGCGAGGTGACAAAGCAAATGTGACAAATTATAGGCCAATTTCACAAATTCCTCTTCCTGGTAAAGTGCTTGAGCGTATAGTTCATACTCATATATCCTCTTATTTAGAAAATAATCATTTATTAAATCCTAAGCAAGGAGGTTTTAGAAAAGGGCATTCCACTATTTCCACTGTACATAGCTGATTTTACTAATGATTTATTTCACAGCATGGATGACAATAACTTTACATTAGCCACATTTATAGATATGTCCAAAGCTTTTGACGTGGTGAATCATGCAATTTTGCTTTCCAAATGTTCTGAATTAGGCATAAAAAATGATATTTTAGGCTGGTTAAAAAACTATTTGTTCTAAACAGTTGCTGATGGCATAACGTCTAGCAAGGCTTTTCTCTCCTGTGGTGTCCCTCAGAGCTCCATTTTAGGTCCCTTATTATTCTTAATATATGTGAATGACATAGATAGTCTATGCCAAGCTACCAAAATTAGCTCTTATGCTGATGACACTGTTCTTTATGCAATGGAAAAGGACCCTGTCTTGACATATAGGAAAATGCAAGATGATCTTGATCATTTTTCACATTGGACTAAGCTAAATAGGTTAACTGTAAATACTAAAAAATCCCAAGCTATGAAATTTGGAACCCCAGGTCAAATTCAAAACTTTAGGATCCCATCATTAAATTTAGATAATAAAGAACTAGATTTTGTAGAAAATTATAACTATTTAGGTGTACAGCTGGACCAATTTCTAAAATTTGATAGACAAATAAATAATATGAGATGTAAATCTGCAATAAAGCTGTATATTTTTGGACGCCTTAGACGATATATGTCATACGCACAAGCCTTAAGAGTATACAAAACCAAAATGTTGCCCTATATGGAATATGGTGGTATTCTGGTTCATGATACTAACAAAACATTACTAACCAAACTACAAAGACTTCAAAATAGAGGTTTAAAAATAGCCCTTTACTCACCCCCTAGAACAAGTGTTGAAAAAGGACGGTAAAATACAATTTTTAGAAGAAAGAAGACAAAAACAATTTGCCATTCATGCCTACACCATGACCAAAAATGATGCTAATCTGGTAGTACCTGCCAGAGAGACCAGGCTACATGATGGCCCTGTCCTTAAGACATATGACCGAAGACTTCAAGCCTTTAAGCATAGCGTTACTTATAAGTGTTCTCATTTTTGGAATAATCTAGGGGTTGAGGAAAGATGTATTCCCACTCTGGATGCCTATAAGAAGAAAAGAAAAAGCATACTTGCCTCTCTGAGAAAGTAGTACTTTTCTGCTTTACCCTATACAATATTATGACTTTCTTATTTTCATGTCTTTCCTTCCTAATGACCAACATTACTCCTTTTATAATATATTTCTATGTCTATAATCAGTTCTGTGATTGCCTGGTACACGCCACTTGTCTGTAAAACTGTTGCTATTATGAGGCCCTCAGGAGCCAGGAGAATATAGGCACCGCCCAATTTTTATCAAGGAGCCTAACCTGTTCCCTCCTGAATAAATATTACTTAAAAAAAAAAGACATACAGACAGAGAAAGAGAAGCCGAGGGAGTGAAACAGAGACATAGTACAAGCAAAGGAGAGACACACACATACACATTGAGGCTTCTAGTAAGAAAATGTACACATAGTAAAGCCCATCTTTGTATCCTACACAAACGCTAACAGCAAAACACAGAATTGACCTACCTTTAACACAGACATAACTGGCCTCTAGGTATTTCATCAGATCCTCAGCACAAGGCTCCACGAGCGATGATAGATCACCTATGGGGAAGTGACAGTCCGTCCTCCCTGAACACCTGTGGTGAGCGTAGCTCAGGATGTCCGCACTACAGCCAACGTAGTAGCCAGTGGTCACACATCGCCCCAGTCTCATCCTGCCGTACCGGGCCTCCTGCATCAGGACCACCTCCCCAGCAGGGCACGAGGCTCTGAAGGTCTCTAGGTGGCAGAACTCCATGAGTGGGGGAGGGCTGGGGGAGGGGTCAGTACCTGAAGGGAAAGGGGAAGAGTGTTATATGGTAATAAATTTGTGCAATCGTTATGGTGAAATTTGAGTCCTGACAGCCCTTATCACACACGGGTGTGGGGACGATGTGCCAACCATTGTGCAAACTGGCAGGTGCTGTTGCTATGTTTCCCTTCCATGGGCGAGAACCTACATCTCTAATCACAGTCTTGGTGGTGGAGTGGGTAATTAGAAGAAGGGTCCGTCACTAGAAGTACTACACTGGCCACTTGTACCTGCTCCCTGTGCTATGTTGCTCCCCCACCATGCTGTGGCTATGTAGATCAGTAGGTCAGTCCTGCAGCAGACTTGGTGCAAGGCAGAGGGGGGACTTTGCTTGTAGGGGATGTATCTTTAGTTATAAATCTATTTGCAAATTCTGGATACCAGTAATATTCCTAATTATGCCTAATAGCAAATATGTGACCTTTCAAAGAATTTAAACACATGCATTCTCACAAGAATACAATGCTCAAAGGAGATGGGGGACTTCTAGTGACGGACCCTTCTTCTAATTACCCACTCCACCACCAAGACTGTGATTGGAGATGTAGGTTCTCGTCCATGTTCCCTTCTATTGTGAATGTTCTTATCACATCTTCCTTGTTCCTCCTCCCCAGCTAGCAAAACTCATGTAAATTACATCATCTTAGCATCATTTTCTGATTGGTGGTGACATCATTGGATGATGTCAATTGTCGTTTCCAAGATGTCACATATGCAAGAAGTTTTTACGTGTCACTTTGCATGGGTATTTTACATAAGTATATTTACATTTAAAAAAATACATATCAACGATATGTTTGAACTTAATAATAATGACGTATACATATAATTTACTGGCTGTAAAACATGTCTGAAACGTATAAATCTAGACATGTCAAAAAGATGTGATATGGAGATATGTCCATGACATGTTGCAGGGATGACATTTATACCAGTTTTGAGTATACCCCCTCCCAGTAGTGATTATAAATCAGATAGGATATTTAAAATAACTCTGAGAGATTGTAGACATCATATAGCTATGTCCATTTTATGTCAATGAGTATACCCCCTCCCCAGTAGTGATTATAAATCAGATAGGATAATTATGATACCTCTGAGAGAGATTGTAGACATCATATAGTTATGTCCATTTTATGTCAATGTATGACATGTCCACAGGCACTCTGCATAGGAAGCACGCACCTGCTCTGTGAAAGACACTTTGCAGGTATTTTCCATTCCTTACAGACACATTTATCCTAGCCAGGAGGCACAGATGTGATATCAGCCCAAAGCCAGAATTTCTTTTTATACAATTTGAAAGGACACAAAAAAGGTATCCCATTATGTGCCTTGGCTGTCCAACTATAATTCACCAAGTCACTGTAACACAAGTAACACATTAAATGTTACTGAAGAAATTTAGTCCAATTTTGTCTCTTATTGCAGTATATAGAATTAATTTCATCCAACTTTTAATCAAGAATGGGGGAATGCTGATCAAAATGTGATGACATTGCAAAATGAGACGCCTGGTGTTGGAGCTCAGAACTATGATAGGATATAGTAATGTCGACTTATAGATGTCATATTCTGACAAGATTGTGATATCATAAATATGTCATATTGGAATAAATCCATACTCCTATTATTTTGACATCACAATCTTGTCAGAATATGACCTATGTGCGAGGGGGTATGCTCAAAACTGGTATAAATGTCATCCCTAGAACATGCTTGTAGATATCTCCATATCACATCTTTTTCGACGTGTCTACATTTACATGTTTTAGACATCTTTTACAGCTAGTCACGTATATGCCATTATTGTTAAGTCCAAAGGTATCACTGATAAATATGTCTCTTTTATATAAATATGTTTATATAAAATACACATAAATATTGTTACATCAAGAACCCATGTAAAAGGACACGTAAAAACTTCTTGCGTATGTGACATCTTGGGAACGAAATATGATATCATGAAATTACTAGTTATTTTTATGTAAGGTGCTAGCTGGGTCGTTTCTTCTACCTGAGAAATGGGCACTGTGTACATGAATATGGTTTCTGATTTTGAGCACAAGGTCAGATTCCGTATCAATCCAGTAATGCAAGGCCCAGTCAACTACCTGGCAGGCATTGTTAGTGTGATGGTAAGCATTCCCATCACCTATGCAAGAGGTCCTGGCTTCCCAGTAAACAAAAAACGTTATACAACATTTTTTAACGTTAATTAACGTTATATGAAGGCTCTTCACTATGGCATAACATTATTTACAATTTTAGAACGTTATTTTGACGTAAAATAACGTCGTTTTGTTAGCTGGGTTCACTTCTCGGCTGATCCAATGATACATTTTAGCTGCCCTTTATACAATGCTTATAAATACTCTCTTGCCCTATCATGATATCGGCTGCATGGTGGGCATAGGTTAGTTTATGAGCTTTTTCTAAATGATGGTTTTCAAAAGTTTTAAATAATATCAGTGCAGCATGTTGTATACCATCCTGTAGGCTTCATACAGGATTTCATTTTTGTTCTTTACAAAAAAAAATTACATTATTGATCATCATGGTGCAGAAATATTACTGATTTAATTAGTACAGAGTTATGCACAAACCGATCCAATAGGGTTGGCTTGAGTATCTTCAATGCTTATAAAAACTTGCCATATTATCATGGCTAACAAATGGTATTTACCAAAAATTCTGTATAAAGTGATACCTACATGTGAAAAACGATGGAAAAAGATACTGAGCCACACACATCAACGTTGCATTCAATGCAAGGTGTTGAGTATGGGCCATTTAGTAAGGAGGCATAGTAACTCTCAAATCACAAAAAAAAACATTTTATAAAAGTGCTCACCTTGACTGCAGTTCATAAACTCCCCCATCCACTGGGTGCCATTACACGTAAGGTAGTAGGTCTCCCTAGTGCTGTTGCATGTGATTGTCAAGTTGTCCCCAAGCCTCTTCATCGAGCTGCCCTTAGGGGTCGGCATGTCGGGACACCCCACCGCTGAAACACAAGGAGAAACAACTGTTGTGCCTTAATGTCCACAGGCTACAAAGGCTCCACAATACATTATGTCCACAGCCTTTCATCACAAAGTGTTCACAAAATACAGTTTATTCACAGCCTGACATCACAAGAATTTTTTTGGGTCTATTACATGCACTTTGTCCACCTCCTCCGATCACAAAGTGTCCATGATATACAGTTTGTCCACACTCAA
Source organism: Harmothoe impar (assembly GCA_947462335.1). Classification (NCBI taxonomy): domain Eukaryota; kingdom Metazoa; phylum Annelida; class Polychaeta; order Phyllodocida; family Polynoidae; genus Harmothoe; species Harmothoe impar. The sequence goes on along the minus strand of OX381705.1, from coordinate 103,222,133 downwards.
CATCACAGTGTGTCAATAAATTACAATGTGTCCCCAGCCAATCATCACAAAGTGTCTGCAATTGATGACTATCAAAGTGTATCCAAGTTGGCATTGATGAACTGATCCATCACAATATTGATATTTCTCCCATACCTTGGTTTTTTCAAGAATTTGATGAAGTGAAAATTTAAAATTGAAATTGACTCACCTTCATATTTCAGTAGGAAGTGTCCTCGCTGGGTTTCATTAGTGACTGTCATGACCTTGACCTCTATGGTATGTCCCTGAGACTGATACACTGTCCGTTCTCGCTCAGAGCCACGGCACACTACCAAGTTCCTGCCATTCTCCTTTATTCTGGCATGCACGTAGCATAATGGCGGGCCACCCTGTAGAAGAAAGAGATCATATGAATATTGAGCGAATCCCCACAGTGAGCACACTGTTAGTAGGCAGTGTACACCTGCACAGTTAAAATGTCAGGCAGTCTGGCCAGAAGTAGAAATATTGAATATTCTTTATGGACAGTAACCATGCAGAGAGAAACACCTTAGAAACAATCATATTGGGGTAGGGGAGGTTTATGAGACATTTTCAAGGCCTTTTGGACTAGCCAGCCCCTCTGTATCTCAGTCTCGTTCTCGATGCTACCATTTAGCGACCAGTATGCGTGTGGTCTGCTCAAGGCTGTGCTTTCTAATTGAAACTTGGAATGCTGTGAGAAGAGGCCATTTTGTGGGATGGGTGACGTAACATGCTGACACAACCGATTCCAACATCTCATGAAAAGGATATAACTTCCGCAGGAGTGGGTCCTAGAGTAAATTCGGTAAATATTAGCCGGGCCAAAGGAAAAAGGTGCGTTTCAGGTTACATGGTCTGAAAATCTAGGGTAGGTACATCTGATTATTTTGTTGTTGATTTTTTTTTTAAATGTTGCTTTTGAAAAGTACCTCAGGACTGGAACGAGTCTATACCGTACCCTATCACCACTGTCCGGCCGTGATGTATTAAAGTCATATAAGGTCAGTCTGATTTTCTGTCCAGGCTGCGCTGAGATCTGCCAGGGGCAGTCATTGGTGTGGACAGCCTCCTGAGATGCAGTCACCGAGCCCAGGTACCCCGGGGTGGTCAGGTGCCGGCTCTCCTCATTACCCCGACATCTTTGTGTGTCATAGTTAGAAACTGTGACAAGGGAGATGGCAGAGTTTTAAGATATATGATTTTGACATGATCGGCGAAAAGGGACCTTAGTGTGGGGTGCACTAAGATTCCCATTCCCAGTGAATGTCAGATATATTATTTGTTATATAGAATAAAATAATATATATCTTGTTTAAACAGGAATTACCTTATATAGTTGATCTTACAAGCTACTTCTAAATCAATGTAGGAATGAGGACTATTTGAAGTATATCATTACTTGCCACACCACTACAGTATTAATAGTCAGACCATTCTTCAATTCAGTGAGATAGGGGAGATATAGATAGAGAGGGAAATGGGGAAACAGAGGTAGACAAGACGATTAAGATACAGTAAGAGGAAGAGAGGAAGGGAGAGAGAGAGAGAGGGAGGGAGAGGGAGAGAGGCAGAGAAAGGGGGAGGGATGGTGGAGGGGAGACAGACAGTCAGACGGAAAGGTAAGTTTGGTGTGTGTTTGTGTGGGGGAGTGTTTGTGTGTGTGTCTCTCTCTCTATCCATATCTCTCCCTAAAAGATGTATAGTTAGCCTCCACAAGGAGAAAGAGAGAATGAGAGGGGAAGAGAGAGAGTGAGGGAGATAGAGGGAGGGAGAGAGAGGGAGGGAGAGAGAGGGAGGGAGAGAGAGGTAGCGAGAAATAAAATGGAAAGCTTCAGAGAGAGGGGAGACACACAGACCCCAAACGTACCTTTAACACAGGTAAAGTTAGCCTCTAGGTAGGACCTGTAGCCCTTTGGACACGGCCTAAACTTCTCCAATGCTGGATCATTGATCGGGAAGCTACAGTTGTGCCTCCCTGAGCACCTCTGGTCAACAAACTGCAGGATATCAGCGTAGCACCCCAGGTGGTGGTTAACGGTGACACACCACCCCAGCCGCATCCTGCCGTACCTACGGAAACCGCCAAGGGTAACCAAGAAAAGAAAAGTCCCTCTATGAAATTATTTCTATATCCTTCATGCAATTTCTCAAAATCAGGTTGTTTTCCCAAGAAAATTCTTGCCGTCAACTGTCAACATTGGCTGAGGAGAGTCACCCCAAAAATGAATGCTAAAACAAAACAAAACATCGTACATTTATCAAATTTATCGAAAACTTTCTCCTTTTTTCGCTGTCAATATCGCAAATTGAATTAGCGCTGTCAAGTGTCACCTTTATCAAAGACATAGATGTCAACAGGAACAGCACCGATTTTCAATGTTTACAGCAAAAATAAAATAGAGAAATTTGATTAAAAAAGAAAAAATCTTGAAGTGGTTTATTTTTTGGGTGACCCTTGATGGCTTCCGTACATACCTGGCCGCCTGCATCCAGACCACCTCCCCAGCAGGACAGGAGGCACTGAAGGTGTAACAGTACTCCCCAGGTGCTGAAGGGTCGTTGCCAGTACCTACAAGTTTGAGTTTAGAGTTTTGATTTCTGAAACATTTTATTACATGATTTTAAAGTGCAATATTGGGCCGACACAAACCCTAGAAGATAATACATAAGCTTTTAGTAGCCATACTATATATGAAGCGAATAATAATGAGTTTATATAACTGGGCTTATGAGTTTGACGCAACATGTATGAATATATGATGCTTTTGCACAGTGTTCTTTAATTCGTTTTAGCTCTCTTGCCTTGATGTCTCTGGCATAGTATATGGAAATGTCTCATGTTGCTGTCATCATCTTAATGATAAAACATGTCTCACAAATACCTCATGTGTGGATGAAAAGGATGAAACCAAATGAATCAAGTAAACAAGTTAAGGGGGAGTAAGGGAGTATTGTAAAACATTGCATAGAAGCCAGGGCTAGGGTCGAGTCAGATCACCAGGGCCACCTATATGAATAGCCCCATCTAGGGGTGCGGTTTATACACAAGTTCTTAGATACCACAGTACTAAATTCACCATAATCAGATGCATTTAAGTTAGGTGGACGGCTTATAGATGCATGGTTTGTTAGACTTATAGGCGAGGTTTTACAGTATTCTATCTGGTTATTATCTCAGAGGGGTTGCACTGGACCCCGCACCTCTAAATTCACTGACAATGTAGACTATGTCAATATAACAAAAACATTCTTTCATCAGATATGCCTCGATAGCATCTTTTATCACCACAACTTGTAAAATGTAAACCCCACTCAGTACCAATACAAACCCCATATTTATGATGTGAATGAATTCTGGGCATGGTATTTTATGGGCATGGTATTTTACATTTACATCTCTGTCGATTGGATATGCGTTTACCCTTCTTCACAGACAATTCAGCAAGTTTTCTGAAATTAATAGGACTCAATTTATAAAGGCAAACCCCTTATAGCTATAGTAATACAGAGGTAGGTTCTTCATCGCTAAAAGGGGTTGAAATGGTTTTGCTTCCCTACTGAATCTCAAACAGAACTAGATTCGTAAAACTGTAATAAATGGGATTGTCATATTGCTAGGATACAATTGTCAAAACATACAAGTGACTAAAGTAAATAGTATGAGAGAGAGAATCCAAATTATACCTTGAGTATATCCATATTGAAGGATGAGTAGCAGCAGCACAGATATCGGCCCCATCCTGAGCAGCTCCTGGTGTCGGTCTGTATGTCTGTCTGTGTATGATAGGGTGAGCAACTCATGTGGTGACCTACATATGTAAGTGGCATAGGGCAATTATCATTTGGAGAAGCAGCATTTGGCATAATAAACATAAATGGGTCTATATCATAATAAACCATCCGAAGGCCCGTTAAAAAGTCACTGGTACTGCATTGGTGTATCATACGGACCATTTGGGAATGTGATCCCACGTTGACAACACGAAGCTTAACCCTTTAAGGACACCATATTGCTAAAAGGTCCCTTTGTCTGCATTTGCACCAATGCAGATTATGCAAGTAAATCGCTAGTGCTGCTTTTGTGCATCATACCGGACACCTTCAGAAGTGTATCAACACTGCTGATTAGAAATGATACTTAAATGCAGCCCTGGCCAGTTATGGCGTTGAATCACTTTGCAGACCTTAAATATTCAATCACTATGTTGGCCCTAAAGGTTTTTATCATCATTCGGCGGTGTTGATACATTAGAACAACGAGGGACTGAAATACTATGGTGATAACTATTCTTGTATTCATCCTGTCCACTTGCAGAAAAGTAGTCCACCCTAATTATCATCCAATCAGAGGAGAGGGCACTGACATATATACTAGACCAACCAAAGTGTTTGCATGCCCAGGGTTTAGTAGGGTACTTCTCACAAGTGGGCTGGGAGGTTGCAGTGCTAGGGGTGCAGAGGGGTTGCAATCAACAGGTGCCATAACAGGTCAGGTCACAGGCGAGTATCCTAGGGAAGTTGTCATTTAAAGTTGGGGGGATAGTGGGGGTGGTAGATTTTATTGAGAGGGGATACCAAACAAATGTGAACTCCTCCAGAGGGGATGGGGGGCAAGAAAATGTGTCCCTCTTCATTGAAAAAGCCTGTGTAATATAGCTTAGAGTTGTTGGCTGCGATCAATTGTCCTCACACAAAAATCCACCAAACCCCCCCCCCGCCGTTGTTAAAAATGACCACTCCCCATGCCTGGACAGGGGCCCAACAACAAGTGCCTCAGGCCTTAGGGGTGATTCCAACACTTGGGAAAATAGTTCCCCATGTATAGCAAGAATAACTTCCTAAGTTCGATTTTGGGCAGCCAAATGATAATAAATCCACAAACATACTCGTCCCCAATGTATAAAAATTGTTGTATTGGAGACTCGTATGTCAGTGTGTATGTACCTAATTGGTTATTATGGTGACTGTCAGTGCACTGTACAGAAATGAGATAATGAGGACCTCAATAATGTGATGGGAACTTTGTTGTATGTGTCCATAAAAAGGAATCTACAAATTACATCCATGACCTATCATGCATCATATATATATATATATATATATATATATATATATATATATATATATATATATAGACAGAGCTGCACGCTAAAGTCACCGAGTCAGTGGTTAGTGCACGAGCATTGCCTGCCCCGTTCTGCACGCTGGCCGCAGGCCTAGTGCAGAACGGGGCAGGCAGTGCAAGTGCACTAACCACTGACGAGGTGACTTTTAAGTGACGCTCTGTGTTTATTTCAGGGTATTTCGATCTAAAATAGATTTGCAGACCATGTTTGCTTACTTCCACAATGTTTATTTACTTCCGCGGTGTTTGTTTATTTCCGTCGGCCGCCATTTTGAATTCCGCACAGGTCACGTGACCCTCGGTAGCGTAGCGACCCCATGGAGACCCCATAGAGACCCCATAGCGACCCCCACCTTCCTTGGTAGCGTGAAATACAGCCAGAGCGTGAAATACGGGCGAGGGTTATTCCATGCTTTACTGGCATACGACACTCCCATAGGTTTAACATTGACGGTCCGTATTCACCATGAAATAAATATATATATATATATATACATATACCCCAACGTTCTCAGTTCGCCCATCAGAGGACTCACCTAGGACAGTTGTTTCCATCAATTTTGGTACTTTACAACATTATGAGCATGATGCACAAATGCAGCTTTCGTGAGTTTCCAACCTAGGCTGCGTAACAACAGAAGGCTCTTTCAGAACAGATTCGTCAGTTGTCATATTGCGATTTTCGTCAATATTGCAATACTTGCAATTGACGAGCTGGCAAAATGTGATATTTACATTATTTTTTTATAGATTTGTACAGGAAATCTTGTGAAAGAAATTTTACTAGTGGTCGTCAGATAGGTCACGTCACCAGTTCCATGTCAGTTGTTCTGAATGAGCCTCCTGGTGTAACAATTGTGTTTAAGGCGTTATGCCATTCTGCGCACTATTTATCTACACCCTAGTGCACTGAGTACACTAAGTGCACTCAATTTTGTCAGGAAAAAAGAGGAAAGTCTGCTGTCATGTGTTAGGGTATAGAAATCGTTTGTCAGCCTATTTGACATAAAGGTCGGTTTGCAGAAAAACTCAAATATACCCCCTTTTTGTATATGACATGACCCACACCTTGTCATTCTAATTATATGTCCATACTCCAAAAGAAACATTCGGGACGACTTACATGGCTACTAGAAAATATTTTAGTTGACCTTTTACTCCATGACTTTATCAGCCTAAGTATCATGATACGAGTGTTGTTTAATGAAGTAGGTTCATTTAGAGTAAAAAAACAGCAAACACGTGTTGCTGATGGAGGCCGCCATCTTGGATATCCCCTTACTGTACTGGTTTATTCAATGAACACAGGAAGGCGCGTCCAGTGGTGCACAGATCACTAAAAATGGCAAAGAGTATAATTTATTTAATTGTATTCTGTTCCGAGCATTTTCCTCAATATTAAAACAATTGACAACCAAAGATGAGCTGATTATATGGCTTTAAAATTTAATTCAGCTAGGCTCAGGGAACATCAAGGTTGCTTTCCTGAAAACACAGTGCCCGTGTTTTATATGAATACAGACGGCTATGCCCTCCATAAGATGTGAGACCTCTGTCTTAGCTCCGTTATTTTTCGTGGTAAATAAGGCAGTCCAGTTGACTTAAACAAGAAAGGCCGTATGTCACACCCCCTGTAAAATAAACCTCTTCTGTACTTCACGGCTTTCAAAATCATTAAATTGTATGATTTATTCACTGTGAACGTTAATAATGACAAAAAGGAGGTTGTATAAAACCATGTGTATTATATGGTAACTGGCGGCAAAAGGGCAACTATAGCCTTGGTTCAGTCTGGTGCACAAACGGCAGTAAGTCTCAAATCAAGCATATACTGTTTTGCAAATAAATTAGACACAGTTGCTCATGTAAAGTAACTCAAGTTCGATGTAAGTACATCAAGAGTCTCCTTTGGTGTCCAATGAGATTGAGCATTGTGACAATTTTATCCCCTTTCCCTTTGGTATCCTATATTCAACAGTTCTCCCCCAGGGTGTAAGGTAGGTGGGTGGTCTGTCTGTGCCCATAATGTGACATACACTTTGATGTAATCGTCTCACATAGTCCTCATCCCGGTCTGTACTCAGTAACACCGTTGTCTTAGACAGCTGGAGTGTCAGCTGAACCGTCCGTGTAAGCTCACAGAACTCCTCCAGCACCTCCTCACTCACCTGCCCCATCTGAACTGTTACCCCGGGTATTGGCCTGAGTACAGGTGTGATCACACTAGGGACAGGCACGAGAGCTTGGTGTAAGGCAGCCATTAGACCGTCTATCGGTGTAGGGCTGTTAGATGCGGTAACGACAATATAGTATGGGTCATGTTTTAACAGCTCCCTGAGAGCACACACCCACTTGTCACACACCCACTCCCTTGCTGGAGGTGCACCCCACAGGGAGGCAGCACGGGTGTGGTGTATGCTGTAGACACTTCGTCGACTCGTGAGATGTACAGGGTTTCTGTGGGTGTAGAACTGGGTGAGGGCAGGTGCTACATCAGATGGGGACCAGAGGTGCAGCTCTACACGTGTAATAAAACCGCCTGACTTCCACTCCTCCTGGAGAGTCACCCATCTCCCACTGCTGACTGCAAACACGTACTGGTCCTGAATCTTGTCATCAGCCACAACTCCATACCTGATAAATTCAATGCAAGGGAAATATTGTTAAGGTTTAGGATTTGGAAGATATGAATGTGAATTCTTCACAGTGTAAAGTGATTGTTATAGGATTGAGGTTCCACAGACTACATTTGTGCACTTAACATCTGTGTTTACATTTTTCCAAAATGTATAAACTATTGCACTTATAAAGCATGACATAAAATCTCAAAATTGATTTAGACATACTCTTACAATGTTATAAAAATTATTTTCTGGAGCGAAATTATTGGTTTTGAAGTACTTACCTGACACAGGGCAGCAGCTGGTGAGTGGTCTGACCGCAGACCTCCCTCTGTAAACCCGGTGTCCACTGCCTCAGACAGTTGGTGATAAACTGCAGATGGTGACTTGGGAACCTATAATAAAATATCAAAACATTCTTATGACCATACAGATCTATTCACCATAGCCCTAAATGAGACAATCTTTGATATAAGATACCATCACCACAGAGCAGAGGGCCCTATTATATGTAATGCCTTACAGAAGTCGGTACAAATGAAGAATGATTCAGTCATTAGTTCCATACATCAACATCACACAATGTGGTGGGCAGGTCCGCGTGGACTTACTGACGAAGATGTTGAGGCCACCCTTGCTTGACCAAATAAGACACAGAGTGAGGGAGACATTTGGCTGGTTTAGAGTGAAGAAATTTCACCAAAAAAGTGATACATACTACACAATCGGCATAAATTGATACTATATTGTATGAACGTCTACTATACATATAAGAAGACACAAGACATATATAATGGTGCTTATGCGTATGGCTGGATTAACCTGCCCTTTTTATTAATATTGAACATTAAAAGTTCAGACATACAAGTAAATGCAAAGTAAATTCAAAATCAACTGTGATATAAACCACGAACGAACGCTGCGGCCTCTAGACTGCCGCCTGGTGAGTGGAGGGAGAACTATATCCACCACCCACACTCCTCCTGGAGGGACAGCGGTCAACCAGGGGAGGGGGGGACTGACCAATATACGCATGTTAACCCTCTGTGTTAACATAGTCAATATTGTATGAACGTCTACTATACATATAAGAAGACACAAGACATATATAATGGTGCTTATGCGTATGGCTGGATTAACCTGCCAAACGGCGCATGGCCGCACAGCCAAACAACAAGCAATAACCATTAATAATCATATCACAATTTTGTAACTGACGATAACCATTACTCAGGCATAATCACTAATCACAAATCACCTTGGAGAGTAGCTTGGCAACTCTTTCATCTAGAGCGACTCTGTCCTCCAGGGGGCGACGCAGGTATTTTAATACCTGGTCCGATTTCCAGTCCCCTCTCTCCTTAATCACATCCAGTTCCACACCTACCCTGGCCAGGTAGGTGGCACCTCCCGACCTGAAACCATGTGAAGAAATTCTCTCTGCCACGATCCCTGCCCTGGAGGAAACCGACTCGAGGATATCAGAGAACAAAGTATATGACAATGGTACCACACCATCCTGCTCTGGGATGAGGAAGGCAGGATGGGAAGGTCTACCTTTTACCTGGTCAAAGTGGCGCTCCACCCAATCAACAGCACATAGGTTTTTATTTGAGACCCTACACACAGGAATCAGCAGTAGGCGTTCCTTGAATTGTATGGTCTTGGTTCTTGACACCTTCACCATCATGCCCCAGTTAAAAAACTGGAAGGCATCACTGGTTAACATGCTATCAGACATAGTATAGTGGCATTTTCTCATTAATGTGCGGAAGGCAAACAGGGCTGCGGCCCAGAAACAAGTGTGTCCCATAGAACATGGTAAATGATCAAACATTAAGATTAAATGCTCCGGCATAATAGCCAGGGCTTGAGTAGGCGCATCACCCAATACCCTGCGGGAGCCTCGTAGGGCACGTGATATCAGAGGATCAGTGTAACAGATACCAGGCCTGCGATAGGATTTCAGATAATAATTAACTCCGCTTAGGTAGCCTGTTATTGATGAGTATACATGTGTATTTGACAGGTAGGCAATGTAGAAGGCTATACCCTCGTAACCTGGTGAAAGAGGCTCTACCCCATATAAGGCGCAAAACTTGAAATATTTTTTCTTCTGAGACGCACGTGTCTTATCCGTGTTGTCGGAAATGTAATTGTCCAGTAATAACTTGAGGCGTTTTGCCAGCTTGGCCCTAGGACCTGTAATCATAGATCAGAGTAACAGCAGAAGGATAATTCCGAGGTCACATACAATAACTTCTCACGGGCATCCTTCTCTTCCCATCTACTCAGAGAGTCACATATTATATTTTCTTTGGTATTGATATATACAGATTTGAAATGGAAATTATTTTTTACCGCCAACCAAAATAATTCCCTCACCCACGACATACACAAGCTGTTAGAGCTGCGGCCTGTATTCAGCATGTGCATGACTTGGGTGTTGTCAGTCACAAAAACAATTTCAGAGTTAGCCCAATTATGACCCCACCTCTTGGTGGCCAGCAGCACTGGCCAAAACTCTAACTCGTTAATATTCTTGTTATAACTGTCTGGGGCTTTAACCCAGTGGTGATGGGCAGAGAGAGGTAGAGGACAGCGGTCCTCCTCCCACCTGCCCATCAACCAGTCACTCTGGTGGTAGGCAGAGAAACTAGAGAATGATGCATCACTATACACTGATATGTGGTCGTTGAAAGGCCTAATAATCCTAGCAGAACCGTTAAAATTCTTTGAGAATTCTAACCACCATCTCAGATCTGCCCGGGCTTCTCCAGACAACCGTACTTTATAGTGTTGCTTAGAGACAGTGTTACACAAATTATATATGCGTCGAGAGAAGCAGCGGCCCCCCCTCACGACCTTGCTGGCATGGGCAAGACTACCAGCTAGGGATTGTAAATCCCTTTTAGTCATTTTTAACTTGCCATTAGCCTCCCGCAGCTTGACTAATAAACTGTCCAGTTTGTCTGCTGGGAGTGTTAAATCCATGCGGACACTATCTATCTCTATGCCCAAAAACACCACAAACCATTTGAATGAGATATGGAACCCAATTTGTCTAATAACCCTAAACAAAATATGCTGGGCAATAACACACATCTCTTTTGTTGGATAACAAAGGATAAAATCATCCAAGTAATTGACACAATTAAACACTCCTCGACGGCCAGCACATCTAACTATGAATTCAGAAATGCAGTTGAAAACATACGGTCCGCTAGATAGCCCAAAACACAAACGGCCGTCGACCAGTATTTGTTCACCTCTACCGTCTTGGAAGTCCCATTTTACTCCCTGGAATTTTCTATCACCATAATATATATGGACTCCGCGATACGCGTCGCTTATATCTGTAGTGCACATTAGTGCATTATCTGTGAGCATATCACAAACATTATCTAAAGACTTATACACAAAAGGATCAGAAATAGCATTGGTGAATTCATTGATGGGTGGCGACCCATCTCCTGACCTAGAACAATCAGTAATAGGCCTAATTTGTTCACCCTTATCGAGAGAGTCCTTTTTCTTCATGGCAGCGCCCAATGCATGAATGCAGCGGGGTTTTACATCAGCAATCATTATCTTATCTTCCGCTAGTTCAGCACGTAATTTATTGTTCATAAATTCCCGCCTGGACTCTTTCAAGATGGAAGCGTAATTATCATTAACATAAGTACAATCACAGTCTGGGTTTACCACTCTGAAACCATAGACTGCTCCTTCCAATATATACAACCAGTTTTCATCAACATCCCCCCACATAAAACATTCCGTGAAGACTCGACATGGTTTCATTGAAATGCTAAGTCCATCTAGGACGTGTTCACAACTACATGTACCAAGAAAACACTCTCTTGTCACTTTAAAGTTTGTAGATCTGGGGCCTATAGATTCTCTCATAGTGACAGATAACATAGTATACAAGTCTGGCTGCGGCCACCCCTGTTTAGATACATGTATAATGTCACCTATGTCCATGTTACAGCAAACGTCGATCAGCTGGCTAGTGACCTGTATATTGACCCTGTGTGGGAATAGTGGGTCAGCTGTAGTGCCCACCTCAATTGGATTGCAGTCACCCGTGTCCTCTCTAGTGGCAGCGGCCGAGCTAGAATTACACAATTCAATCGTGGGTGTAATGTCAATACATTTATCCTGACTCACAGCATTTATAATCTGAGTATTGTCAAACATACAGTTACTAGGACATAGTTTGACCACGGGTGTACTCTCTTCCTAGGCATTAAACATACGTACATTAGTGCACTCATTGGCTCGGTGTGTCGGATCATTACATTTGCTGCATACATGAGCGAAGTTGCAGCCCTTTGTGTCACAACTGTTCCTGTTGTAACGATCACACACCATTATGTGACCAGACTCATTCACCCTGACGCCATGTTGGTCAGAGGACGCGCGGGGGTTGCCTTGGTTACGGCCGGCAGCGCGCCCGCCCCGGCCCCGGTCCCTGTGTCCCCCGTGGTCATTGCCCCCTCGGTTTTTCTTGAAACCTTCGTTATCAAAATGCAGTTTTGTGAGGGCCTCACTCCCAAAACTAAATTCCTCAACCCCTTTACTATATACACACTCTTGTCTGACATCACAGTCGTATTCAGCACAGACACATTTATCATACAGGTCGCTTGAGGCTTTGAAGGACATGTAACCTAGGTGCTTTAAATAACGCTTGATCTCACCCATATCTTTGAAGGTACCTTCCTCCATGCCAATACATGCCCACTGGATCGAGACATACATTAGCTCGGGGTATGTTAGTGACCTGGGCTCGCGGCCCCTAGTAAACCGTTTGAGGTCAAATTTACGTTTGGCTTTAGTTAATCTGTCTGCAGAATTGTCTCTACTGTCTCTACCTTCAAAATCTCGAGGATCAAAAAGCTGCGTGCTGGTTCTAGGGCGGTGTTCTGGAGACGGTTCTCTGGACTGGGGCGGCGCTTGAGGCGGCTTGGGGTCCTCCTTGGGTCTAACACCACCTGCGGCACGGACGGCGATCCGGGAGCGGATCCTCTCCTCCAGGGCGGCGGCCTTCTCCTGTCTCTCCTGCACGGCATCTAACTCCTCCAGGTATTCGAGGTACTCTTCATGGTTGGGGAACTTCTCCTCCGGGTGGATCTCCGCCATACTGCGGTTGATCTCCTCCTGTATAGCTGCGGCTATCGCCTCCGGGCTGGCTTTAGGGTCAGCTTTAGGCGTCCTTCTTGTAGGCATTCGCTTATAGCCTTCCTTTGGCGGGTCCTTACAGTTCTTCCCGCGGGGGACGGGGTGGTCCTCCCCACAAGCAAAGCACCATGCGTCCGCCATGGTAAAATTTGAAATTTGAAAAATGACAGTTGGGCGAGAGACCTGCACTTGCAGAGTCTGGAGGAGGCGTCCTCACTCACCAAATTCAAAATCAACTGTGATATAAACCACGAACGAACGCTGCGGCCTCTAGACTGCCGCCTGGTGAGTGGAGGGAGAACTATATCCACCACCCACACTCCTCCTGGAGGGACAGCGGTCAACCAGGGGAGGGGGGGACTGACCAATATACGCATGTTAACCCTCTGTGTTAACATAGTCACAAAATAAGCCTATCCTTGGATGATGCATAAATTAGAAAGAATTTTTTTCAGATGTTAATTTTCTTTTCGTCATGAGAAATGAATAATATGAACCACTCACATGTCATCACTGTAAATATTGAAGCACCAGCCAGCTTTTCTCAGAGACTCAGCATTCTTGGTAAATGCTGCCTGTATCTCCTCACATATGTCCATCGCCATCTTTCCCTGCTCACCCATATAGACAGCATTAGCAGTGAAGTTCTCCTTTATCAGGTCAGGTAGTTGTAGCAGTCTTTGTGTGAGCTGGTTCTTCTCACATCGCTGCTCCTCCACCTGGAGGATGAGGCAGGCCTGGATGGTAAACACCAGGTCCTGCTGCAGCTCTGGTGTGTATTCAGATATACAGCCACACAGGAGCACAAGGGCATTACGCTTAGTACGGTCTGCACACAGGCACAGCAATAAAGCTTTTTTGTTGGGAGGGTTGGACTTGAGATACTCAACTAGGCCTTGGATGGAAAAATATTCGTAAAACATTTCATGTCCAAATACAAAATAGCTGCTTTCCCTGGCATACAGGTCTATTGTTTTTTCCTTGGTCAAAAACGCCTTATATGGCGAGGAGTCTGCAATAGATTGTTCCGGAAACTTTTTCTCATCTTTCAAGAAGTTCATTAGACATAAAAGATAGAAGTCTGCGGAATATGTATTGGATGTGTCTGCTTTACATCTAGCTTCCTCCCCCTTAAGGACAAATACCTCAAGCACCTTCAGGAGTTTAGATGTTGTAAGAGACTTTATGTCTTCTTGTGTAAGTGCTCCACTCACTACAAGCTCACAGAAAATGTGAAGACGGAATGGATTTGTCAGCACCCACTTGAGTTCTGCTTTTTGCTGTTGAATATACCCCAATAAAACTGCATAGTCAGCATTGGTCCTTTCTCTGAAATACTGTTTGACATAGAGTAAACCTTGATTCAAATTAAACCCATCAAGGGTTACGATTCGGTCAAACAACTTTCCTTCGATATTAGAAAGGCCAGTTCTTGATGAATTTAGAATCTTTGGTCTACCACTTTTCTGATGAGCTATTGTGTAGTCTCTTATGCTATCCCTTTCAGTTTGTTTCCTGAGCTCGTCAAGCCCATCGTTCATAATGAGGACCCCCTCGCCATCATCGTCTATCATTGTCATGATCAGATTTTTGCCTTTGTCATCACACTGTAAGTTGTCATATATGGCATCTTCTTGGGAACCTATGATTGACCCGGCAGGTATGTACAGAATAAGTTTCCAGCTATGCCCAAGACAAGGAGACCCAGGACCCTTCCCTTCACACTCTATAAACTCTTTACTGTGCCTGTGTGCATAGTCCTGCATGTACGTGGACTTTCCACTGCCTGCCTCACCCTCAACCAGCAGTGTGTTGGGGGCATGTCTTTGGAACAAGCGATTGAATAGGTCGTCTGACTTTATGGGTATCTCCTCCCTGAAAAACAAAGAATTGATATAATGTAACATATCGATTGACTCATAAGTTTTGGAAACATAAATTTAGCTAATTGAATATATGCCTCAGACATGAACATTATTGCTGTTACCAAAGATCAAGACTTGCCTGTCTTTTACTACCTGAAGTTAATACTGTTGAAGCGATAGGTATAAGGAAGACAATATTTTTTCTTCCTATAATTGTATTTTTACCTTCATCTAAATTGTCTATTTCAGAAAAAAATTAGCTGCCACTGAAATTTTGCATCATGCAACCCTCAAGAGTGCATCAACCCTGTTGGGTCAATATGGTGCGCGAATGCAGCACTGGCAATTTAGTCTACAGGGCTCCATCCATTTTGCCCGAAACAAAAAATGGACATCAAATTGAATCATATTAAGTAAACATTAAAAACATACCCTTTTTGTGTACATTTGACATCAATACAAATCTGGAACTGAGTCAAGTCGATTGAGATGCCATTGTGGAAACCGAATAGATCAGCCTTCATCAGGATCCTCTCAGACAGCTCAAAGTGTCGTAGTAAGCCTGGAAAATATGTACACAATAAGTTAGAATAAAGGCATCAGAAGATTACCTGAGATAATCGCAATGAACCATAGGTACTTGATCATGCTCATAGATATTTAATCATGACTAATAATAACTACCTCAGAACTTTTCAGAATATTCCAAAATACCTCTCATGAAATAGACATTTGAAATAGTCCTCTCTTTTAAAATATGTGGCTTGTCTGCCATGCATATAATTTAATTTGTCGTGATTCTTCCCCTCTAGAAACCCTCATAACTTAACCAACTATCCAGCAGGATGTGCTGCCATGTCTTCACTGCCCGGCTAATCCTCTTGAACTATAATAAAGTAAGTTCTCCAAAAAAAAACAAATTCACCAACCATCTGGCCCCTTCCACAAACAAAGACCTCATGACCACCACCTTACCATACACTATGCTTCAGACATAAATGACCAAGGTATAATTTAGTAAGAATGTAGCATGATACTGGCTATACACACCTGGAAGCAGGTCTGCAGATATAGGAATCTTTACGTCGCTGTCTACTTTCTTATAAAAGTGCTGTTTTTGTGGATTTGGGTCTGAAAATTATAAGATAGATGATTATTATCACAGGCATTTCTTTCCATTTCATTACAAACATCAGCTATATACGCCTTAAACTATCAGCCTAAAATGAATACTTGTGCCGTAAATCATTAGTTGAAAATAAATATGACTCACGAAAAAGAAATTGGTCATTGGTCATGACCTCTGATCAAAGTTTGACAGCTGAATTCAATAGTTTATATGTGACTGGGTAGGAAAGATTGACATAGAATCTTCTGGTAAGATTTTACCTGTGGCTGGTGATATACCTTGCATGTACACTGCTGAGGGCAGACCACCTTCTGGTATAAGATGACCCTGGTGTGTAAGGGCCATGGCCCTCAGCAGGGCATGGTAGGTCCACGTCTGACAGGTATTGATCAGGGCAATGAGCCGGTCTACAGAGTCACAGTTGGGCACGTTTAACTGAAATGAAGTGGAATCACTTAGATGTTACTTTATACAATTAACATGCTATTAATACCAATATATCTTTGAGATATTATGTAATATCTCATTTTAGTTTCAACCATTCCAAAATTGAAAATATGGGCATGGTGGAATATTGCAATCTCTCCATTTTGTCACCCTTCACCTTTCTAAGATCAATTTCAACATCTAATGTTGCTAGGTTTTATCTTGATGCTCCTTCCTCAAATTCCTCCACTTTCGATGATTATCTAAATCTCCCCAGACTGTTAGTTGTGACTCACCTTTATCCGCTCTTCATCTTTCTTTGTGATGACACCCATCTGCTGTAGGTGTGCCCACACATCGTCCAGACGGAGGTTGTCCCTCAGGGTGATGCGGTGTTTGTTCAGGACCTCCTTGTACCGACTGAGCCTAAACAACTCCTGCTCCTGAACATTCCTTCTGTCCCACGGTGACAGCTGCTCCTGAGCTGACGCTGTATTAAAAAATAATCTAAATCAGATTTTCACTTTTTAATTTACTCCCTTGCCAATGTAAATTTTCCTTGAATTGGTCTGTTGGCCATTACAATAACTATCAATATGACTCACACTGTCCAATACACAGTTTGTCTGTACCTTCTCTGCCAAGCTTTCACCTATACCTTTCATGTTATAGTTTATTTTATGTAAGTCAAATAATTCCATGCAGCTCAGCTATACAGCAATACAATGCACACTGATCAAAAATCCTATCGGATTGATGTTCAAAATTCAAATCAAGTATGACTGCTTCATGCCTTATATGATAAAGTAGTTAACTAGATACTCCCACAGATGAAATACACCTTTCAAACCTAAAATGAACAATCCTATTCATATTGTGGAATAACCAGTCAAAACTGTAGTATCAAATACAAGTTTTTAATGTATGTATTATCAAAAATCAAACATGACATCTACAGTGTAAAATGTATTCTTTGCAAATCTTCTTACA
This sequence comes from Harmothoe impar, assembly GCA_947462335.1. NCBI lineage: Eukaryota > Metazoa > Annelida > Polychaeta > Phyllodocida > Polynoidae > Harmothoe > Harmothoe impar. Next base: position 103,204,784 of record OX381705.1, on the reverse strand, counting down.
TTTTGTAGGCTGGGTGGCTGGTGCAGGCTGGGTGGCTGGTGCAGGCTGGGTGGCTGGTGCATGCTGGGTGGCAGGCTGGGTGCCTGGTGCAGGCTGGGTGGCTGGTGCAGGCTGGGTGCCTGGTGCAGGCTGGGTGCCTGGTGCAGGCTGGGTGCCTGGTGCAGGCTGGGTGACTGGTGCAGGCTGGGTGACTGGTGCAGGCTGGGTGACTGGTGCAGGCTGGGTGGCTGGTGCAGGCTGGGTGGCTGGTGCAGGCTGGGTGGCTGGTGCAGGCTGGGTGACTGGTGCAGGCCGGGTGGCTGGTGCAGGCCGGGTGACTGGTGCAGGCCGGGTGACTGGTGCAGGCTCGTTTAAATAAGCCAAATTGTCAGATTCAATCAAGTCTAAATCCAAATGCAGCTTGAAGTCAGAGGGACTGCCGCCCAGCCTGAGACACTTGGATTGAGCAGCAGCCACATATTTACAGGAGCTGCCGGGACGATGACTTACCCCACACTCAGAACAGGTCACCAGCTTGTTAACATTGCGGAAGGTTTCACTGTTCAGTCCAAGTTTCTGCTTTAGTTCAGTGCTCAAGGAGCGCTTAACAGGTGAGCCTGATCTTCCAGAGCCAAAATGGTGCTGAGACCAGGCCATGGCTGAAGAATCTTCGGCCAGCTATAATTTAGATGCAGGTTGGGTTTCCTTGTGCCTTATCATCACCTACTCTACGATGGGCACATACTAAACTAGGCCATGGATGTAGGGTCAGAGGGCGTCTTTATAGGTCCAGGCTAGTTGCCTTTGTTTCTCACCATCTTCGTTTCTCACTTCCCTCGTAGCTATTTAAAGAAAGAAAGAAGTCTGTAAATGCAATTGCAGTTTTGAATAGTTACTGTACTGAACACATAAAATCTACAAACAAATGTAGTTATCAATTGCATTGCTCAGTAGGTTCTGATGAACTTTTTCTTTGAACTTTAACTAACACATTTTAGAATATAGAACACCTTCGTTTAGCTTCGATAACTAGAAGAACTAAGCAATTAGCATGTTATATTAAGCAAGGGGGCTGGGAGTGATTCAGCACCGATGATCATACCAGTAAACCCCGTTTTATATGAACTATTGTTTGGTGCCAGTTGTTTTTTTCTGAAATAATTTCGAGTACCCCCTCCTCCAAGAAAGGTCTATCTTAATGTCTCTGTCCCAGAACCCTACAACCCCACCCCCCATGTCGTTATAAATGACCTCTCCCATAACTGTGAGTATCTTGTGGAGCTTAGGATTGGCAGCCATGATGATTTTTAGATATACACTATTTGGTTTTAGTGGCGGCATTTCCTGATATTGCTTGGATTGTAAACATTCTCTATATGGAAACAAATTATGTTTGTACTCACTTATTCCTGAGGTGGTTATATGCTGGACATGTAGACTAGAAATAGTTGTATGAGGTAGGTCATGTGTGTGTGTTCCCTCCCCTGTCCATGCCTACATCCCTTTACACGGGTATAGGTTAATAGGTCACCTATGTGGGTTAGTGTCACAGTACTACTGTGGCCTCACCACTGTATCTAGGACATTGTACATGTGTTAGATAGACTACACCTGGACAAGGTTCTTCCATATACCCACTGCCCCACAGAGTCAAGACGAGGTGTTATACACCGAGTCGATGACCAGTGGGAAGTGGGTATGTGGAAGAACACTGGCCAGGTGTAGGCTATCTGACTTAACCCTCGGGTATGCGAAATGGACAAGGTGTGAATCCTCTGTCTTAGGTGCTCCCGTGGGTTAAATCCAGGTTAGGGCCTCAGTGATCATGTTCAGACGCCACAAGGGAGTAGATATTTATCAGTTTCAGAGAAGGGGGGGGGGGGTCTGGTGGTAAAAATACTTCTCTTTTTTTAGAGTGCATGACATTTTCAGAGCCCGTTTCCTTAGGCCCACACAGAGAAAAAGAAACAGCATCAAAAGGGAGTCCAGGTTGCCTCCAGAATCTCTTTAGTGGATCTCAGTATGCATAAGATAGTCGATGAGACTCCCTGGTTGACATAAGGGAGTCACTTAGGGGAGTCACATAGTTCCCTGACTCACCAAAGGAAGTCACATAAGGACTTGGAGTCCCCTCATTTGACGCTGTTTCGTTTCTCTATGCAAGTTTAGTTCACCTCCACAATGATTATGGGCACTTGTAGCAGGCAACGTTACGTCCCATGGGTTTATCTTTGTGTATAGTGTGGGCTGGATATGTAAAGAAATGACCATTTGGTAACATCTATGTTAATTCATTGCACCTTACCGTCCCTAGATCCTTGTTTTTCAGAGAATATGTGTGTAAATTTATTTCTGATTGTTTGAGGCCCTTCAAATGCCAGTTAGAGTTAAACATAGAAATAATTAGAGTTACGTCCCAACCTACAATCGCATTTCAAAGTTAAATGGATGCCAGCTATAAATGTTTGGTTTGGTAGGTCGATAATAGGTCGAAATATCAGAAATATATGTTTTTTAAATATATACCTGGTCTTTTATCATTTATTTTTTTCAACAACTTCCAAATTATATTGATAACTCAGACAAAAAAGATATCAACAAACCTTAGGTTTTCTGATATGTAGCCTAAAGTATCTGCTTTCAATAGAAGCTGATAACGTCACAGTGTCTGTACAGATAGAGCTCTGGGAGTATTACACAATACTACAGCTGTTCACTAGTCACTGTTACTGACACATAGGTGTTGGTGATACCCAGGTACTGTGTATGGTATACATGTAGATGTAAAGACACTGTAACATCCATGTCCACACCCAGAACGATGAGGACGGAAGCAGTTTGGGTGCTGCTGTGTCTGCCTGCACTACTCCTGGCACAGGAGGGGGAGGTGGGTAAACCCTCCTTTTACAATCTGTAGACTTATTTTAATAACCCTTTTAGGGCAAGCTGGTCTTTAATTAATGTGTAAAGAGCCGCATCCTGCATTAATATACACTAGGTCAGCATGATGCATGGACGACAGGGTTTTTCTACACTCTAAGAACAGTATGTTGCGGGAACATGCACAGGGATTTGCACATACATATTTGCAACACACCTTTGTAATCAACAAACTTTTGGCAAAGATCATTCAGTGTGTAGTGTTTTACACCAAAATGTGTGTTAATAATGGCTACAGAAAAGCGTGTTTATAAGTTTGTAAACCTAACACATTGTTCTTAGAGTGTATCAGCAAGACAAAATCATGCGAGAAGGACTTCTTCAAAATATCATGATATTTATATGTTAGATTAAGATATAATTATCATAACACCGTAAAACCTCGCGTATAAGCCTAACTCGCGTATAAGCCGCACCCCGACTTTGGGTCGATCATATAAGCCGCACTGGCGATCTGAATGTGCCGATTTTAGTTCTGTGCCATAGTGGCCAAAACTCGGGTTTAAGCCGCACCCTGACCATGGGCCGAACCTATATGCCACATTGCCGATCTGACTCGCATACTAGATGCGGCGTATATGCGAGGTTTTATGGTATATCATTATAGATCAGAATTAATCATGTTTTCTTTAACCAATTCATTATGATCTTGCCTTCCGAGAGGAAAAAAACATACTTTATGTTTTCTAATTCTAGTCACATGATTTATCATGATAAATCATAATTCATTATAAAACTGCCTCCGTGAAGGGGAGCTATGATTAATTGTATGCCCTAGTAACATGTTTTATCGTGATTAAACATAATTTGCTATGATCTCACTTCCTGGGAGAAAAATCATGATTGGCTATGTTTTCTAGAAAAATAATTATTATGAACGTTGTAGGGGATCACCGATCAATGATGTACACTTGTCATTCTACCTATTTTTATTTGTTAAAGTTTGATGCAGAGGCTCGAATTGCGGAGTATGCTAAGGAATTCCCTCCTACAGAAGCAGGTAAATCAAAAGATATTTACATATAACGTCGCTAACCTCGATAATTTACAATGTATAAAATCACCACAGAGACAAAGATCTCATACTACTTGTTGGTTCTCGCTAAAAAGAGGTGACGTTTTCTGCCGCTCCCCCTCAAATCCCGCTCCCCTATTGTTAAAAAAGATAATCATTCCTTTGTATTGCATGTTTTTTTTTGTTTTAGATTTCCATTATGACAGCATGAGAGTAGACCCTAATAAAACTGAGGTAAGGACCGTATTCGACGTAATAAGCGCACCCCCCCCCCTAATAAGCGCACACCTCCCGTTTTTGGCCGTTTCTTATACTATAAATGACCAAAGATATCTCAATTTTTCAACCCAATTAAACTCTTAACTACTAAAACGTGTCCATAATTATTTTTGAAGCGCACTTCTGCGCTTATTACGTCGAATACAGAACATATATGTATTCACAGTCTAACGAGACTCTTCATTTTGGAATGATTTTATTTTGTTGATTTCAAATTATCTTAAAACTTAGCATATATAAACCTGACTCGCATATTAGCTGCAGCCCTAACTTTGGCAAACTTGTGGGTCTGGAAATTACTTATTTATTATTGTGGATTACTCATAAAAATGTGATAAAGCCACACCTCGACTTTGGGCCGATCCTATACACGGTTTTATCAAGCGTTTCCACTAAAAGTGTTTGGACTATTTCCAAAGTTCAATTAAAATATCATTTAGACCAACATCAATATGATTGCCTTATGGAGAATAGTTGAAAATAGAGGGGGTCCAGAAGATGGTGAAGGGGGTGCAGCAGCCTCATTAATATGTGATTAGAGCAGGGCTGGTAATGGTCACTATGGGGATGCTGGACCCTACCAAATACCACAGATGAACATCAGCATTATTAGAAAGCACTTGAATCCCTCTATCAGGGGGTGCAACCTGCTGTTTGCGTTTATCTTAACACTGTGTATATGATAACAGAGACAACCTCAGATAGTAATGTGATGCGTTTTCACTTAACTAAAAATGGATTTGAGGATGATACTGCTTTTTCGAGAGAGTACACCAAAGGCTCCATTTTACTTTTTAATTCATCAAAATATCTATAATTTATAATTTATAGTGAATTTTCAAAGTTAAAAATTTATGGACACAGATTCTCCGTAATAGAGCACTAAACATAAGCCGTTATATCAATGTTTACATACACAGAACAGCCATGCCTCTGTGTATTCCTCGTCAGTTAGCACATATCAGCACAAATGAAATAAGCTTGGTACCAATGCAAAGAGAAAATGTGTGTCTATTTGTAAATTTCAAAAGCTCATGTGACCTTTGGATGATAGATTTTTTTAAATATGAGATATATATCATATTGTGAATAGATTTTGATTAAAATTGTGATAGCGATAATTGATGATGATCATCAAATCAATCAAATTAGGTCATTTTTTTCTATCTTTTTAGCATTAATCCTTCAATGCAAACACCTTATGAACTTAATTTCACTAAAATCATAAATTTTACCTTTGGACCTGATAATCTTTGGTGTAGGAGATGTGACTGGTTAGGTGAAAACACATCACAGTTGAGCAGCCCTCTATTCTAGAAGAAATGCTGAATACCATACCGGTACTCTAAAACATATATGAGACAAGTAAATTGTATGTACTTTTCTTAACTTTTTTTCTTTTTAAATAGGGGGATATTATATTACAACATTGTGAAGTTAAAACCAAATGAAATTGCTGCCTGTAAGTTTTCCGCAAAAGGACTCATTGTTATTTCAAGTATGTATTATGATGTGATTAATTATATGATGATACCACTATACAACAGCTAGCCTGACAGTGGGTCATCGACTCTTATTGACCAAGCGCAGATAATATGTACACTCGACTATATGTAAAGAGAAATATTGATTTGTTGGTTATCAGGTAAAAGAATTGCCTCATTCCATACACGAGTGTTCTACAGAAGCAAAAATGTTAAATCATTAAGAACTTGTGGTCAATAAAGTCAAATTTGTTCATAAAAATTCTGGTGGCCTTACACATGCCCTCCATGGGACAGAATCATATATCCTCTTCAATGGTAATGCCACCTGATAAAATGAGTGTATAAGCCACATTGGCAATCTGACTTATGTACTAGCTGTGGCATATACCCAAGATTTTGCGTTAGTTATTTGAATGTGATCGGGTTGTTGATACAAGGTCGATACAAGTTGGTAGTCTTTGACTGGGTGACCTCTTTGACTAGTTGACCTCTTTGACCGGGTAACCTCTTCGACCGGTAATCATGAAAATGCCTATAACTATAACCAAATTGAAATAAAACTTGTAATTTATACTGTTAAAATATCCATTAACCTTTTCTTGGCGCTTCTGTCTACATAGCCCCAATTTCTGTCATATTTTGCCAGTCGAAGAGGTCACCGGTCAAAGATGTCACCAGACCATAGACTATCAACTCGTATTGATCTGGTGAGACTTACCCTGATGGCTGTGTCTCACGACCTTGGGCCAATGTTTTTGTCACCAGGTGTCAGAAAACAGGTGTTTTAAAAAGAATTATACTCATATATTTAAGGATTTGAAAAAAGGTTATGGCGGTTGTTACATAATCATAACTATAATTATAATTAGCCTCCTGCTGTTGGTATTTTGACCTTATCAAGCCAAGCCGGTCAGAAACGGCACCCGGTCAGAGACAAAAACATTGGCCCAAGGTCCTGAGGCACAGCCTCATATGACATGTCCCACTTTACACCTTACAGATTGGAGCCTTTGCTGCTATAACTAACCCCAAACAGCTCTGGACGAACCGGATCCTCCCGTACCAGATCGTAGGCATCTACAGTAAGTGACAACAGGAGATTTAAGGCCCGGTCAGACTAGTCGCAGAAACGGGAAAGCTACGATCCGATTTTGCCCCTAAAAAATCGGGACTAATAATCGTGCAGTCTGGCATAGGGCTAAGACTAGAAAATCGGCAGAAAATCGCCCAAAATCGTACGATTTTCAAAATCGTGAGACTTTGGCATGCACGACTCTGGCAGTCGTAGCAAAATCGGATCGTAATTTTGACTAGTCTGACCGGGCCTTTAAGCTGAGACTCCACTACCCGATTTTGCCGTCAGATTGGGGACATTCTCAGAAATCGTACTCAAACAGATATGATATAAACAAACCCTGAGATTTGATCATCCATATTACCATGATCTGACATATTTACTTTTGTGAGAATAGACGAGAAAATCGGTTAGTGGAGCCCCAGAATGCTGAGACTCCACTACCCGATTTTTTGGGCAGTTCTCACGATCCGATCATACATGTCTATACAGTTTGCTCAGGTATAAACAAAGCCTTCAGAAATCTATATGGCTGATTAATCCATTCATTTTCTGTATAAATTGTATATATATCGGCCTGCAGATCAGACCAATGAAAATCAAACCTGTTAGATATGAGATCTGGAGTCAAAAATCGGCCTTGGTTGCAAAATCGGGACATAAATCGGGACCTAAATCGTCTTACCTAGCCTTGGCAATTCTATTTTCCACTTGTTTATAAACATAAACATTATTTACAAACATAAACCTGTGGCAGGGTGTACAGTACCCCACTGTCTAGTGCATGTAATTGCTATGGTATACAACTGAGTCTGATTCGTGACAATAGCCCCGATTTGTGAATAAAATCGGCTAGTGGAGCCTCACCTATTCACACGAATCGGACCCAAACAGATATAAAAAGGATGCAACTATAAACTACCCCTAACATCTGATCATCCATTTTACCAAGATCTGACGGATTTACCTTTTTGAGAACAGAAAATCGGCCAGTGGAGTCCCTTCTATAAGCCTCTCAAAAAACAATAACTTGTTTCTAAATACCACACGAGTCATAGATATCTACGCTGGTTGACAAGGGTCACCGGAAAAAAAAGTTTTTGAAAAAAAAATCAAATTTGAGATAGGCTTTTTCCGTTTCACAAAATCTCTGATGAACGTGTTTACAGATCACGAAAAATACACACATTGTTTTTTTTAGATTCATCGATTCATTCTGTCCTTGGATGATGGGAATATGGAGTTCTTTGGTACAGGTTTTTTATCCTCTTATCATACATCAACGTAATGATGAGAATCAATTTACCAAGAAATAAACCTGGGGCTTTCTTATTTTACACGACAAGTATTTTCTAATTTGTCATTAGCTGCTTTGAGTGGCAAAAGGTTTTGTGCCGCTAGTGTGACAAATAAATGTATCAATTGACCAATCAAAATTGTGGTGTCCCCCCCTGGAGTGAAGCATTAATCAATAATTATGTTTGTTGTATTAGCTGAAGAACAAAAAAGGAGGATCCGCGTGGCGGCGTATGAAGTGTCTCGACTGAATGGCTGCATCCGTCTGGTAGAAACAGAAAAGCCAAGCAGCAGGCTGATGATCAGGCAGTGTGGCAATGCGTAAGGAAATTGTGGTTTTTAACGACTGGTCGAGTTTAGATCTAACACGACTGCACTCAAAATGTAAACTTGTCTCCAGACTCGCCTTAATGACGGTCATAGAATAAACAAGTAAAAAACTAGTCTAAGTGACAAGGAAGCAGCTCTTCTAGCTGGAGACAGAAGACTCACTTGGCATGTGCCAGCCCAAAACCTGACATTTGCCAGCTCCAGATTCTATTTGTGGGATGGTAACCTGATAGGTAAGACAACTTTTGACTCGTTTATTTTATGACCGTCCACTTAGACGAGTCTAGAGACAAGTTTACTTTTTCAATGTGGCCTAGCATAGCTATAGCTATTGGCTTTCCCCCTTCTGGTTCCCGGATATAGGGGTAAATATCTATTTGATAGTGTCCATAGTTGGGGATGAAACCGAGGCCCATAGACAGATTATTGGTGATGGTTCCCTTAGGCCTGTTTATTTGTTAGTAATTGTTTATTTATATTGTCCAATGTATAGGTTTCTAGTGTGTACATCTATATTCACCTTTAAGCTCTGAATGAGCTGTACATAAATATGGCACTATAGCAATTTCAAATTATCTGATTAGATCGTCATTCTTGGCCAACATACCACTTGTCATATATCAAATTAAAGCTCTGAGTGAGCTGAACACGAATATTGAAATAACAATTTTATAAAAACGGCTCCCAAATTTCCCCTGTAACTCGTATGTTGTTATGATCTCATTCTTGACCGACACACTACTTGTCATATACCAAATTAAAGCTCTGAATGGGCTGTACATGGACATTGAAATAACAAGAGGGTCAAAAAGTGATTTTGGAAAAAAAGTGATAGCTCTCACAAGCTGTTCTGAATAAGTTGACAGCAACCATTGAGAATTTCATTTTTCATCTGGACTATTGAAGAAAATTTGAAAATGGGTGTTGTTTTTTTTAAATAATTTTTTCAAAGTTAATTTTTACAATTTTTCAAAATGATTTTTTTTCAAAAGATCTTTTTTTTTAATTTATCAAAAAAAGTTTTTCCCCAACAAAATCGTGTTTTTATTCAAGATCACTTTTCTTTTCTAAAATCTCTGTTTGCCCCTCTTGGGACACTGTAGTTAACATATTTTCCATGTATACAGGTGTGACTCATACGTGGGTATGATGGGTGGCCAGCAGCGTATGTGTGTGGCAGACTGGTGTACAGGGTCTCATGGTACCTTGATGCACACCTTCATCCACGCACTTGGGTTCGCACACGAGCACCAGCGCTACGACCGGGACGCCTACATCTACGTCAACCACAAAAACATCAAAAGACGTATGTGTATTATTCTTAAGATGTCAATGGGGCCTAAAGGGACTAAAATTTTGCCCTAAATACACCCCGCTGTTATTTACACTGAACCCTCACTTGTTGTATGATCTCAATAAAGTTACATATGGGGTCCTAATTTGCATTAGGACAATAGTATTTTTATTATATATTTTCAAAATTAAACTATCCATTTGTGACCTTATTTGGTAAGAATTGACCAAATATCCAGTATCATGGACTGCTTTGATGACTGACTGCTGTATTTTCCTTTCTCCCAGAATATTGGTCTATGTATACAAAGCTTCCACAAAGCCAATGGCGGCTGCTGACCAGCTACGACTATGGGAGTATCATGCATTATGGGGCCTACAGTCGTAGGACTGCTATCAACCCGCAGCAGCCGATCATCGTACCCAGAGTAAAAGGGGTCAACATTGGTCAACGGGGAGGCATGAGTCTGAAGGACAGAATCAAGATTCAAATTCTATACGGCTGTAGAAAAATGGTATGTTGACAGTTGTATACTATGGAGTCAGTTTTATCAGTTAGCCTATAATGAGTAATTGTACCTAATTGCATTGAGTCAATTTTCATGTCATGAATGCACCCCTTAATTGTAATTTACCTCACCGTATATGTAAGGCACTGTTAACTTCTCTGCTGATATGCTATTAATGTTTTTAATTGGATCTTCTTGCAGCTTGATTCTCAATACTTCAATGACCTTACCGGACTTGCCTGATCAGCCAATTAGGTGGTGACATTGTTAATGGTTTCTAATAAAGTCAACCATATTCTAACACAATGTTTTTCATCTGTATAGGTATAAAAACCGATCATTCTATGAATTAATAACTGATTTTACTCATGAAATGAATTAAAAATACAATAAGACTTGGAACACTGTCTGACTACACATTTCAACTGAGAACTGCTCTGTGACGGTAGTCGCAATAAACACCTAAACTATAATTTTCATTTTCTCCCAAATGAACATCATTTATCAAAATAATGCGAACGGTGCATGCATGCACAAATCAACAGCCGCATCATCATGGTTGATTTTTGTTTTAAACACCAGATGGCAACCCTGCTGCACTTCACCTAGAGGTGCTATCCGTACGGCCAAATTACCTATTTATAAATACGTTGCCACTTACCATAAAACACCATGGGATAACCTATATTGATAGAAGAAACAAAACATCCGCCGTACAAATGTCTCAGCACATACAGCCTACTTCTATATACATTGTGCTATTGATAAGTTGATCGATGATTTCCACAATTATATTTAGGGGTTATTCATCATTATTCCATGTTTCAGCATTCTTATAGACAGTTACAGTTGTTATACACACATCTATTTGATACATCAGCATGAGCACACTCGTTGCTCTTCCATGACTGTACTAATGCTACAAGTAAAACTTTTATTTCGCGTCACATTTTACATACATGTATCAATATAGATTTGCATTGTTCCACATATTGGACTAAAATAAACAATTTTCGCCTATAATAGGTCTCCCAGTGAACAAAAAACGTTATACAACATTTTATAACGTTATATTAACGTTTCTCTAAGGCCCCTCACTATAGCATAACGTTAGAATGGAGATTTAAAACGATATTTTGACGTAAAATAACATTTCCTTGTTAGCTGGGTTGAGTTTATCATCTTCTCAATGTGATCCCTTTTTCTTTTGCTAAAAAGCTGTGGTATACATGAAGAGCTTGATAGACAAGTAAAACGCAAAGCAAACATGCCCACGTGAATCATTGAAATAAGGGACCTATAGAAATTCTTGAATCATGTTCTCGATATAGTCGTCTCCTCTTTTCTTCAATACTTTGCGGAAATTGTTGAATTTCTCTGCATCAGAAATGAACTCTATCAACTTGTCCACCTGGTCGACTTTTTTTTCTTCATCCTGTATGAAAGAAAAATATCAGAGTTTAGAATGATTTTCAAATATATGGAAACGCATCAGGAATAATAGGAGGTTCAATACTGTGAGTCGATAATTACTAGATTAGATTATGAATGCCATGTTATGACCCAAATGAAAATATTGTTTTGTTCTGCACGGCCTGTGACGTCATGACAAAGAGTTAGAATATTTTTATATGGAAACATCTTTCCGAGACAAGTACCATGAAATAGATGCAAAGGCCAAATTGATAGGTTGATGATATAAAACTGCAACTGAGAGTTAGGCAGGTACATAATGTCATTTCTGGGCTCTGAATACCAGCATTGTGTGCATATATTCCCCTCAGCCTGTGTTCATGAAGAAAGACATGCTCAGACTCAACAGTCTAGTGGGAGAATAATGATAATGCAGTGACAAGTTGTCAAATTACATGGTCTGGAAATCTAGTGTAGGGTGGTCGCATTTCATTTTTGCAATTCTTTTTTAAACTTTGGCCTGAAAAGTACCCTGAGATTAATAAACTTCAGACCCGACCTGACCACCAATTGAGGCCTCAACTCATGGACTATATGATTGACCCAAAATGACCTAAAATTTTATTTTTTAAATTGGATAAAAATGTCTAGAGCCTGCCCTGTTTTTCTAGGTAGAGTTGAATAAGCAGTAACACACCCTTTTACAAAAGGATTGACCTTACCTTGATCAAGTCTACCTCGACGGTAGTGAGGGCACCACCAGCCACTAATGCCCTATGTAAGTCTGGTCCAATGTAGCGTTCTAAAATTAGAAGTTTACAGGAAACTCATTGATGATTTAGAGAGAATAGTTAGGAATTCACTACCCTTTTTGTTGTCAGATCAGAGCCATTCTCCTAAATCGGATGACCTGATGTAAATATAAGCAACCCCTAACATAAAAAAAAAGAAACTTATATCAGGGATATGTAACTATGATCTGCCAAATTATTTTCCTTGAGAATGGACCAGAAAGTCGGGTTTTTGAGCCCAAGTATTTGTCACTGTGGATACACTAACAGGTTTTACATTGACGCTTTATTTACTCCTCCGCATGCTTTCCTAACTACAATAGGTTAAATTAGAGTAGCTTTAGTGTCATGGTGTATCTGATATACTGACGGCAGGACGTACTTAGTGATTTCATAACGTCAGGTCCATATCTTTCAAGGAACTTGGTGACTTGGGTCTCGTTCAGCTTGACATCTGTAAGAAGTCATATTAATATTTTACGGTCAGGAACACACATAATGTATCACCCCTATGTCTGTATACCTGAATTCTGTAGTTGCACACAAAAGTGAATGATATAATTCATTGATACATCCATGACATTATGACACATTAGCATAAATCCGGATACTTCTCAAATATACTTTTGCATTATGTGATAAGAATACCTTTAATTGGTATAGTTATGGCATTGATTGAATTAGAAAACTAACCTTTAGGACTGCTTGCCTGAGGACCTGCATTGGTGGAGACGTTGCCTTCTGTACCCTCTGATATAAAAAGTAAAATGTACAAATAAACTTAGGTTATAAATCAAAAATGAAACAATAACTAATAATTAATTGATTTATTGGTATTTAAACCATCCTTAATTTTAGTTTATTTTACTAACGGTCAGGTGCCCGATGTGATCTTTTCTTTCAGGATTGCAGAACTATCTCATCCTTGTGCGTTACGTTCAAGAAATTGAAGAGAAACCGTTTCAGATTTTTATGCTTGATGCGAGAACTACCTGAACTTGCCTTAAGGATCAACATTCTGACTATCTCAAAATCGTATATGAGCCTCTAGAGATATTTTATAGGTAAGTTACAGCATATAATCAATGCTCAACCCAAATCCGGAAGTGATTGACCGAACCATATTAATACTGCAGCCTACCACAGAATGGGTATCTCTACATTGAAAGTGACAGAGTTCTGTCCTAACGACAATTTTTTAACGACAACTTTTTTAAGAATGGTGTATGGACTCAAATAGGAAATGCATAGCCAATGTATCATCCGAATGGAACATTCTAAACTATAGTCATGAACCATTGACTATCTCGTCAATAGACCATGCTGACACTTGTCTAGCATAGCTCAGTCAGTTGGGTGCCAGCCTTTAAATCTGAGGGTCGAGGGTCTGAGGCTCTCTTGGGAAAACTTACTAGAATGTTTTCAATAACTAGCCCTGAACCAACACACACCAGGCGGAGTATGTGAATTTCTAAAGATTCTGAGAATGTCCACCAGGTGGGGATAGTGAGTTTCTAAAGGTTCTGAACATCTCCATAGGGTTCCGACACCAGTTTGGCCAAATTATCCTTGATGGGAAATACAGATTGATCAACTCTGACCGCATAGCATCATAAGAAGTGCTCTACTAAATACATTGGTATTGCATTTTCTTTTTAACCTGAAAGATCTGAGTTAATAGGAATTCAGCTTCAACATTTTGCACAGCTCTATTAATTATATGTATCGACACAGGGGAGTAAAGTCATTAAAATCAAAAGAGGTCAAATGGAGAGCCCTTGATGAAATTCAACAGAGTTACTCTATCGTCTTACCAAGTATATCTGCGATGTGGTCCTGGCGGTTCTTACGTAGCAGACTGATGAAGTCAACATACATCGTCAAGGGGCCTGACGTCAGATAGCTGAGGAACTTGCTGCCACGTTCCTGTTCATCTTTAATGCACTGCATGAGGTGAATATTTAGAGAACAGAAAATGATTCGAGACTAATAGCGCATGAAGGTGTCGAAACTTAATGAGACCCAGAAACAGAGTGTGTTAAATGCCCACAGGTAGTCGATGTTTGAAGAACAAAGTTTCCGTAAATTTGTTTAGAACTTTCATAATACAGTAAAATGTACAAGGCTAGCCTAATTGGCTGTCTAGTATTGGCACCATGCACTGTTATACTATCACAAAAGGCTTGTTACTTCTGTAGAGCTAAAGTGACCAGCCCAATATTTATGGCAAATCTGCAGTTAAACTGACTTGTGGCTGATTTGGCAAACTGCAGGCAATAACACGAGGGATATTGTATCTCAAACCAAGCATGACAACGTCGGAATATCAGGCCTTAATCATCTTTGCATCTTTCCTCCTTGTTAAGAACTGTCCCATGTTCACGTTATGAGTGATTCTTATCTGAAAATACCCAAATAACAGTAAAATAAAACTGGTACCAACCGAGAGGGTATTTTTCTGTGCCGGTAGGAGTACAGGAGAGTCACCCGCCGCCATCTGTAACAGGTTCAGGGGCTCCATGAGGAACGGCCCTGTAAAATATTTTTCTTAAATCATTGCTTCATTGATTAAATCTCGATCCAGGTGAGTCTGACGGGTTGAATCTGACTTGATTGATTAATATTCCGGGACAGCTCAACTATCCGATTTTCTGGTCCATTTTCACGAAAGTAAATCTGTCAGATCATGGTAGCATGAGCCTAATATAAAGTCCCAGCTTTAGATGCATTTAAAAATGTTTATCTGACATCTAGACTCTTTTCTTGATGGATCTTTATTAAGGAAACATCCAGTGTAATCCAGTAATTCATTTAGATTGATGGTGTGTCACCAAACCTATCATAAACGGTGATGCAAGACACACTCTGCCACTGGACCTAGCGGCTCCAACTGTATAATACTATGTAGAAGGTTAGAACCAAATATTGTATTCCTCAAATTCTATTGATATATAACTGCAATATGCAATGTATAATAGATATACAGCTAAGGACAGTGTCATTAGCAGATTAGGGTTATTGTTTATTGCAGTTATTATGGATCCTGAATGTTATAACATTGGTTCTAACCTTTTACAAAGTAGTTACCAATATACTTTGTTGCGGCCGCCTATTCCAATGGCCAACATACTCTCTTTCCCAAATCCTTCTAGAGGAAGGCTCTGGTGACAGCCAGTATGACATTGAACTTGGGATTTTGCTGGGTTTGGGCAATCCCTGCCAGTAGCTTGGAACCAGTGGACAGGAACCAGAATGTATGATGGTAGTTTTACCTGTATTTCCCATCATACTTTCTGGTTCCATTTCTGGTTCCTGTTTGCTGGTTACAAGCTAACTACAGGGACTGCCTAAAACCCAGCAAAATCGAAGTTCAAGGACATACAGGCTGTCCTCAGAGCCTTCCTTCGGAAGGATTTGGGAACGAGAGTATGGCCAACACAACATCCAAACCAAAGGTGGGTGGATATAACAACCAATCTGATACGCACATGTATAAAGTTTTAATATGATGAGTATATTTAACTAAACCGATGAGTTTGTATAAAAACGTACCAAGATCCTCTAATAACTCCGGACCTTTTCCTGCCAAGCGCTTGTTCTTTATATCGCGAGTCAACGCCATCCTTTCTCTCGTTCTAGTAACAGAAGTAAAGTAGCATGTGGTTTATAGGAAGATTAAGACATAATATTTAAACGTTTTCATTTTTCATATGTTAGAATACTCACTAGATAATCACGGTTCTACCACGTATGACTACCGTAAAACCTCACGTATAGACCAGGGCTAGTACACAACTCGGATCGGCAGTGCGTCTTATAGGATCAGGACAAATTAAGTCAGAGTGTTGCTTATACACAAAGTTAGGCTGGGGGACGGCTTATATGCGAGTTAGGCTTATACACAAGGTTATACAGTATGCTTGTATTTATTACTTTACTCCTAGACATACTCCTCTTATCAGTTATGACCTCCTTTTTGTATTGTACATACAGTTTGACCTATAGCGTTGCTTCCTTGTTTTCAATTCGATTATAGGATAGTCTTTATGCCTTCACCTATTGGTGATTAAACCGATACAACTAATCCGAACTATATGTCCGCCTGGTAGCCTGCTTCAAACGTATCCCCCCCCCCTCTCAAGAGCCTTAATTATCAATCTGGTTACTTGTGTGCATCGACAGCTATCAAATGGGACTTCAGATTCTGGTATGTTGCATTGATTAAGCCTGCCTTCTGTGGTCTGATTCTCAGTCAAACTCAAACCCGATGTACTTGTGAGATATAACGCTTTAGACCGACATGTTTATGAGGTTACTACCAACGTGTATAAGAGATTTATGGCTTGTTACGATTCAAAACGATTACAATAAAATGACTTACCTGTAGCTAACCACCTTCACTTGACAAAACACACCGAAGCCTGATTGATTTGTTTGTAACCTGCTGCCCTATTTGTTCTCTATAAATCAGATAACCTTAACTAACCAATGACTAGATATCTCATACGGAACATCGTCCCTTACCTTTCTTTCTATACTTGACGTATGATAAGAAATGTTCAAAACATCTTGAGATATGAGACCTATACTCTTATCCACATGCATGCTGGGATTCCGGTCAATATGCTCCACACACTGAGGTCTAGATGAGTGTAGGGAACTCATGTCTACCATTGTCTATGACGTTGGCTATCTTGGCCTTAACGGACACTTTGAATGGAATTAGATGCTACAAATGTGCCAGTTCTTATTCATATCCCAGTTAAGTAATGCCCGGACATACAATGACTATAGTCATTTAGTTATAGTGGAGACGTGGCTCAGAGGTAGTGCGTTTGTCTGGCACGCACAAGATCGTGGGTTCGAGACTCAGCAGTGTCCTGCTGATTGAGCTGCAACCTCCCCCCTGCTGTGGTAGACATACCGCATATCAAAGGCCTGTCCATCTCACACTGTGCCTATGTAGTGTGGGGTGTAAAAGAACCATTGCCTTGGTAAAAGTGTAGGGGCGTGCTTTCTACCTTGAGTCATCTATAGATTAGATCACCATCACCGCCCTTGAAATGACCTCGGCTGTTTATTAAGTCGTAAAGCAACCCAACAACCGACCAACAACCAAACCTCAGTTTGTGAGTCTATTGACACAAATGCATTGACCAGAACCCCTAGCATGCACGTGTTCCTTTCTGACTTACACTTTATCTAGCATGTGTAGTCAGTACACGTGGGTGATCACTTTCTATATTACACTGGGTCTAGCTATGGGACAGGAATATGGATTGGAGACATCAAAAGAGATGTAGTCGAAAAGGAAACCAAGAGATGCATTTGTCTCTGCCAGCCCGGTACTCTGTAGATGTGTGTCAACTCTAGACAACCAACTACGACTGCACGGGGCAGACTGGCTCAACCAGTACCATTTTCCACCACAAGAGCTGGAAATAGGACTGGTGGAACTACTATATTAAGATTGTTACTTCCTGTCAGGCTGTGCTCAGGAATTGGTGTACAGGATTTGATTGGTCAACTCCTGAGGGCAAGTTAGCAAAACAAGTTTTTTATATGAGTTTGCCCAGACTCTACTATTATAGAGCCGGGGCCTGAGACTGCCACGAGGAAGCTTTCTCATGCGGCATGTAAGAGACCCACGACGACAGTAAATGTAGCCTAGAATGCAGCCCATATGATATTATAGTTAAACGATTTAGAGTATAACTATGGTTGAACAAATATAATTTTCCCTGGGAAATTGGTAAATGGCTCATTAGCTTAGTTAATGCAGAGCTTCTACATCACATTACGTTGTCGGAAATGCCCATATTAGGAGAAAGGGCTATATAAGGCTGAGTTGTCAATCACTGGACAGATATTCCCACTCGCTAATCATAATCACCTACAGCTGATCCCGTTATCAGTACTTGTGGGGGAAGGACTATTCTACGGGGGAGGGATGTTGAGAAGGGGAATGGGTATATCATATCTCGGGATCATAGGTTGATATCTAGATTTTGATAAAATTACACACTATTAGAATGTTTAATTCTTGAAAGTGGTTTGTAAATATGACACTAGAAGATGGCCGACGATTGTGTCAGACATCTTAGATCAATCCGTATACAGCCTTCGTATAACCCCGTGACAGGCGACGACATCAGGGGGAATGGACTGTGTGGTGAAAGAAGGTAAATAAAGTTACATTTTACATTATTATATTCTGAAATAGTCTAACAATACATGCAGCGGAGCTTGAGCTAGAGTCTACAACGTGAGATGTCCACCTTAATTATGCAGTTATTCATGGATTGTATTGGCTCTATTTAACCTTTTTTGGGAAAGAGTAAGACTTGAAGTGAAGAGCTTACCATGCGTACATGACTAGATCAGGCTACCCTATAACACCTTTAGCTTTTGAGCTCATTCAGAATACTAAATTGAATTCCGAGATGAGGAGACCAGTGGGATGTTTCACAAGGAGAAAATAGATACAATTAATTTTACATGTTTTCTAAGACCAACTTAATATCACCCAATGTTAATTTTACCTTGGTGTTTCACAAGTTTCAATTGTATCTATGGTCATAAACTTAGATACAATTTAAGATGATAATGCGGCTTGTGAAACACCAACTTAAGACTAACATTTGGTAAAAGTAAGTCAACCTTAATAACCATGAAGCATCAGTCTTAAATACGCTCCCCTTGTATGATGATCACATAGGATCAACATAAGTGTTCTTTAAATGTGTATAACTAGTTTATTTTCATCCTGAATAAACAGATCTTTGCAGGGAGTCTTGTGTGTAGTATGATACATATATTGCATGAATAAAAACGCGAATAAATATGTAAGGAAAATATTAGCGGGCATGGTATGAGCTCCACGCTAATATGCATTGTGAAACACTTATACACTAGTTGTATCTAGATTGTAGGCCAAACACCCTGACTTAACATCTTGGTTGTAGACCTTTGTGAAACACTTTTTATAAGCAGTATACAATTGATACAACCAAATATCGGTCTTAGTGGTTATATACAATTAGCACCTCATATAGAAACACTTATTCTACAATTAATTGTATGTCCCCCTTGTGAAACACCCCACTGGAACGTTGATGAGTTGTCACGCATACTTGATCCTCCCTCTCGATAGATTACTTAATCCAATTGATCCCTAGACGAGGGAAGACGAGTAATAGTCAGAGGCATTTACTATACTATCAATAGTAAAAAACTGTCAATGTACCATAAGTGTTGGCCTTTTGATCTACCTCTTAAATTCTCCCATATAAGCCTAAACCTCAAATAAGCACAATCCTTTACTTGAGAAAAGTGCTAATTTAGCACTGGGTTTCTGACTCTCGCACAAGCCTCCGTTTCTAAACGAGAACTGGGGGTATATAGGCCAAATATGGTCACACCTAACATATAAAATGATGACTCAGGGAACAACGACGAATTGTCACTCATATAGGTAACCCTCCTACTACCTTACTAGATCTCCTAACCCTGTTAGAACTGCAGGATTACACTCTAAGAACAGTGTGTTGCGGGAACATGCATAAGGAGTTATACACACAAATTTGCAACACACTTTTGAGATCAACACACTTTTTGCAAAGGTGTTTAGTGCATAGTGTGTTACCCCAAAATGTGTGTTAAAAGTGGCTTCAGAAAAACGTGTTAATAAGTGTGTAAACGTAACAGACTGTTCTTAGAGTATACTCGTCTCGTCATGATGCATAAATGCAGTTCTGGTAACACAATGACCTGCATTGGTGCATCATGTCGAAAAACCCTATGCATCAAGCCTGTAGAGAATATTTACAGAAGATGTTTGAATGCAGCAGTGGTGAGTCTATAACCAAACCTGGATACACGTATAAGGGCTGCATCTATGCATCATAGAGACCAAAGGCATCATGGGGACCAGAGGCATGGTGCATAATAGCGCTTTTCTGCCCTGAAATGGTTAAGGCTGTGTCTCATGACCTTGGGCCAATGTTTTTGTCTCTGACCGGGTGCCGTCTCTGACCAGGTGCTGTCTCTGACCGGGTGCCGTCTCTGACCTTGTGTCAGACAAACCCGTTTTTTAATTGTTAACCTATACTCACATATACGAGGATTTGTAAAAACTTTATGGCAGTTGTTATGTAATTATAATTAGCCTCCTGCTGTTGGTAGAAGGTAACTAAACCCCCAAAGTGATGTCCGGTCAG
The DNA here is from genome assembly GCA_947462335.1 of Harmothoe impar. NCBI lineage: Eukaryota > Metazoa > Annelida > Polychaeta > Phyllodocida > Polynoidae > Harmothoe > Harmothoe impar. Next base: position 103,184,158 of record OX381705.1, on the reverse strand, counting down.
AGACGGCACCCGGTCAGAGACGGCACCTGGTCAGAGATGGCACCCGGTTAGAGACAAAAACATTGGCCCAAGGTCGTGAGACCCAGCCTCAATCCCATTCATTGCCGTCCATCACCATGAGCGGGAAGGCTTATAGTTCCGGGGGAGGGGAGAGCCCACTCTGTGTTATCTGTAATTCTGTTTTCTCTGTGGTAATTAGTTGCAGCTTACGTCAGGCGGCCATGTTTGTTAGTGATAAGGACGGTCAGAATAAATACTCTTTACTACACCATCCTGTGGACATCACCCAGTCAGTGAGAGTGCTCTCACACAGCTTGCTGCTACATGCCACACAACCCACAGTTGGAATACTAATCTACAATTAAGGTGAGTAGTTTTTAGATTGTGTGATTTTAAAAGTTAATGAGTGTGTACTTTTGACATTAGTTGTGAGTTTGTGGACAGTTTCCAACCACTCTTGCATTTAGCTCACAAAAAACTACCGATTTTGGGCCAATTTCTATATTGTTCTTTTTTAGAGAATTCCTATTTGATAAATGGCTTAAGACTAGTCTGTATTTGATTATAATATGCTTGATACTACTGGAATATAAACATTATCATAAATGATTCTGGATGGCAACCCATGGCCAAGTCAACTACACAGCAGTTTATTGTATTGGTAGACTTCCCTAAGCAGTTCTCATAGACTTGTGATGACTAGTGCTTCACTTTTGTCAGGTCTCTCTAGTATTAATCGACTCTTCTATAGACCAGATTGCTGCTTCCTGTTAATTATGTTTGCAATGAGACGGACTAATTATCAGAGCAAGTAAATGTTTCATGTCGATCTGTCAAAATGTCCGTATACGCATATAAGGCCAAATGAAAAAAACGTTTTTTTAGGAGACCCGACCGACCCTATCAAAATAGGACCGACCCTACGTTTTGTTATGCAAGTTTGAAGAAATCTCCACTTTTTTTTCACTTTTTAGGGTCAACTTTAGAGTATGTAGAGGTGTTGGCTAGTACTCATGTTAAACAAAAAGATTGAAAAAGAAAATCCGACCTAGTACCGACCCTAGAATTTCTTCTCATGTTACCTGAAACAAGCCTTTTTTTGGGCCTAACTAGCCCATGGATAGTTATTGCACAACGAGAGATCAAGGACAATGTCGATGCACACATCACAAGATGTTTCAACAACCCATCACTGCCTATGAAATTGTTTCTGACTAAGTATATATATGGCTAATTGGCAATTTTGAGTAGTGTATTCGCTTCTTAAAATCTGCTGATGTGAAAAGTGATGGTATCACATTTATAGGCATACTGTTATAACTGCTCTGACTAGGTGTAAGAGTCCTACTGATTGCACAATAAGGGTATGATATAGAATGGATGTCCAACAACATCAGTAGCATTCATATTGCTTAATGATTTTTTATATTCTTTTATTTGTACTGAAAGTAAATAGCCAATTTGTCCCTCTATTCGTCTCCAATCTAGTCGATCTATAAATACACCATACTTATGTTTAGGTTTTTAGAAGTTATGAATATATTCTCTATATATTCCAGAATGGCGCATCTCACCCTCCCCCTCTACCTACTCTCCATACTCACCCTGACCGGTGCTACAACAACTATAACCCCGCCCAGCACATTGCGTGTCCCGGACACCCTGAGTACCGGTACACTGGTTGTGCGTGTACCGGCGGGGGACGGGGCGGTGATGACCTGCCCACTACAGGGGGTGGGTATGTTGGTGTGGGACCGGCAGGGGGTCACGGGCGCCATAGCCATAGGGGGCGTCGTACAGGTAAGTTATTATAATATGATTAAATACAGTTGATTTTTATCATTTAGTGTAGCATATAGGCTTCCTAGAGTGTAGAATTTTAGTGATGAGGAAATATAATAATCATAGCAAGAGTCAGTATATATAATTAAGGTAACATTTTTGGTTAATCCTCAATCTTCTTGAAAGTCTAACTTTACGACTATGATTTAGGCATATCAGTTTCAACATTAGAGTTTCACTCGCGAAGAATCTATAGCTTACAATATTTTAACTCATTAATGTTGCTTGCAGGCAGGGCGTGGGGCGCGGTACAGCATTACGACCTCCCCTAGTGGTGGACAGACCCTGAGTGTCAGCGGTGTACAACTAGCTGACAGTGACATCTACAGGTGTTACCCCTTCACACAGTCCAAAAACGTCATCAACACCAACCTCACAGTGCTAGGTATGGAGAAAACATTTATGCTCATTAAAGTGACATGGTCCGATGATTAGGGCTCAAAAATCAATTTTGTTAAAAATGAACAGAAATGTTCAGTACGGTCCTACTATATGTCTTACCTATTTTATAAACATTATTCCCCATTGATTTAGCTTAGAATTTAGTCAATTGTCAGTTTTATGCTCAATTTAAGACTTTTGGAGTGCACGCTATAATTCCCCCATTGACAATACACTGTAAAATACTGTACCTCGGCCATGTTGGACCCTCTAAATGGGCTCCTATTGACTATAGATGACATTGTATTGTTCCCTATCCTCCAAATATGATATTGTACTAACATTTGGAACACATTTAGGTAGGATTAACAATTTTGAAAAAATCGGACCATGTCACTGTAACTACCTGGAGACCAATTTTTTCTGAACGGATCGACAATGGCAATTCAAGTCAAGTAAAATTTCTTTATTTCAATTGTATCTAGGGAATGCCATGGTCCTAATTGTCCGGGTACAAAGCAATATATTACCAGTTTTACATCATTATCCAATTCAATGTAAAGTAATAGATAGCAAATATTCAAGTGGAATGTTGATATGACCATGTCACTGTACAGCTCATCAAGAGCTTACTTTTAATTGCATTTTTCAAAACATTTTAATCAATCCGAAAATTGAATTTAAAAATAAAGAAATTGAATTAAGGACTTTTGCAAGGAAAGAAACAAAAATAATGATGTAACAACGTCCATCTTTGGCAAGGTTAATAGTCCTACTCTACTCATAGATAAAAATGTAACTGATTATTTTCAAAATGTTACCCTTCAGTCCAACCGCAGCGTGTGATGGTGGGCGTGGTGACCGACCCGGTGGAGGAGGGACGTCCTGTCCGTGTAACCTGCCTCACCACATCCAGACCTGCCGCAGCCCTCAGCTGGACCGTCACCAGTATGTACTCTGCACTTCTCACTTTGTTATGACCTTCCAAACAGAACTCAAGAATGATACAAGTTAGAATCTTGGGTATTTCTCGGGAAAAGCACAAGCTGTATACCCAGGAGATTCTGGAGAATAGTGAATGTTCCTAGTCATATGTCCAATGGTGATGTGTATTTCCCCAGTTTTACTCATGCAGATAACAAGAAATCCCGAAAGAAGAATGATAAATTTCTCGAGTTTCTCTTGTTCAAGTAAGTGTCAAAAAAAGGAGAAACCTTCTGAATTTCTCAAGTTTTGCAAGTTTAAAAAGCAAGAAATTCTGGGGAATATGCCACAAGGAAACATTCAAGAAAGGTTCTCAAATTTGTGTAGGGATCATGAGTCATGACTCAAGAGGTCCACTCGAGATTTTGTTTGCAAGGGAATTACTGATATACCTGTTTGCCAAATTTGACTTTGGCCTAAATATCTTTACAGATTTATTGAACATTATTACTAAAATCAGTATTACATCAATAGGACATGGCTACATGATTTGTTACTAATGAGGTAGATATTAAACCGATTATGATCCTGTGGCCATTGCTCAATTTATATAGATAGACTTGTTATATAAGCGTTCTACCAAATCAAACTGACATAGGGCATATAGTAATTCTCAGTTCAAAATATCTGAGACTCCAGGGATGCTTCTATTTTCTAAGAAGCAAAGTAAAATCTTTTCAAATAAAGATACACAAGGTGTATAGGATCAACATTTAATAGTGTGACAGAATTCAAGCAAACATTTCCTGTATTTTTAGAGACAAACGGAGAGTCGCATGTCCTGCGTGGGACGGTCACTGACGTGTGGAACCCTAACGGGACGGTGTCGCCTACCAGTGAGGTGTTCCTGCCTGCCACCAGGGGCATGTATGGCGCTGTGTTCTCCTGTACTGGGACGCAGGAGGAGCTGGGTTACAACAAGGAGGCGCTGTATACACTGTTTATTAATGGTAGGTCTAGCTCAGTGGTACATCTTTAAAAATTGTCCTCCTGTCTATTCAAACTAGCCCTTTATTTATGAATAATAATCACTGTGTTATTCTTTCCAAAAAGCAAAGACTAGATGTAGTTATGTACATATATATCCTCAAATATCAGTGTCCGTCCCACGATATAGTGAATCTACCCGACAGCATTGGCCATGTCATGGTACTGTTGTAAGGGTTAAACCAGTCAATAATAGAATATATCATCGATTGATTTTTTAAACTGATACTTTAAAAAATCGCACCATGATATGTCAGACTCCCATTAATACTGTCTACATATTAGATTGAATAGAATAACGATTTTGAAGGTTGAATTACTAACACAGAAAACTTAAGTAACTCTATTCTGCTTCTTAAAGCCCTATTTGCTTCATTTATTGCTAAGGTAAAATAAAATATCACTTTGATATGGCCATCAAGTGTAAACCTGAGATATAAGTCAATTTTCAGTTGATTAGCACAAATCTATTTACTACTGTCATATCTTGCAATAGACCAATCTTGGTCCACTCTCAATCTAATGTAGGAATTAAATTTAAATTAACTCATTAATTACCAATATTTAAAAAAAAAGATTAATATTTGATCTGTATTTGTCTTATTAGTTGGCCCCCAACAGCCTGTGCTTGCACCTCCTAACCCCCCGGCCGTGGAGGGAATCCGCACCCACCTCACCTGTACCGCGCCTGACGCGCGACCCGCTGCCACCATACAATGGTTCTGGGAGAGCAACCCGGTCAACGGCGACATCAGCACGGTGAGGAATGCCAACGGGACCGTTACTGTCAGTAACAAGTTGTTGGTGACGCCGACTGAGCAGCTGAACGGGGTCATGTTTGTGTGCCAGGTCAGCCATGGTGTGTGGACGTCCACCGGAGTGCCGCCCTACCGGCTGCAGCATGTACTAAATGTACAATGTAAGTATAACGATTTTATACTAATTTCAGCAATTCTAAAGTAAGATAGCAAATAAATAACTAAAGACAGATAATAGAAAATTTGATGATATTTTTCCTTTCATCGCTTTCATCTTGTTCACATTCTAAGACTTTCCTCTATAAATGGATCACAGCAGAGTAAGAACAGACTGTTGAAGTCCCTCTAAACGTAAACAAAGTGGTCATTCTTTAGCATGGAAGGGGGTATGTTGATTTCATGCGAGTGTGCCAAAGGAATGTAACCTAACTATCATTTAAATCATACTTTTCATTCTTCATTGAAATCATTGAAATCATTTTTCTCCAACAGACAAGCCACGTGTGAGTGTTGCAGAGAGGAGACAGACCGTGTGGGAAGGCTCTCCGCTTGTCGTGACCTGCTCCTTCTATGCCAATCCGAACATCACGAGCGTCACATGGTACAAGAATGACGTCATGCTGGTATCAGGGGGTAGGACGTCAATGACGCGAGACCACAAAATGTCAACCCTGACTATTGCAGGTTCAAGAAAGTGAGTTTTATCAGAATCATTTCCAAATGTATTATTTGCTAGAACCTAAAATGGGTTAAATAAAATGATTATAAGGAGAGGGGCTATTGAATAAGCTTGTGCTCACTCGAATGCTAGGTCTCATACTGATTATTGTAGAATAATCTGGTGATATGTCAAAGCTGTGTTAAAGATGAAAAGATTTTAAAACCGGTTCTTCGTTTTCAGAGGTGACAGTGGAGAGTACAGATGTGAAGCGACCAACGTGGTCGGCACTGCTAAAGGCGACATTGTCACTGTTCTAGCCCTACGTAAGGTTTATCAATTTGTTCTGCTCAAAGTTCTTTTTGAGTTTATGCATTTGTGTAGAATACTAAATATTGGACATAAAAAATAAGGTGACAATTCTAAAGCAAAATTGATGAATTTAGTTCAGCTTATTTGCTTTGCAAAATCAACAAGCAAGTCTGCATGGTCTGCTTCATAACCAACTTATTTCCTTAATTGGAATATGGGTAAAACTATATCAGTACAGTTTCATTACTATTCTAGAATCTCTATTCCTAATATATTGTGGCCACTAGTGGTTCTTCACAAAACCTATCTTTATTTACGGTAATATGATAGACATTCTAACTTTTCAAAAAATTAAAACCTGGTAACATTAGTGCATTGAGGCTATTGCTCTGATTTCTAACAGTTGAAAGAAATAGATAATGAAACACTTTCTTTACATGAACTTCCTCCCAGATTCCCCAGTGTGTGATGCAGACCAGAAGTTCCAGTATGGTACCCCTGTTGGCCAAACGGTGTCACTACTGTGCCGCGTAGATGCCCTACCCAGCGCGCTTGTCTTCTTTGGCTGGAGTATCAATGGTTCTGATTGGTTGATCAGTGAGGGGCAGCGAGACGCGAGCAACCCGACGGTGGCCATTTCTGTACATAACATGACAGTGAGGTCAGAGGGAGACTACGGTAACGTGACATGTAAGGCGTATAACGGAGTCAATGAGATGTCACAGCCATGCGTCTTCAGGGTACGGAAACCTGGTAAGTGGGCAGCCATTTGGCACTGCTGTAAACGCATCTATATTTTGAGTATATAAATTCCCACACAAAATTCGCCCAAAAAATGTACGGTGAGAAATAAAGTATCTTTCCAGTATAAATTTTCTTTGGAAAAATTTGCCTTTGAGGTCCATGTAACACCCATTTCTAGTATCAATTAGAATTTAGATATCAGTCCTTACAATCTACTAAATTGCATATTTTGATAATATTTAGCAAAATTTAACAAACTTCTGTTTGTAACAATTGTTCAAACTTTTACGACCTTCTCGGATAATTGTTATTGCACAATTAAATACCCAATAGTTGTACAAGGGGGGTGATCTCCTACAGGGGCTGTGCCAGCCGGGATCACACTAAATAATTCCCTTGTCTGCCTTGTCTTGCATAGGGTTCAGGGAGATTGGGTAATCATCAGACCTTCAATAACCCAACACTAGAAAATTATGTAATAAATATCCTCGTTTGTCTTCAGGTCCTGCTGAAGCCCCTAATCTATGTGAGATAACGGATGAGTCTGACGATGGTGCATCCATCGACTGTCATGACGCGTATGACGGCGGCTACCCGGCCTCCTATTGGCTGCAATGGCGGGACGCTGACAGCAAGGTGTACACCACGGCCGCCAACCTCACCGACTATGACTTTCTGGTGAGTTTTATTTGGGCATTTGTTTTAAGTGTTTTATTCGGGTTAAAGATAATATGTACAAAGGTAAATGCATCAGCCTAGCATGTGCATTGCCTCTGCTAGGGCCCTTTCATGCCACCATGAACAGGAGTTTCTCTTAAATCAGAGTTTACGTATATAAGATGTAGATGAATAACAAATAAGAGACATACAAATAATTTTCAATGTTTATTTCACATAAAAACGTAATGATGAGATGAAGGATGCATTATGTTTATCTATCAATCAAATCATCATGAACTACTGTATTCGACGTAATAAGCGCCCTCCCCATAATAAGTGTCCCCTTCCCTTTTTTGGGCATTTTTAGACTAGAACAAAGGCTCAAACATCGCCATTTTTTAAGGCAATCGAAAGTACTTAACACCCCATAAAAATAATTCTACAAGTGGCCCGGGTGCTTATTACGTCAAATACAGTACTATCATGAGGAAACAATTACATATCCTGAATATACTATTTTCTGCTTTCATCATTCACGAAATGTAATTGTCAATGAACCTGTCTAGTCATACACTTGATTCTAGACAGAACATTGCCTGGGCCCATGGTCTATATTGATTAATGTAATGAGATTTTATGTGCCAAATAAAAATTACCAAAACTCAAACTCAAACTCAACTCAACCAACTATAATCGTATTATCTTCATATCATCATCTGGTTAGATTCAACGTACGTCTGTATGTATAATACTAAAGGCATAAATCCAGGTGTCTGGACTGAACTCTGGGAGGATGTACCCAATGCGGGTGTGTGCGGCTAACTCGGTGTACTGGCAGAACATAAGTTGTACACCCGACTTCCTCGTCGCCACCAGAGGTATGTCTGATAAATAATTCTTTTCTGTTTTTTTATGCCGAAGTGGTGGCGTAATTGTTTATCTGCCTAGCAACACACATTTCCATGGTCCTGAGGTTGATTATAATCATACCTACCCCCTAAAATGGACCCAAGGAATTCAATGGTTCTATGAGCTTGTTGCTAATACAGCTGGCTGCCAAGCAACCACTATTCTCATTGTTTATCTGCCTAGCAATACACGTTTCCATGGTCCTGAGGTTGATTATAATCATACCTACTCCCCTAAAATGGACTCAAGGAATTCAATGGTTCTATCATATTTGAAGTAACATCATCCTTCCTCCTCATAACCCCCCCCCCCCCCCCACTGTTTATGGTGTCTTCAATGGGTCCCCTTCAAACATACCAACCATGTAGACATTATGTTCCTTCAAACGCAAGAATTGTGGTTGTTGCCGTGTATAAAAGTGCCTGAGGCAATTCTTACGTGGCAACAACCGCAATTCTTGTTAAGGTGGGTGGCTACCCTTTAATCAAAGTTAACAGAATTTCTTAATTTTTTTCCTAGAGGTAGTTTAAATCATACTGACATGATAAATGAAAAGAAAAATGGGGGGGTCCCGAACTACTTTTTGAAATATCAAATTTTGAAAATTTAAAGTGTTTTTATCTTTTTCTAAAAATTAGAAAAAATTGTGAAAACTTCCATCATATTTTTTCATATCGACCATTATTCACAGAAATATAAAACATCACATGCAAAACGTGTATAGGTTCCTCTTTACTATAAAAATAATTTTATAGTTTTATGCTATGGCATTCTGGGTAAAAATAGGATGTTTCGGGTAAGAGTAGGAATAAATCATCATTATTTTATAGCCTTATTGGATAAAAAATTGTTTTCAAAGTTAACAGAACTTTTTTTAACTCTCTCAAAAGATTGTTCAGATAATTTGCTGACACATGAAAGTAATTTTGACAGATGGTCCCGTGCATAATTTTAGGATTTTGGGCCTTTGAAAATAAAAAATAATACAAAAATTGACTAGATTTCATATTCAGAGCATTGTATGATGGGTAATATAATCAAAATTTTGCTATAAAACGTTCTCATCAAATAGCCTTGATTGTTTTAAGCAATATGTTAAGCTCTATAGTATTTCTGAGAAAATTCATGAGTAAATAATGCCAATGCACTAATTCATGTTAAAAATAGGAAATATTATCAGTTACAAATGTATCAAATATCAAAAGTCCCATAAAATGCTCAATTTTACTCGAATTGGTCTGATTTTTTTTATATGGTGTGGGGAACTCATATATGTATCAGACCATGCAATATGGCATTATTCTGATACATCTAAGCTGCATGCGCAGAGACCTGCGCAGTGGGTTCATTTTCCCCAGGTAGCGATCCACCTTAAACAAATCTCTTGACCACATGGTGAGAAGTATATCATAATGTAGTGTGTTTTGTCAAGACTATCTACAACGGTATAGATCATGATGTGCAGATGTACTATTATTGTGTTGTCCCGTTGTTGTGTCTAAGCTCCTGAATATTGTTAGTCAACATCTATACCAATGTAATTAGATAGACCCACCCCTCTCATTAAATGCTATGTTGTGTCTACGTCAATCATAATGTTTTTCTTGATAAATATGAAGTAGATAAGCTTGCTTCATAATGATTTGAATCGGTAATATCTGAAAGCATGGCAAGATGTATTTACTAAACATATATTTCATTGCTAATGTTTTATTTGAATGGATTCGTACTGTAAAACGACATGGTACACAAGTCAGATCGCCAGTGCAGACTTTAGGATTTGCACACAATGGGGTTGAAGCGTATACATGAGTTTTTAGATGTATAGTACAGTAATTAAGTGGCCATAATCAAAACCTGTAACTATATATGGGTTATAAATCGATAGGGCAACATGGTCCTTTTAAAGATCTACACCGTGACACAGCACTATTGCAGAAATTGATAAGGCGACACAGCAAAAAAATGAACACCCATATGTATAGTCACAACCCTATGTGCAGCTTATAGGATTTATTAAAGTCAGGGGTGCAGTTGATATGCGAGATAGGCTTACCTGCAAAGGTTTTATGGTACTTCAACAAATCTATACCCCCTTCTACAGGAGCCCCAGCTGCAGGTGGTGTGTCGGCTACCTCCAGCTCCAACAACGTCAACTTTATAATCGGGGGTGTCGTTGGTGCCGTTGGCCTCATCTGTCTCATTGCAATCATCGTAGAAGTCACCATCCTGAGAAAGGTGAGGTTCTCCGGCTTTCGCTGATCTAATTAGTTGTTAAGATTTCAGTATTGTTAACAATTGCCTAGCAGCTTTTATAGTGTTGTAACTGGATCTTCACACATGATCGTACAAAGGAGTGGTCTTTTCTGAAACAACAGCTGGGTTTAAATTTCTCATGGCCAACTTTTAGCTGTACAAAGAAATGAAGTTATATGGATAATGTCAATTACAAATGCTGTGTTTGTTGGTTTATTTCATTGTTTTAACCTCTGATATGTTATACTGACATAAACTGAGTTTGATACTTAAATGATATGTGCAATAGACACTACTGTGGTTATGGCAGTACTCAAACATATTTTATCTTGTCCTTAACATATTTTCGGGAATTTTGCGGAAATGAAAATCTACAGATTATGATTCTACCCAGTATAATCATACAACTACCAAATTCAGATTTTCATGAATTTAAATACTCATGAAATTCTACTTTCTTGCAAATTTATGAAAATTTGTACAGCGAAAATATCTACATTTACAATAAACGATAAAAAAAAGAGATCATGTTTGTTTCAGCGAGATAAGAAGAGAATGAAAGAAGACGCAGAACTATATTCACGAGGTGAGCCCACTAATATACCACAGACCACCCAAACAGCGCTCGCTCAACGCATCCTCGCCAACGGGCAGAGGCCAGTGTATTACAGCCGACCTTCAATACAGATATCTAACATCAATTAGTTTGATTTCTCTGATTAAGCTCTGATCAACTATGTTCACAGCTTTATCAGATAATCAAAAAACTTATAAAGATGCACGGCAAGTCCAATTACCAGTTTTAAACAACTTGATGTCATGTGTGTCATTAAGGGTATTTAAATAAATGTAACCCATGGGATATGACTAGAAGGATCACTTTCATCACAGAAAGAGCTCGGATCAATAGTGTCAATGACATTTGATGATAGGTCCTATCCATAATGTGATTGGGTGCAGTTATATTAATAAAGAGAACTCTTGAATAAGTTTACATTATTTTAGAGAATACTGTTAGATAGGCTGAAGAAGTTACATTTAAACATATGGTAATAACAAATGGTAATTCAATCTTTATGGAGTCAAATGTGACCCATTTTAATGAAAGGGGTCGGAAGTTGCATATCATAAAATGCCATATTCGTTTACGGCTCATTAAGAGCTTTTATCTGGTATATGATACGTAGTTTATTAGCTAATATAGCTTTGATACTTCCTGTTAAATTAAAAAGAAATTAAATAAACGGAGAAAAGGAATATTTACAGTAGACATAGACTGTACTATAATACAATTATAAATTCAATGACCATCGTTTTGAAAACATAGGGGTTGAAATTTGTTTTATAATTTGATATTCATCCCACCCTATGCCAGTGTATGCTACTTATATTTAAAGAGCCCATATCTAGGTTTTTCAATGTGCGACTTCCAACCCATATCGTTATAATGGGTCACATATATGCTTACAGGGTCATTCGCCTACGAATCTTATAACGTCAAAGCCGCTGAAGCTGAAAGACTTGATGCCACAGAAGCAGAGGCATTGTGGTTGACTACATCCTTATGAGCCAAATGAATAAATAAGATATAAAAACAAATAAAACCCTACATAAAAGAAACAAGGCACTTCAGTTGAGTAGGAGTTCATGGTGGAATTCTGCTATCTTTGCCAGCAAACCCGGCTGTCGAGGTGGAAATGCGGGAGCGACATCCAAGATCCCCACCCAGATCAACTTTCCACAGATCCAGAGAGCTGACAAACATTGACGAACCACTGTATGACTCTGCAGATGGACTAAAGGAGAAACTGACTCAGGAACGAGTGCAGGCGTTGACTCGGCAAGGGGAGAGAGAGAGCATTGTTGAGTCACCCGTGCTACCGGAGTCATCAGTGGACCCAGAAAAGGTTATAATGGAGGCGATTCTGGATGGAGTTCAGAATGGGCTGACACTGGCAGAGGTTGCTGCAGCGAGTGATGTCAATGTGGGTGATAATGGGGGATCTGTGAAACCTGCCGTGCCAGAGATTATTGTTGAACCTCCGACGGAATAGTGGATGGATAATGGGTTTCATTGATAAAATGCAGGTGTTATATTTGCCGCGAATACTAACTAAACATTTGGCCATGTCATGATGGCTATTTTAAATGATATTTATCTACAACATATGGTCATGCTACGCAATACAGGCCCTGCTAATTCAATATAAATATACGTTGAGCACAGCATACATATTTAACTTTGTTTTTCGCCTGCTGCTATTTAAGAGGGTATTTGGTAGATATTTGTAACGCCAACTGATGATCTGATGTATGTATTCTCTGTAATAGTATCTTATTATATCAATATCATTTGTAGTTCACTTTATCATATGAAAGTCATTCATGTGATTCTTGTATTAAGTATCGTTTCTTTTGTATGAAGCTAGCTAAATTTGTGTATATGTTTGAAGAATCATGATATTAATGCAATAACAGACATTGATAAATTGATACGTTTAAACCATCAGATTGATTAATACATTCGAAATATATTGAGCTCTAATGTTTAGGGGAATTCATCTCATTCAATATGTTCATGTCAAAATAATTGAGTGTTTGCTTTTAAATATTGAAATTGAACACAAAGGAAATATGACTACCATGCGTTTTTCTTGTATATATCAGCAATATTCATTCGTCTGCATCTCCATGTGGATTTTATAAACATATGACCACTCAAGAAAATAAACTGGTTTCTCATCATTGCGCGCATCATGATTTGATTAAAAGTTTTAGAATAGACAAATTGTTGGCAAATTTCGTATCAGATTAAAATTTGTACTGTCAGTAGCGTAGTGTGCTAGGATAACCAAGATTATCACCACTGTTTTACTATATTTCTTCGCCTGAATAAGAAAGAAAACGGGAAAACCTCCCCGTTATATTTATTAGTGTTTGGTGATGAAATCCACTTTTTCTGAGTGACTTTATGATTATCATAAAGTATACATGGATATATACATTCTAAAACTCCCACAGAGCTTCAATTTTAGCATGACAATGCCTTGACCAGGATTGAGACATCTCATATAAAAGAAATATATCAAATAAAGTTTTAACATAACGCCCCGTTAAGGCACCTTGTATTTGAATAACTCTTGAATAAGTACCAGTGTACAGGGGTGTTGAAATAAGTGCTGAACACAAAAGTGTGCATCTTGAGTAAACATATCTATAATCCATTTTGGCAGTACATTTAATTATTTTTTTAAACATTTAATTCTTATTTACCATGCGTAGTTTTGAAGAGACAACACCTGGCCCCTATCATGAGACAGGTTTAATATGTAAAGTGTCATAGGGTAGATTCACCATGAGTCGCATACATATTCACAGACTTGACATTTCAGATTATTCATGTATACTACGTCTTCTAGTGTTTGTCCTTTGAAAGAAACAACACTTAAACTTTACCATTATTCACAAATAAAGACCTCTAAATGGTTGGATAACAACAAAATTAAAAACAAAATCAAAATATCTTTCTAAAGGTATTTGTCGGGGGTCAATCTATCGTATATAGTATGGAAAGTTGACACAGGCCCAGTTATATTTCGTGTATTTGGGCCGGTTACTACGTTTCTAGGGTTTCTATTTGATGTTTCCATGCACGGACGCCATACTGTCTCGGGTACAACGTTGTCGCCTGTGATCTCTGCTCTGCGTTTTGAAGGGCCTACACTGCCACCCTGCGAATGCTGATGGCCGATTATGACCATTATTTTGCTTTAAACCTTTAATGGCTCCGACACCATAACCGGGTGTCATAGCCTTCAGCTGTGTTAAAATAAACCCCCCACTTATCAGATTTTCTAAGACATTTGAGATTAAATGGCGTCCCCAATACTGACGCATCCAAAAGTGTACCCGGGACAGTGTGGCGTATGGCGTCCATGCATGGTAACTTCAAAGCGTAACCCTAGAAACGTTGTAGCCCGCCCAACAAATACAAACTTAAATCACAATGCTCGAACAAACAAAAAAACACGGTAAATCGTCCTTCACCATCCTCAGAGTCAATATTCTTGGCATAATATTGGTTTGATTGAATCAATAGAGCTCAGTACGACTGATCATTGATTGTTCCATTAACTCCTTTAAGGGTCATATGATGCCATGATGCATTACCATATTCAATGAAATAAGCGGCATAATAAGCACACCTCCCCCCTTTTGGAACATTTTTAGACTAGAACAAAGGCGCAAACGCTTAAACGCCATAAAAATGATTATAAAAGCGCCCAGGGCGCTTATTACATCAAATACGGTATACCCTTTATCATCCCAGTCGACATTGCTTAGTGGGGCCATCATTTTTCTTGGGCAAGATGATTTGCCGATATCTTGGTTATGTTTTTTTTTGTCCAGGGATATATATAGGTGGGAGCCCAGATGGGTCAGACCAGATTTGAAGTATTCAGAAAAATCCCAGCTTTATTCCACTTTAGCACCAATTGTAAAAATGTGCAATAAAAAGTGATTTCTGGAGGAAATATGTTTTGAAATATTCACAATATTTGTATTTATGAAAAAGAAAGTTTTCCTGGGCTGGTCCATCTGGGCTCCCACTTATAGCCCTGGACAAAAAGGACCATTACCCAGATACGGGCAAGACCAGCACGCCTAAGTCAAACATATATATGGTCCCAAGGGACCAATGCTGTCTGGGATCATGGTGCATGAATGCGACCCTGGTGAGTAGACTAGGCTACTTTTATACATCATGAGAACCAAGGACATTCATATGACAGTAGATCAAGATTCTTCAACAACAAACTCGAAATCAGCAAACGGTCCCTTACCATGCTCAGATTCAGTCTGTTTTCCATCAGTAACTGTTAGTCTAGGTTTGATGGGGTCTAGTGACCTCAGCAGTGCTTTGCTGACTCTGGTTCGCTGCCACTGAGAACCCCCCAAACCACAGGGAGGTGGCTGTAGCTCCCTCCATTCTGCATCTTCAGTCTCGTAGCTCCAGAGCTGGTTAATGAGGGGGTAGTAAGACGAAGAGCAGATACTACGATCACTTTTATCTCCATGTGTGTTTCTCAGTGGGTAATGAGGGCCATATAGCTGGTAGCTGCCGGTCTTCTTCAGTTTGATGGGTAGTTTGGTCGAAGAAGGACCAGCCTGTTTGGAGTTGTTCTTGTCAACATCAAATTCCATCTTATAGGACACCCATTTCCACCTCCAGTCGGATGCATCAAAGTAGATGCTGTATTTCACTGGTGACTTGAATGAACGTAGTCCAAAGCAGCCCTGCAGGTCATCAAAAAAACGCTATTTAGATCTTTTTGAAAACATACCTCAGATCATTCCAAAAGAATGACTATCATTACACATAAAAATAGATTCTTTTCAAATATAAATTCTAATTATATATATATAATTATATAGGCCCACTCTTTGCTCTTTGACGAGTAGCAATCTTAGAACGGGTGCAATCGTTGACCAGCTTGATAGAAAACAGTTTATTTAGGGCAGATGAAGACATAATTGGCCGGAAAAAATTAATCAATGTTTTGAGACTTTGATTAGTAGTTTCTGTGCACATTTATATCTTCATCTGCCCTAAATAAACCATGTTCTCTCAAGCAAGTTGAACATTGCACCCAGTCATAGATTGAACCTGGTCAAATACCTTCAACTTGGTCTGATTTCGTGAGACACAGCCCTGTAATATATTGTCCTTACCTTGATTTCAACAAGTTTGACCTGACTCCAGTTGACTCCTCTTGATCTTTGTGTCCTTCGTTCTGGTGGATCTGGAAGTCTGACGACCCGTGCTCCTTGGTTCGTATCGCTCAATGTTTCTACACAAAACCAAAAGGGTCCCTGTTCTTGGTCCTGGCCATCCTTCTTACTCCCCTCCCCATTAGCACTGCTCCTTACAGAGCCATAGGCCATGAAATATAATTTGCCTCCAATCTCCCTTTTTTTGTGTAATCTAAGCATGAGATCAGGAGCTATGCTGTCTTCTTCAGATATAAGTTTCCACCTTGGTCTGCCGTTTTGGCAGCTGGGCACCGAGGAGACCACCTCTTGCTGACAGGAAGACCCTGCATCTAAGCGGAACAGACAGTATTTAACGTTATGTTTGTTAAGTAGTGTGAGATCAATTTGATGTTCCTCGGTAAGGATAGATCCCATAAATACAGTCATCAGTTGAGACTCAAGACTTTTCAAGTCTTCAAGGCACAAAGGCGGAAATTGAGGGGCTTTATTATCCGTGTTTCCTTTGACTTCTGTACTTGTGTCAACAAGAGGTCCCTCATGAGAAGGGCCTTCATCGTGAAGAGAACAACCCTTACTGTTCCCTTCTGTCCGCATGCTTTCAGCTGTGTTTGTCTCACACATGCAGTCATCCATACTGGGTATAGCCCAAACAGGCATAGTGATGAACATATAGTAGAAATCTCCAAGTTTGAAAATACTGTCTTTGAATGAATATGTAGGAATGGAGAGGTGTGTGCCTGTCTTTGTCTTATTATGAAATGCATACAGCTCATCCATTTTATGGTTAAAAAGAAGTATGAACTGGGCGGCTGTACCACAGTCATTTAACAACCCCTCTGGAGGAGTAATCGCAGAAGACTCGTACCATTTGCCAGTTTCTAAGTCACATACATTGAGAGTTGTTGTTTTGCAATCAGTATTGATACTGTTAAGGGTACTACTAAGTCTTATAATACAGTCCACTTGACCTAAAGGTGTCTCTGTTTTCTGAAAATGTTTGTCGAGAAAATCAGGTTCCTCCAAAGCTGATGCTACATTTGGCTCAGCCTCTTTCAATTCAGAACTGATTCTGTCCATGGTCTCCATCAATCCATCCCTGGTATTTTGATGTAACCAGGTTTGTAGAAAGATTAGTTTGGCAGATCCATCCACAAAACCCAACACTCCTTCTGTGATAATGTGACACAGAAAGTCCACAGGTAGTCTCATGGTGTCAGGCTGGTGGATGATTGTGTCATGAAACCGAGATCTGCACAGCGCCTTGCAGACCTCCTCTAGAGGCTTCAGGTTGTAGAGATGTGCCCAGGACCATGTATGGAGGACATTGTCCAAGGTCAGCCTCTCTAGCAGCATCTGGCGGCAGGACAGGACAAGGTCATCCAGCAGCAGGAGGGAGGCCACCTGAAGGACGTCCTCAGGGGCATGCACCTCAAAGTCAAGACTCCCCAGGTAGATGTATTCTAGGATGGCCTCAAACATATCTGTATCCTCAACTATCTCAGTGAAGGACAACTCTCCAGAGTGGGATTCTCTGAAGGAGCCACTGAAGAGTTTCTTGAAGTATGTAGAGGCTTGAACCAGGACCCCACGGTGTGCCCCGTACACCTTTCCATGAGCGGTGATCTTCACATCACAGTGTTGATTCATCAAGGCTTGCTGATGTAAGGCTGCTACTAACTCTTTAGCCTTCTCCATGATTCTGAAATTAATCAAGAACAATCTGGTGATCTAAAAAATTATTGTATTTGTATTCTGTATACACCAACATGTATACACTCGAGGAAATATGTGTTGCAAGAACATGCATAAATAGTAACGCACGAGAATTTGTAACACTCTTTTGAGATCAACCCACTTTTGGCAAAAGGTGTGAAGTGCGTGATGTGTTAATGAAAAGTGTGTTAAAAGTGGCTGCAAAAAATCTTGTAAACTTTAATGTTATGTTCCTTTTTTCAACAACGTTGCATTTGTTCCTATGATGGTTTGCAAAAAACGTGTTTGCATTTAAAAGGTTACCCGATATTTCTACCTGATTGGACCAAATAACTGTTAATGTTTTAAACGTTTTAAAACAATTGTTTGTATAAAAGCGTTTGCATCCAACACATCATTGAAGGCTGCGTCTCATGAGCTCCGGCCAATTGAAATGTCTTTGACCGGGTGACAGCTTTGACCGGATGTCAGCTTTGACTGGCCACCATAAAAAAATATTTAAGAGAAATAAATTTCTTCTTTGATACGTAAGGGATAAAATAAAGAAAATGGGGGTGGTTGTATCTTCATGTATGGCTTTGCCTGCCCTAAATAAACCGTTTATTGTCAGCCAGTCAAAGCTGGCACCCGTTCAAAGACGTCACCCGGTCAAAGCTGGCACCTGGTCAAAGACGTTTCAATTGGCACGATATCATGAGACACAGCCTGAACCTGCCCACATGGTTTGGACACGTTCGTTTATGTAAGGATGTTATTTTGAATTTAATGAACATTATACTCTTACTCCCCATATATCTGCTACCAGGATTCTTTTAACAAGATCTGGCTTTCTGCCATTCTACCTCAGATATATTTCACATTTCATATTGCGTAGTCTCCTTCTTGTGTTTATTATTTTCTAAGGCCATATATATCGTCTTGATACAACTGGATAAAATGGGTGAAATGCTTTCCCCTTTAATACATATCTAGCAAAAAAAAATACCATTTCAAATAATACATGAGTGACGATGCAAATGTTTTGAATCCAAAAACAAGAGAAGGTAACAGCCTTTGTGGATACAAAGTACAGAGAGTGAAAGTGGTATGTACGAAACCATCTCTGGTTGACCCAGAAAGTATTAGAAGGACACCTAGGGACCACTAAAGGCACTACTATTACTACAAATAGTACAGACTGTCTTGAGTCATTAGGTGACGACAGGGATCCCTGTAGCATCTGTATGTAGGGGGAGGGGGCAGAATTCCCTCTCACCCTGGTCCCAAGCTCATGCATACTTTAGTTCAGTTCAGGAGCCAAATAGATATGGAGTGGTGAGATCCCAATGCAGTGGTGCCATCTATGGCAGTTTGGGGAACTAGTTACTGTAGGCCTCAATGGGGCAACATGCTAAATAGAGACAATCTAAAGTATTTTTTTCAACCACAAGCACTGAAGTGGACCTACCCTTCAAAAGTCTCAGCAACTGTCTAATCTTTGGCTCTAATATGCAGCAGGCACAAAGGGAAAAGTGTTTTTGATATGGATGTATCATTGGTTAGTTGTTACATGTGGTAGTATTAAAGTGTTATGGCATTTTCTCAGACATGCTGGGTTGGAGATATAGCAGATCAGTGTTGTAGTTCCCCTGTTCCTCGAGAGATGGAGTCCTTGCAGTTGAACCCCCCCCCCCCAATCTGTATGCATGTCCTCTGTCCTATTTAGACACACTGACAGCTATAGGGTAGATTCACCCAAAGACGGACACACACCTTAAGTCGGACACTTTTAGGCCTCTATTATCATAACAATGCATATGTCTATGTATGTATATGAATGGGGAAGTAAAATTCAAGTGTTCTGCTTATTGATGAACGTGAAACCAAGCATCCAAACATAATATATACATATGCATTGATACCTTCAAGTAGTCCTGTTTTGCATTAAAGAGGTGGTGGGCAATCTCTAGATTACTATGGTACCCCATCTCGGACACCATTGCTATCATGTTATATTATGAGGAGTATAGATTGATAGGCTGTCTATATAAGATCTAATAAATAAGCCATATATATTCTGGATTCTATGATATAAAATACATAAGAATATTTATCTGAAATAACTATATGAGACACTTTATAAAAGGTGCTCTAATTTCACCTAAAGTCGGACACCAATTTTTAAGTGGATTTCTTCATCCTACAGATAATGGAGTAATTGGATTTATGACTTTAATACAATACATCTCAAATATTAGTAATGTTATCTGTCGTTCGACCATGTAAATATGAAAATATACTGATCCATTAATCTATAAAGTGAGAATATACAGTTTTCTGGCATAATTTAGGTTCGAGGTAATTAAATACACATTTCATATGGAAACATCTTTTATATCTTTAATCAGAATTGTACCCTGAGACTATTGGATCATCCCTGTTTGATTAATTAAGTGTTCCACCTTTTATTTCCTTAGAAAAACAAAAGAAAACTAAAGTGTCCGACTTCAGGTGAAATTAGCCTTTCTAATTTTCGGTTTTTGAGTGACAATATTTAGGTAAAAAATACTTTAAACCCTTTATATCACACATAGGTCATGAAGTATGAACCCTCCCCTATCCATAGGTATGACATACTCAATTGTAGGTGAAATAGGGCCTTGCCTATACTCAATGGGAAAAGGGTTGCATTGGCAGTGACAACGAGCGTCCGAAAGTGGTGAATCTACCCTATGTCAGAATGTATACTTCGAGATCTGCTTGTTCAAAAGTCAAGCACAGAGACATCGCTCCGATGTGAGAGTGATTCCACTCTCAGAGGCTTGACATAATCAGGGATGTATTTTGGTGTATGCAGGTCTCTAACAGAATGTCAGTAGTATTTCACAACCAATCTGTTGCGAGAAATGGTGCCAATCACGATATTTAATCACACCTCTGTACTGATACCACCACCTTTAAGGGGTAGTCAATGTTTACGTCTTAATCATGCAGTCGGATTAGAGTCTCTTCTAAGACTCTGTTGGGAGAGTTACGCTTCTCCTCAGTTTGGTGGAACCGTTAAATGCTCAGAGAGTCCTTTTGACAACTCCCTCCGCTACAGAATGTTTCATAACACTGTTTGATTCACACTTCCTGATTCTCCATGTGTATAATATCAACCCCTGGCCTCTGGTCTGTAGCCTGTGTATATACACCTATACCATACTACCTGTGTATTAAATGATATATAGACTACACTAGGGTGCTCTACAACACAATGATAACTTGATAACAGAAGTATTTCCTTATAGACTGTTGAATACCAGCTCTACGTCTGTATTAGAGTGTAGGACTGCTACTCACCCTGTCTGCAGGGCTCCTCCCCCTTCTGTGGACAGTATCAGAGCCAATCCCAAACGTCAGTTCCTTCCGTGTTCATGTTAAGCCTGAGGGGAGTTCCCCTTGTCATAGATAATGGGACGGTGACTTTCTCCGGGTCTGTCTTTATAGAGGGACTACTCACTCCTTACTCTTACCCACTACTCTTCCCCTCTTCTCTTTGACATAGACAGGGACGGTACACTGAAAAAGTAAACTTGTTGTCTCCAGACTCGTCTAAGTGACTATCATAAAATAAAAGAGTCAAAAGTTGTCTACCTATCAGGTTGCCATCCCATAAATAGAATCTGGAGCCGGCAAATGTTGGGTTTTGGGCTGGCACATGCCAAGTGGGTCTTCTATCGTCAGTGTAGGGGCACGAATAATACGTGTACATATAAGGTCCGTGGAGTCAGAGCGGTAAGTGCCTCCAACGGACACTAGGTGGCAACACCTAAGCCATGTCCTTTCGGTTATCCGGTAGCGGAGCCAGGCAGGGCACTCCAGACGGCGCTACGGAGGAGTGCCACGTCGACACTGCTTGGTCCGCGCTCAGGGTATATAAGAGGCCGAAGTTGGCTACCTCAGGGAGTTCGTCCCAGGACGAGCTCTGACCCACACCTTTCGTACCTTGGCTTTGACAGGGGCACCTACACCCCTCCCACATTATGGCTCCTGCACCAGCCATGCTGGCTCAGGGCTTGACTGTCCGGTATTGCTAAGACTTCGAACTATCGATAGAATCCTGTGTGTCTTCGAATGGTTGAAAGACCAAGTGAACCGAGTAGAAACCTTCGTGTACTTTTGAGGCTGTGATCGAATAAAAACCTGTTGCATTCAAACCGAATTTGGAACCTGTGTTCGCGTTATACGCATATGAAACCCCTACATTGGTGCCGTGACCAGTTCGGGTGAAACACAGAATAGCACAGTCGGTTAGGGTGAACATGGCTGAACAGGCAATGGGTGGAGCGTCCCTTCATCCTATTTCGAGTCCGGATCCGGAGGTGGTAGCAGCCCTTGAGAAACACTACGGGCCAAGCCGTTCGAGTTCGACACCAGAACCAAGGAGAGGCAATCCTGATACTATTCGAAAAGATCTGGGGTCAAACCTAGAGGATTCTTTGTTTGAAACTG
Source organism: Harmothoe impar (assembly GCA_947462335.1). Lineage (NCBI taxonomy): Eukaryota > Metazoa > Annelida > Polychaeta > Phyllodocida > Polynoidae > Harmothoe > Harmothoe impar. The sequence goes on along the minus strand of OX381705.1, from coordinate 103,161,703 downwards.
GCGGTTCGAAGAGGCACATTGCTCCTATGCCAACACAGGGCATGAGCATGCTGCATGCTGAACGACACCAGCGGCAGGAAGTGACACGTCGTCATTTCGCCGAAGAGAAGAATCGATTCGAGGAAGCAAGGATTGCAGAGATGGACAGGATGAATGAAGAGTTTGAAGCTTTGAGTCATCGGTTGGTACAGCTCCGAAACAAGAATGAAGATTTAGACGGGGTGACAATGGAGAAACAGAACCGCTTAGACACAACGAAAGCGGAACTGGAACATATGGAAGACCAGTTCTCTCATCAGCAGAATGTCTTGCGGCGACGTACTAAGGCTCTTGAACAACGTCAAGATAAGACCATACAAGATTCGGACTAGCTCCATGATACGATCCGAGAGGCAACCAAGGCGATGATGGAAGAAAAGGATCGTCTGATCCGGGAAGTGAAAGATTTACAGAAGAAACGAGAAGAGGAGTCAACTCGAAGTGACCATTCGGGGTTCGATCATGTCAGTGGTGGCATATACAACTCGGCATCTGGTGGGGGTGGTGCCGCTGCCTCAACCGGAGGGAGACCGAAATGGGTGACCATTGATACAGGTGATTCGGATGGAAGATCTTCACGGCGTGACCAACGCCCAACGTCATATGATGACGACTATTCGAATCCTCCCAGCCGTTCGAGCTCTCTCGAGAGACCAAGCCGTCAGGGTTCGAATGATGGATCTTCGAGGTCCGATCCGAATGAGCGTTCGAGTGGACCCTCAAGGAGGTCAGGGAGATCTCCTACAAATGCAGGTAGACGAGTCTCTCGACGCGAATCAATGTCCCCTGGGATGAAATTGATTTATGATTCGAACCCCTGCATTGCTGAAATGGGAGTTGACTGTGTTAGCAGACAAGCTGATAATGCTGATATCGTTGACTGGAGCATTGAGCAGTCTTTTCTGTTGCACAGAGACAACCACAACGCTGCTAGACGCACTGCAAGCACTCTGGTTCCGTTCACAGGCAGACAGCCATGGCAGGACTGGTTTGCAGACTTCATGGACGATATGAGGTATAATCGGTGGTCAGAGGAGGAATCGTTGGACGAGCTTCTTCGGGCATTGAGAAATGGCCCCGGCAAGCTAGCTGTTTCGAGATGGAGAACGATGCATGGTGCCGGATCGTTTACCCAATTGGTGGAATGCGCCAGTTATCTGATCGGTAATGTGGGTAATGAGGATCCGCTTCGATTGTTTCGGAAACGGACTCAAAAACCAAACGAGTCGCACCGTGTGTTCGGTCTAGAATTGCAAGCTCTCTTGCAAAGGGCTAGACCAAGATGGCAGTTAGATGACCCACAATTCCTAGATGATTTGTTCTCGCAATTCATTGAGGGATTAAGGGATTCTGATGAATGGACCGCAGCATGTGATAGTTGGAAGGCTGGAACTTCTCTCACTGATTTTTTTATGGCCATAGAAGACTATGACAGGAAACGGCATCTGCTATCTTCGAGAGTACTTTCGAGAACTTCCAGTATGGTACAAGACCCACCAGCCTCTGATACAGAGGAAGGTGATTCTGGAAGGGAGGAGGAGATTGGCGCAGTTGCTCAAAAGAACAGCGGCAAATCTTATTCCAATTCGAATTCGAAGCGCTATCCGAAGGCTGACAGGAAAACACCACCTGTGACCCCAGGAGCTACAAGCGCACCTTCGACTACATCCTCAACTCCCAGTTCTATGGAAGAACTTTTGTTAAGGTTGACTGACTTGATGTCTGGAAACCAGCAATCAACAGGGAGGAATTCGAAGCCGAGAGTGGACAAGACCACTAGGAAGTGTTACAGGTGTCAGGCCCTGGGACACTTTGCTGCAGAATGCCCAGCTGAGAAGCTGGTACCAAAGCCTGAGGAGAAGAAAACGGAAAACTAGAGGGGGTTGCTCGGGATGGCAAGGTAGTGACCCCTAAGGTGAATGAAAGCCAGCTTATCGCCAGCGGTGCAAGCGAGGAAGTCCGAGGTGCAGTAGAGATTGGAAGCTTAGAGGAGGGGCCTGATCAGTCCCTTCTAAGTATGTCCAATGAACCCAGAAAAGTAGACATCCGAGGAGGAAGTACTGGGGAAGCGGCGAATTGGATACAGGAGCTGGAAGTAGTCAGCAGTGCCCGATTGTCCCCGGATCATCCCTGTTTGAAGCACTTGAAACGACGGGGAGTACATCTTGGTGTCACTAAGGATTTCGAACGTTTCACCGTTAACCCATCACCACTGGATGGGAAGAGGTGGTATTTGACTGTAGCAGTGAATGGAAGGTCTGCGGAATTCCTAGTGGATACTGGAGCTAGTCACTCCATGATCTCTAAGAGATTCCATGACCTTGTAGCCGATGAACCAGATAACTTCACAACGAGGGTAAAAGCTCATTCGGCCTACGGTAGCTGCATGCAGACGTTTGGTAAAGCATTTTTCGAAATCAATATAGGTGGACAGGATTATCTCCTGTCACCTAAGGACCAGACGGCAGAACGGATTTATCCGAGTCTGGGTTGTGAATGTATGTTTACACATACTATTTCTACATGTACCTTAATAAAACTCTATAAAAAAAAAAAAAACCTACTAATGCTGATCTGAGTGATGATGGCATCATTGGATTAGATTTCGCTGCGTTGTACGGGGCAATGTTGGAACCTTGTAGGGGGATGTTAAAGATAGAACATCCGTACAAGGTGGCCGTGCAATGCGTGTTGAGGAAGGTATCTTCTGTAGCCTCGGTGGTACAGACGGTTAAGATACCCCCAGGACAGACATGTGATGTGCTGTTTTCGAGTGACAGTATCTTCCGAGATCAGATGGCGGTGGTTGAACCCGATGTGGTGAGACTTGCATCAATTGGACTCAAGAGTGCAGATACTTTCGTAGGCAGTGGCAGCAGGAATTTAATTCCTATTTCGAATCCTGGTGGTGAAGTCCGTTATCTGATGAAAGGTACTCCCGTGGGGCAGGTGATCGTTGCACAGGCAAGCACCAGTATACTCTCAGAAGATACCAAACCGAACCTTGAAGGGATATTCGATTTGTGTCCGGAACTTCAGAAGTTGGTGGACGATTCGAGCTTGGTGACGGGGGACCAGAAAGATCAGTTGAGACGGGTATTGGTGGAATATGATGCAGCCTTCGGGGAGCCCACTGGTTTGGGGCGAACTGATATGGTGCTACATTCCATCACTACAGAGGACGCTGTACCTTTCAAAATCCCTTACAGACGCCTACCTTTGAAGAAGAAATTGATGGCTGAGAAGGAAATCGCTGATCAGCTGAGATTAGGGGTGATTGTTCCCAGCACTAGCCCCTGGTCCAGTCCTGTTCAGATGGTGACTAAGAAAGACGGCACAATTCGGTTCTGCATCGATTATCGAAAATTGAATGGTTGTACTAAGAAAAACTCCTATCCTCTCCCCCGTATAGACGAGACTATTGATTCCCTGGGCGGAAACCAATGGTTCTGTACGCTGGATTTGCAATCCGGATACTGGCAGGTTGGAATGAAGGAAGAGGATCAGGAAAAGACAGCTTTTTCGAGCCATGTCGGTCTTTTCCAGTACAATGTGATGCCGTTCGGATTGTGTAACGCCCCTGCAACATTCGAGGCCATGATGGAATCTCTGTTGAGTGATATGTTGTGGAAGGAGTGTTTGGTGTACCTGGACGACGTAATTGTCTTTGGGAAGACCTTCGAATCGTGCCTGGCTACTCTAGTCAAAATTTTCGAGAGGTTGATAACCAATGGTTTGAAATTGAAACCAAAGAAGTGTCACCTATTTAGGACTTCCATTAACTATCTCCGTCGGATAATATCCACTGAGGGAGTTAAAGCAGATCCTGAGAAACTAGATGTTGTGTCGGAATGGGAAAAGCCAGAGGGACCTAAAGACATACGGTCCTTTCTGGGCTTCTGTAGTTACTACAGGGACTTCCTACCGGGGTATGCCAGGATAGCTCAGCCTATGCAGGCTCTAGCTCACTGGACTCCGGGTAGAAGGAAGGAGCCTTTCCCATGGGGTCCGGAACAAGATCTAGCATTCGAAGCCATGAAGAACCTATTTCGAACCACCCCAGTTTTGAAATATCCAACAGCTGATGGACATTTCATACTGGACACAGACGCCAGTAACGACAGTATAGGTGCTGCTCTGTCCCAGATGCAAGGGGGGATAGAAGTGCCACTGGCTTTCGCTAGTAATACCCTCAATAAGGCTCAGAGGAATCACTGTACCACTAAGCGCGAATTGTTGGCGGTAGTGGTGTATACGAAGAAGTTTAAGCACTTCCTTTGGGGAGGTGACTTTACTTTACGGACAGATCACTCCTCCTTAAGGTGGCTGTTGAACTTTAAGGAAGCAGAAGGAATGATCGGTCGATGGCTAACCCATTTGTCCGAGTTCGGGTTGGAAAATAGCCAAATCCAACATAGAGCAGGGAGCAAGCATATCAATGCTGACGCCCTTTCGAGAAGACCCATACGGAAATGTTCTAGAATGGATTGTGATGATTGTGGAGCCCATAACGCTGTAATAGCTGGAGTTCGAATGCCGTATGATGTAGGACATTCTAAAGCAATGGAATGGTCCACAGAAACTATCAGGCAATTCCAGAAGGGTGATGCTGTCATGTCAAGACTAATAGAACAGGTCTCCAGTGGTGCCCAACCACAAAGACCAGCCATTTCGATTGAGAACCGGGAAATGAGACAGCTACTTGCTCAATGGTCTGAGCTAACTGTTGTTGACGGTATCTTATGTAGGTGGAAGATAACACCGTACAAGAGCAAAATTCGGCAAATCGTGATACCCACAGCTATGCGAAGGGATATCATGTATTTCGTACACGGACACCAGACCAGTGGGCATTTTGGAAAGAAGCGCTCCCTTGCGCGACTCTCCAGAAGGTATTACTGGCCTGGCATGAGTAAAGATCTGCTTAGGTGGATCTCTACTTGTCCAGATTGTTGTCTGAGCAAACCAGGTGAAGGCCTGGGGAAGTTGCCACTAACTCAAGAGCTTTGGGGAGTTAGATTTGCACGCATAGCGGTTGATATCATTAGTGGCCTTAAAACCACTCCTGATGGAAACACGTGCATGATGGTGATCTCTGACTACTATTCGAAGTACACTAGAGTGTTTCCTCTGAAAGATCATAAGGCTCATACATGTGCTCGTGCATTTGTAAAGGGTTGGGTGCTTCATCTAGGCGTACCCTTGATGTTGGATAGTGATCAAGGCAGAGAATTCGAATCCGAGTTATGGGCAGCAATGTGCCATAACCTTGCTATATGCAAAACCAGAACGAATCCGTACAGGCCTCAGTCTGATGGTCAAGTAGAAAGGTTCAACAGAACCTTGATACAAGTCCTGAAGCCTCTGGTCAACAGTCAGATGGATGATTGGGACGAGCAATGCGAGTTTGTGGTACATGCTTATAATAGTACGGTGCATGCTTCCACCGGTTGTTCCCCCAATCTGTTAGTATTCGGAGAGGACTTGATTATGCCTGCTGACTTGGTGTTTGGTGTAGCTGGGATAAACGCTGAAATACCCTGTCAGGTGATGTTCGTGGAGGCATTGAGGGATCAATTCAAGTCCGCATACGAGATGGTTCGATGTGAGCTAAGCAAATCTGCTTCATGGCAAAAAGTGGGCTATGACGTAGGTTTGAAACTTAGGTCCTTTCGAGTAGGGGATGAAGTAGTTAGGCTACACGACCCCCTACAGCAGTTGAAGCTGTCACCCAACTGGGATGGTCCATTTACTGTGGTTCGGATTGTTTCAGAATCTACAGTGGTGATCAAATTCTTGTTGGGACGCTTGTATAAATCCAATGTAGCTCGTCTACGACGGTGGCAGGGTGATGCTTCAGCGCATTCGAAGTCAGGAGAGCATTCGAAGTCAGAGGACACTGAGCGGAGAGCGACCACCCCGGAACGACGTGGTCCTGGTAGACCTAGGAAACTAGTGATACCCTCAGATGAGAAGGAACCTATGCCTCCTGGTATTGGTAAATTAAAGCAGGGCCGGGGTAGGCCTAAAAAAAATTTACCAATTCGAGCTTCTAGCAAGAAGGATAAAAAGTGCGTAAAAAAAGTCTCGGCAAATGAAGGTCTGAAGGGGAGGAGGGCTGTCCAATTGACTACTGGACATCCTGTCGAATCTTCCCGGACGACCAGGTCTAAAGAACCCAAGGTAGGGTTAAGGCGCAGTCCACGGCATAACCGGGGGACTGCTGTGACCTAATTTATATACACAACAAGAAGTTTCGATCCCATGATGGTAGTACAGACCTAATTGCTGTCGAGTGAGCAGAACTAGGACGGGTGTTGATCATGAACGTCCCCGAGGGTGGCAGACGGATCTATCCGGCGGGTATTCTTATGTTACCCGTAATGACATTTGCCTACACTCCTGAAGAATTCATGATTAGTGGTACCCCTGGTCCTGTGGAACTGACTCAATAAGGATTACACTCCGGTGAGCTACCCATTCGATTAGTGGCGGGAAACGCGACCGTCTCCCGCCGCGTTATCCGTTAGAAAAGGGCTATCCGGTGAGGCGTGAACACTGATTGGTTGACCTTTGCTCCCGCGGCGGGCGTGGCATCGCGAGACAAGAAGGGCGGTCGCCATATTGGATCAGTGCCAAGAAGACGCGCGGACGCTGCAGGGCAAAGGAGGAGGAAGAAGGGTCTTGTTATCGACCAAAAGTCTCCAAAACCACATCATAATACGCGCCAACCTGGTTAGTTCCCGCTCATAGTGTCATTTGGACACGCGGAGCTTCGTACTCCGCAAATCTTCGATTTTAAACTTCGTTTTCGTTGAAAACATTCGACTTCAATGGAGGAGCAGTACACCCCCGGTGAGGGCCTCCAGTCCGACGAGCTAGATCTGTTCGGGATGGATGATGGCCAATTCGACAATGCTCAGGAATCGGATTATGAATCCGCCTCCGAATCCACCGGGAGTGCAGTTACCGTCCGTGTGGCGGGGATCGGCTCCTATTCGACGGCTGAGCGGGACAGCATGGCCATGCCACCCCCGGCTACAGTCAACCTGGGGCCGTTGCTGTGGCGCAATACCCCAAAACGTGTTGCTTCGAAGGACATTGACGATTCCGCATCAACCCGGCTTAACGCAGCAGGTGATGAGGAGGAAGACGAGATGCCGGAGTTAGAGGAGGTAAGTCAGAAATTGCCCATTCAAGCAGTGTCTGACGAGGAGATGGAAGACGTTGTACAAAAATCGCTGGCCCAGCAACAACTTATGGAAGTGCTGGAATGCGATTCACCATTCGATTCCTCGCTGAAACTACATCCCACACTGATGTCGATGATGTTGGACAGGCTGGGAGAGGAGGGCTTCTATCGTTACGATCCCACCTGGTTAGACAGTTACGGAGGGGCGATTCGAGGAGCTTTCAAGAATGGAATCTTCAGTGACATTTTGTTAGAATGTGGTACGAACTTTCGGAATCTCCAACGAGCCAAACAAATGGAGGAATCAGTGCCCTCCAGTGATGGGAGCACCAAAAGTACGAAGGGGAAGAAAAAGAAACTCACCAAAACCAGAGGTAGTCGTAAAACTTCCAAAACTAGTACTCCTCCATCTACTCCGTCCGTGTCTGAAGTATCCGAACCTGCCTTCGCTCGGTCCGAGTGCTCTTCGAGTACTCCCCATACAACGTCATTCGAAGAACCAACTACTACCACTGGGACCGCTGAGTCTCAATCCGAATCTCTTCCGAAAGCTCCGGGACCTTCACCAGTCCCATTCGAAAAGGATCCAGCTATCGTGGAGTTGACTCCGATGGAGATCAATTCGGATACCTCAGGATCAGTTGAGCAGGAAGCTCGTTATGCTCAGGTGGTCAGAGAATCCGATGAACTCAGGGCAGCCAATGAACAGTTACGGTTAACTCTGGAAGCTATGCAAGCTGCCCCCAGAACTCCAATGACTCGAGCCCAGTCCCGGAAGAACCCCAATCCACAGCAAAAGGGACGGTCCTTGTCCGACGCTTCGGATGTGGAGGAGGTCCCATCTAAACTTTCTAAGAGCCAGAAACGGAAGGCAAAGAAGAGTGAGGCACGACAGCCCTGTCTCCCTCATCCTTTGCCTCCCCAAACTACTGTGATTAATATGTCTCCAACTGTGAGGTTGGTGGACGTGGTATCCAGTACGGCTTCACTTCCTTCGACGCCTCCTAGGGCACCCGCCAAGACGCTTTCGACCCCAACAACCCCGACCAAGACTCCAGTGCAGGTTGCCATACCTGTCTCCCCATCTACGTCCTCCGAATCGGGACATTCGAACACGTCACCTGTGGTTTCTTCGCCCCCTCCAGCTGCTGGGGCAAACGCCTCAGTAGACGTTCCAAGTTCTCGGGCGGAAGAAATGATCTGGCGCAATGCCACCGGGGGCTTCAAGAAATTTAGGCCCGAATGCATGGAACATTGCAAACGATCCAGGGATATGTATTCCTGTCAGCCAGTACCTTCGGATGGACAGAAAACTGGTTCAATCGGCTGCATGATCGAAAACAGTTCCCCGAGTCCTACTACAACCATGAGGGACGCCCCAAAATTCGATGGGCTATGGCCCGGTACAAGGAAGGGGTAAGGGAGGATTGTCCATTCGATTCCTGTCGCACCTACTTTGCAAACGAGAACCGCCCCATGCCTACTCGTCTTCGATTCATGCGGCATCTGGTTGAATGCCACATGCACCACCGTGCGATGTACATCTGCGCTGACACTGGCAAATCAAACAAAAAGTGTTCGGGACTGTGGACCACCCGAAGAGGCAGAATGATCGAACACCTGATACAAGGTCATGGCCAAGCCATGATGTTGGCCAGAAAGAACGTAGGAGATCTCCATGCAACCTTGGTGGCAGGCCTAGCCAAAGTAAAGTTCGACAGCATCACGATTGAGACCTTCCAATTCGGAAAGGTCCAGGTGACCAGGAATTCGAAGCAGTCAGCTGTCTTCCAGCGTACAGATCGACGTGGTCGACTGGACCTGAACAGCACCTTGTACCAGGAGTTGTACGACTGGAGAGCGGCCAACCCCTTACGGGGAAACGAAGTGAAACCAGGAGTCCGGCCACTTCCGAACCTGACTGTAAAAAGGTCAAATCGGAGGTTCCGGCTCCGAGGGCTCCAACTGCAGCACGAGGGCGCGCGACAACAATTGAGCACCGGTCCCCACTACAGGACTTGCGTCCTAACTATGGTCCAGACTTCTCGGCCCCCAGGGGTCGGTCCCAACTACAAACCCTTCGTCCTCTGACTCCTGGTAACCTGGCTAGCAGGGCTGAGTACCCTTCGATGAACTCCCCTGGTCCGGAAGTACAGACTGAGAGGGATCCGTACAAAAATCTCCCCATGGGTATCTCTGTAGAGGATGCCCTTCGCCAACCGGACTCCCGGAACGTGGAAATGGGGGATTCGGATCACTTTGTGCTGCCTGGGAAAAAGGACTTGGTGGTGACGACCACCATTCTCACTCCTCGGGCAGTAGACGAGGTGAAACCGAAGGCTGACAGTTCTACAAAGTTGGTGGGGCGTAAGACCCCTGCTACTAGTGCGAATTCATCATTCATGCAAACTGAGTCAGTGGTGGACCCGGTTCCAGTGACCACTTCGAACCCAGTTACCACCACACCAACGACAACTACTGGAGGAGAGAAGGCAGCAACTGTCGCTGACACTGTGCTCACCACCACTACCACCACAGCCACCGTGCCTTTTAGGCCCAACGTTCGTGAAGAACCGGCAGTTGATCCGAATAGGTGGTATGAACTGATGATAAGTGGTGAGAACATTCGGCCGAGGGTACAGTTTCCAAAGGACTACTTCGAGCCTGTGAAGGCTCCTGATGCAGTGTTGCATAAGGAGCTATATGAACGATGGCTGCATGAACACCTAGCTGGCATGCAGCGATATGCCGCCTGTGTGGCAAGGGCATCGGCCGACTATGCCATCACCATGCAGGGCAAGGAGGTCGAGAGACTGAGGCAGATCTTCGAACAACAACGGATTGACAAACAGTCGGAGCCAGATAAGGTGATCGAACTCACTGTAACAGGCAGTGAAAACGTCGAGCCCCACGGGGAGTCGAACCCCGGTCCCTCCGCTCCGGAGTTGAGAATGCTACCGCTGCACCACAGGGCCAGCTGCTTCTCACCGCTCTGCTACGGTACTTGAGCTACCATAGGCGGGCAATGCGCTCTCCACGCACGCTCAGGCTGCCCCGAGCGATACGTGCCCGCTACATTACTCCCCTTCAGACTTTTGCTAGGTTCGACCATTGGTGCTAAGTCAAGCTAGCAGAAGCTGAAACCGCTCAAGTACCCAACCCAGGTTCGGTGGATCCTGGTCACGGCACCAGTGTAACAGGCAGTGAAAACGTCGAGCCCCACGGGGAGTCGAACCCCGGTCCCTCCGCTCCGGAGTTGAGAATGCTACCGCTGCACCACAGGGCCAGCTGCTTCTCACCGCTCTGCTACGGTACTTGAGCTACCATAGGCGGGCAATGCGCTCTCCACGCACGCTCAGGCTGCCCCGAGCGATACGTGCCCGCTACATCACCAAGCAGCTGGAACAATCAAAGAGGGAACTCTCAACGGCTCGTGCCTTCCAAAAAGCTGCGGAGGACACCTTGGACGATCAGGCCAACACTCTGAAGGCGCTGAACGTTAAGTCAAGAAATGAAAAATAGTGTTCATACTTTAAAGAGTATAACTTATATTGTATACTATGATTCGAACCAAAACTGTACATAGTGTTCGATACCTACCGTTATCTCCAAAAATTTTCTTTTTGGACATAACAACTGGTATTCGGATTTCGAGAGTATATCTATTCTTGGGATATAGAGTCATACATCGGTTACCTCATGTGGAGGCTAATATTACTACATTCCTTGGTTATAAGAGTTAATGTCACACCTATGTTGGTTCCATGTATTTTATAATTCCAATAGTTCACGTAATTACCTCTCCAGGGACGGTTCGCCCACATAAATATTTTCGAGCCATTACTTCTGTGTCATTCCGTCCTAATAAGTCACATATCGTGCACTCTTAACCTACCTTAATATGATTAATGTAGTAATCAATATTGTATCTCAACAAAAAAAACATACAGATCTGTGATCACTGTAGTTAGAAATAGTATAGAACATATATATCCGTATATATTCATATCTTTATTAAAGATGGATACTCACGTATCTATCTTGTCGTTATGGTGTTGGATCTGTAAGATCCCTGTTATGTACATAGAGATGTAAGTGTTGTTTGGTGTAACAGGTCAGTCTAAATCTAAAATTGTACTTTCTACATGTATGTGTAAAACGTATGTCGTACCTTTGAATGTACCCCGGTATTGTCATCATGTACACTGATATTATTCTCCTATATTCGAGTATATTATATTATATCAGATGTATTTCGACCCTTGTTATAATCTGGTGGGGGTGATGTAGGGGCACGAATAATACGTGTACATATAAGGTCCGTGGAGTCAGAGCGGTAAGTGCCTCCAACGGACACTAGGTGGCAACACCTAAGCCATGTCCTTTTGGTTATCCGGTAGCGGAGCCAGGCAGGGCACTCCAGACGGCGCTACGGAGGAGTGCCACGTCGACACTGCTTGGTCCGCGCTCAGGGTATATAAGAGGCCGAGGTTGGCTACCTCAGGGAGTTCGTCCCAGGACGAGCTCTGACCCACACCTTTCGTACCTTCGCTTTGACAGGGGCACCTACACCCCTCCCACATTATGGCTCCTGCACCAGCCATGCTGGCTCAGGGCTTGACTGTCCGGTATTGCTAATGCTTCGAACTATCGATAGAATCCTGTGTGTCTTCGAATGGTTGAAAGACCAAGTGAACCGAGTAGAAAACCTTTGTGTACTTTTGAGGCTGTGATCGAATAAAAACCTGTTGCATTCAAACCGAATTTGGAACCTGTGTTCGCGTTATACGCATATGAAACCCCTACACCAGCTAAAAGACCCACTTGCTTGTTACTTAGACGAGTTTATGATCGTCACCTTGAAGAGTCTGGAGACAAGTTTACTTTTTGAGTGTAGGCAGTCTAAATGGGACCCTGTGTCGACTCTGTCTTGGACGCAGGGAGTGTTTTCTTTTTTAATTTCATGATGGAATATGCCGTTAGTCAGACAGTTACCGTATCACATGGCCTGTTTAAATTTCTATGGCCATTTAAGTACAATTTAACTCATGAATTTCAAATAGAAAAATAAAACATAAAAAAATGGCAAAGGAGCCATCCATAAATTACGTCTTACAAATATTGACAATTTTCAACATCTACCCACCGGCTTAATTGTCACACTTCTCCCCATAACTTCACCATTGTTTGTCACACTTGTGCAAGTCTAGCTCCTACCCTGCATGGTGGTTTTATAGACAGAAGGTGTGGTTATACCGATATATTCACAGCTGTTTTATGGGGTGTCGTTGATTCCTGAAATCGCTATTTCTATATCTGTAAAATTAATTCTACATAATGTAGAATTCAATTTCACATCTGTCTATTAGGAATTCCATTCAGCATATGATAATTAATAATATTCAAATGTACAAAACAGATTCACATAACTTGAAATCAGTTGAATTTTACATATGTGGAATTTTATATCACATATCAAGATCAATTGAATTCTATATATGTAGAATTCAATTCCACATATTATATAGGTGGAAATGGAACAGTCACATTGGAAATTCAATTCTACCTACGTAAAATTATTTTCACATATGTGAAATGATGTAGACGAACGTCTAATTGAATTCAACATATGTTGAACTCGAATTCAACATATAGATGTCCAATTAATTAGACATATGACAGGCCAGTAACTAGCCTTCATTGCGGGGTGGATCGTTTTTGAATATGGTGGAAGGTGATTCGATTATTTCAATGGTGGAACTGGATTTTCTAACATGATGGTGGATCAATCTGTGATAGTCATAGCATTTATGCATTTTTTCTCTGGAACCCTTAATAATTGCCCGATTGATAAACCGTAAAAAATGGCATGTAGCCAGAGATGCCCCCCTCACAATCGGCTAGAATGACACACCTTTCATCCATGGGGGGAGGTGGGGTGGTTCGCTCAAAACGACGACCCCCCCCTATTTACAGGCCTGATATGTTGAAGTTAGGATCTACGGCACCCCATAGTTTCCAGGTGTGGAATAGCTGCACAGTGCGAGGGATGGCCCTGCACGAGTACAAGTGACTTTCTGTACAAGTGTTAACTCATAAGCCAAGGATCGACAGGGAAATCGTCCGAGGCACCAGCCCTGGATAATCACCATTGATCGTCTATTATCATAATAATCTTAATTTCGATTAATGTTAAAGCTACAGAGGACTGAAGACATTTAGCATACATGATTATTTTCCTGGAACTATCATATCTAAAACAGCAATAGAGGAAATCTGCTAGTATAGGTCTGTAAGGGAAAACTTAGATAGTATTGTACTTTACATTTTTGAAATACACAATAATATTTATGCTTAAGCACTGAAGGCGCCTTATTCAAGGCCCCACCATTGTATTCAATGGGTTGGGTAAAAGTTTACATGATCATATAATTCTATTGATCGATATTTGCACCGGTCTGACAGACACACATCAAGTTGGCCCCAACTCGTCCTTGGACCCGCTTATATCGGAGGGGCCATGACCGCGTCACTTCCCCTTATATTGGGGGGATCCCTACACGGTACCTATCCACACTTTTAATACTACAGCACCAAGTGTGCCGGAACAAAAAATACGAGGTGACTGTCATGTAAACATGGCGTTACCAGGGTGGCAACCACAGTTGGAGTGCCCCCTGGTGAGTTGGGAATGAACTATACTCCGATAATTGATATGGATATAAACCATTTATATATTGAGTAATCTGAAACACACCTTTTTTTTGGCCTAGGGCTGCAGATTTGACTTTGAAACAACAACGTCCCCACATTAAGAGTTTCGCAATTGGGATGAATACCTCGGCGGTGTCTCACCAAATCAATACAAGAAAATATATGACTGGGTGCAATCTATGCCTGGGCCCAATCTATGATCGGGTGCAATCTATGACCAACAAGGGGGACATTGAATTTATTTTTAAATTCAAAAAGAAGAATTAGTGTCATTAAGTTTTAAAAGTCCCATGTCAGTCCCATGATCAGCCCCTGGATCAGTCCGTTCATCAGTTCCCTGGATTAGCCCCTAGATCATCCCCTGGATCAGCCCCTACATAAGCCCCTACTTCAGCCCCTGGAGCAACCCCTGGATCATCCCCTGAATCAGCCCCTACATAAGCCCCTACATAAGCCCCTACATAAGCCCCTAGATCAGCCCCTGGATCAGCCCATACATAAGCCCCTACTTCAGCCCCCGGAGCAACCCCTGGATCAGCCCCTAGATCAGCCCCTGGACCAGCCCCTAGATCAGTCCGTTCATCAGTTCCGTACATCAGCCCCTGGATCAGCCCCTGGATCAGCCCATAGATCAGCCCCTGGACCAGCCCCTAGATCAGCCCCTGGATCAGTCCATTCATCAGTTCCGTACATCAGCCCCTGGACCAGCCCCATAGATCAGCCCCTGGACCAGCCCCTATATCAGCCCCTGGACCAGCCCCTGGATCAGCCCCTGGATCAGCCCCAGGATCAGCCCATGGATTTGCCTCTACATCAGTTACTAGATCGGGCCGTAGATCTGTCCCTACATCGGCCCCTGCATCAGGCCCAATAGTCATAATTCTGTTTTCTCCATATGGGCGGCCATGTTAGTTCTGAGCTCACAATCTATGGTGAGGCAGTGACCACACTCACAGTCACACACACCATAGCTTGCAAGGAACAAGCTAAGTCGCTAGAGAACACAGACTGGGTATACTGGGAGTAGATGACTGTGTATTACAGTGGCCCAGGAGGGTCAAATATTTTTGTAAAATTGAATTTTCAAATTCATTTCAACTTGCAAAAAAACAACTTGAGTTGAGAGTGAACACTGTAACTTCAACCACTTACTGTCACCTGTCAACTGTCAATTTAAGTAAAGCAACTTGTGCCTGCTATCTTTCAACACTACATGAACAAAAACCATTGCAAATGTCAAATTTGAAAGTGAAAACTCCAACTTCAGTCGCTTACTGTCAACTGTCAAGTGTCAATTCAGGAACAACAGCTTGTGACAGGTATCTTTAAGCACTGTGGGTGTTTCACAAGGTGTTCCTCTGGGTGTTTTCCCAGGTGATGCCCCAGTGTTCCCCTGGTTGATCCCCCAGGTAATCATTTGGATGTTCCCCTTGGTGTTCCCCTGTGTGTTCTCCTGTGATCACCTGGATGATCACTTGGATTATCATAGTATAATCACCTGGATGATCACCTACACGATCATGTAGGTGATCACAAGGATGATTTGGGTGTTCACTTAGATGAGTATTTGGGGGATCACCTGGGTGATCATTTGGGTGATCACCTAGATGACCACCCGGATGATCACCCGGATGATCATCTAGATGATCACCCAAATGATCACCCAGATGATCACCCAGATGATCATCCGGGTGATCATAAAGGTGATCACCCAGGTGATCACCCAGATGATCATTTGGGTGATCATCCGGGTGATTATTTGGGTGATCACCTTAATGACCACCCTGATGATCACCCAGATGATCATCTGGATGATCACCCAAATAATCACCCAAATGATCACCCAGATGATAATCTGAATGATCACCTAGATGATCACCTAGATGTTCACCCAAATGATCACCTATATGATCACCTA
Organism: Harmothoe impar; assembly: GCA_947462335.1. Taxonomy (NCBI): domain Eukaryota; kingdom Metazoa; phylum Annelida; class Polychaeta; order Phyllodocida; family Polynoidae; genus Harmothoe; species Harmothoe impar. Next base: position 103,145,840 of record OX381705.1, on the reverse strand, counting down.
GATGATCACCTAGATGATCATCTACATGATCACCCAGATGATCACCCAAATGATCACCCGGGTGATCACCCAAATGATCACTCGGGTGATCACCTAGATGATCACCTTGATGATCACCCTGATGTTCACCCAAATGATCATCCAAATGATCACCCAGGTGATCACCTAGATGATCACCCAGATGATCACCCAAATGATCACCTAGATGATCACCCATGTGATCACCCATGTGATCACCTAGATGATCACCTAGATGCTAATCTGAATGATCACCTAGATGATCACCCAAATGATCACCCGAGTGATCACCCAAATGATCACCCAGGTGATCACCTGGATGATCACCTTGATGATCACCCTGATGTTCACCTAAATGATCACCCAGATGATCACCCAAATGATCACCAAGTTGATCACCTAGATGAACATCCGGATGAACACCCAGGTGATCACCCATGTGAACACCCAGATAATCAGCCGGATGATCACCCAAATAATCAGCCAGATGATCACCCAAATGATCACCCAAATGATCACCAGGGTTATCACCCAGATGATTACCCAAATGATCACCCAGGTGATCACCCAAATACTCATCTAAGTGAACACCCAAAGCATCCTTGTGATCACCTAGGTGATCACCAGGGTTATCACCCAGATGATTACCCAATTGATCACCCAGGTGATCACCCAAATACTCATCTAAGTGAACACCCAAAGCATCCTTGTGATCACATAGGTGATCATGTAGGTGATCATCCAGGTGATCATCCTATGATAATCCAAGTGATCATCCAGGTGATCACAGGAGAACACCCAGGGGAATTATTTGGGTGATCATCCAGATGATCATCTGGGTGATCATCAGGGTGGTCATTAAGGTGATCACCCAAATAATCACCCGGATGATCACCCAAATGATCATCTGGGTGATCACATGGGTGATCATCTTTATGATCACCCGGATGATCATCTGGGTGATCATCTGGGTGATCATTTAGGTGATCATCTAGATGATCATCCGGGTGATCATCCGGGTGGTCATCTAGGTGATCACCCAAATGATCACCCAGGTGATCACCCAAATACTCATCTAAGTGAACACCCAAATCATCCTTGTGATCACCTACATGATCGTGTAGGTGATCATCCAGGTGATTATACTATGATAATCCAAGTGATCATCCAGGTGATCACAGCAGAACACACAGGGGAACACCAAGGGGAACATCCAAATGATTACTTGGGGGATCATCCAGGGGAACACTGGGGCATCACCTGGGAAAACACCCAGAGGAACACCTTGTGAAACACCCACAGTGCTTAAAGATACCTGTCACAAGCTGTTGTTCCTGAATTGACTCTTGACAGTTGACAGTAAGCGACTGAAGTTGGAGTTTTCACCTTCAACTTTGACATTTGAATCGTTTTTGGTTTCATGTAGTGTTGAAAGATAGCAGTCACAAGTTGCTTTACTTGAATTGACAGTTGACAGGTGACAGTAAGTGGTTGAAGTTGGAGTTTTCACTTTCAACTCAAGTTGTATTTTTGCAAGTTGAAGTAAATTTGAAAATTCAATTTTACAAAAATATTTGACCCTCCTGGGCCACTGTAGTATATACCACAAGGTATGACACAGTTAGACGTGCATCATCTTTATACCCTAGACGGCCCTACTGTACCATGTATTGAGCAATACACATGTGGCTCCATCTGAAGTATTAAGATGATGGTGGACTAACCAGTTTGTATAATTATTACTAACTAGATGGTGCTGCCCTCTATGTCCAAATACATGGTACAGTAGGGACATCTAGGGTATGAAGATGATGGGCGTCTAGCTGTCATACCTTGTCTTATATATATAGTCATCTACTCCAAGCATAAGCGTGCTATTCAGTTTAAGCCTGTGCTAGAGAATAACCAGAACCGGAATTGTTTGCATGTGTCAGTGTACACACAGTGGTTGCGAGTCCACACCAGTTAGAGCGCTATATCAGCGACAGATCATTCCCTGGACCAGATCCTGGATCATGTACTATAGCCTCGGATCTGCCCTTGAACAGCCCTGGATTTGAGGCCAGACCCCTGTAAACACTCTACCTAATTCCAACGTTGCTTATAGGTTTCTATAGGTCTATGTCCAACCAAAGGTTCATACTACGACTTTTGGAAAGGTTTGTGGACGTCAAAACGTTAAGGTTTAGTTACGTTCAATGAACGTTTTAACCTGTCTTATGTTTTTCTACCTCAATCAAACGTAAATAAACATAGTAGATCTACGTAGTTCAACGTAGATATACGTATTGCTTCTTCTGCATATTTCCGTCAGGTTCCTACATAGTACACAAGTGTCACACTAGGTTGCAGTACTATAAAGTATGAAGATAAGCCTACAGCTCCTTAGCAAATATACCACATTCAAACGGTAAATTCTTATGAATTATGAATTCAATATTATACAAATTAGTTGCACACCATTGCTTATTTCTGTTATAAAAGACAATTGATTGAATAATTACTTATAGTATGTGTTTTAGGGCAGTTTACAAATTGGATACCACACTCGTGGTAATAAATTAAATACAAGAAGCATGCATACCTGGTGCAAAGGATACTGTGGCTGTTCCAATGGGACAATAAACAGCTTAGACTTGTAAATTATATACAGAATAATATACTAAAGTTTTATTTTCATAGCCCAACAGAACTGTAACACTGATGGATCAAATAAAAGTGTGCCTATATTTTCCATTTAGAAATGGTGAAAAATACATATATTTACATCCAGTTACCAGTTCTCTATGTTTATTTACGTTCAAATGAGGTAAAATAGCGTAATTCAGATACCTACGTCAGTTGGACGTAACTAAACCTTAACGTTTTGACGTTGACAAACCTTGTGAAATTACGTAGTTCTGTCCCAAAACCAACGTAAATTTACGTCTGGTCTACGTAGTTGTGTTTACAGGGACATGCCCTAGATGCACAACAATATGTATACTATGGCTCTATACTCCTAAATGCCATATAGCGGCATTTCCTAAAATTGATATGGCTACTTGGACATTTTTGTAAATCGACATGGGACATGTCCATAGTATTTCAAGTTTAGACATTCAAAGTTTTCTTGGGGGATACATCCAAACTCCCCTTAACAGAAAAAGGCATGATGTCCATATTAACAAAATGTCGTCACTTACGTCCCCTGATTGGTCTATATACAGAAAATAATAGATAGCAACATCATCTTTTTGGGATAATATTGACATGGGTTTTTCCTTAGTGACATGGGGTAGGTCATTTCTTAAAATCAACATGAGACATGGGGAGTCCCCTTCTAGAGCCCCTATACAGTGATCTAGTTAGGCTACATCTTCCTAAGGAAGTGGTGATTTTTAACAACAGAGGGGCTTGGTGGATTTGAGGGGGGGGCAAAAAATTGTGGACCCCTTGAAAGGGGGGAAACCAAAATAATTGTACCCATTTTTAGTGAAAAAGCCAATCGTTACTATAGCTCAACACCCTCAGAAAAGTGAGAGTCATTGTGGTTAAAACTACCCTCACCTGAGAGTCAGGCAGTGCGTGACCCTCAGGTGAGGGTAGTTTTAGCGACAATGACTCTCACTTTTCTGTGTGTGAAACGGGTCGGCCAAGCTTCAGGGGGAGGTGGAACCAAAAATTATTTGGACCTGCTCAGGTAAAAATCCACCGCCCCCCATCCCCCGTTGTTAAAGAATACCCACTCCCTAAGAGTGAAGTAAAGACAGTACAACCATTCTGAGAACTCTTCTGGTTGACTGTTAGAACTGTCTACTTCAAGTGCCATTAATTAAATCGCTGTACCACTTACTAATTACATCCATATGCAGCATGCATTTTACGACTGGGAGTGGCGCGTGCACAACGAATAAATTACTGCTCTACACTGAAAATCCATAGGTTGAAAGGGTTAGTCAGTACAGACTAACCTAGGTTGGTCATATGAGTGTAAGTCAAAATGGCAAAGTTATATTCAAAAATGACTAAGGGGTCAGTCAGTAGTGGCTAACCTAGGTCCATCATTGGTGTGTTTTATTTGTATACCACTAGTTGGGGCCACCTGTGATGACCACTCAGTGGCTCCCCCTGGAACCAAAAGGACTAAGGTGGGTTGGTCAGTAGTGATTAACCTGACAATAATAACTAATCTAGGTTGGTCGTATAGGGAGCCAAAAAATGACTAACTAGGTTAGGCACTAGTGACTGAGAGGTTGGGCGTATAGGGAGCCTAGGAATATCAGTGTAGGGACACTCTTTTTACACTGCCATTAAATTATTAACGGACACGATCACATTATTGTTATGTTTCACACTGGCTCCAGACTAGTAGAGCATCCTTTATTCTAGGCTGCTCAGAAACGTGTATCATATTACTCTGCTCAGTAAACCTGCTAGTTTAAATCATTGAAACTATGCTTTGTTGTCGTATAATCTAATGATACTCAGTAAGCCAAAATTGAACATAGAAAGACAAAGTACAGAGGGTGTGGCAATACCATGATAATAATGGGTCCTAGTTAAAACAAAAAGAAGAGACTACGTGTATAATGATATAAATGGTGCACTTCCTGCCACATCAAAGTACCCTGGCCGCCATTGTGTCAAGATGCATCTTGGGTAGTTTACAAAGTGTAATGCATACATTACACACAATAGCTGTGAGGTCACGTGGTGAGGTGCGGGATGCCACTGTGTTAAATATACAGGCAATATGGCAAGCCATTAGGTCCTTGTGTGCATAATGGCGAATACAAATGTAACAGTTGGAACTTCATTGTTATTGTAAACAAGGTAACTACTAGCATTTGAGACATCCATCTTATTCATAGATAATGGCTTCTTAGTTATCATTCAGTAATTATTGTATCATATCTATACCTAGGAGAGATTTGTATCCATCTATCCGAATTTGACCACTTAATGTCAGTGGTGCCTGAATTTAAAACTAGTGTAGCCTATGTGATCTCCTAGTAACCAAATAGCAGATATCTTACAGCTACCCTTTTCCTAGAAATAAAGGGCTTTAGAGATATGGTGTAGATATAAAAGCCTGGTGTTTTATAACATTCAGGCCCAGTGAGTTTTGATATTTCGATTTTGATATCATATTTTTACCATGAAGATAGTGTATAGCTTATGCAGTATAGTACGCCCTGTTATATCACCTTTTTGTCCACAGGCTACAAAGTGTCCACATGGTCCTCGCAGGTCAGGGGACGACACAAGTTGGTGTTGTTAACATGAATTGTGATTTTACTTGCCTCTTTGCCACATGAATGTGTTCACGATACAGGCAACTTAAGGACCCACCCAGACAAGAAATAACAGTTACAGTTTATTATGGAATAATTGTAGGCTACATCTTATTCTATTATAAGCTTGGAGATTCGGTCATCTAATATTATCTTTTTTAATTAATGCACTTACTAAAACAGATAATTTCTCGTCTGAGGAAATAAATAATGTTCCTACAAAGAGCGTGATAATGGGTGTGGACACTTTGTAGCATGTGGACAAAATGTGACTCCACACGCCCTCCAAGCATGATCAAAAAGAGTCTCCTGGCTCCACCCACTGCCGCAATTCTACCACAGCGGCTTGCCATAAAAGTGTGACATCTTAGGTTGTAAGTGCTATGCACTCACCGCTGGATCTTGACCACCCACCCACCCACAGCATCCCACCACCACCTACCCACCACCACCACCACCACCACCCAACCTCCAGCCGCCACTCCTACATTCCCAACTCCTGCTCCAGGTTTACTCCAGCACAGAGCAGCCAGGATGCAGGTGTCCTTATTGCTGCTATTATCGCTCACCCTGCTGTTACTATGGATGCCCTTACCAGGGGTGGATGCTCAGTTCCCTCGGGTGTGTGCTGAGAACGCTACTAAGCCGGAGGGAAGATGCTGCCCTATACCTCCAGGTAAGGAGAGTTATTCTTTTCCAATTACCTCTTTAAACTTATGACAGCCAAGTTCTAAGTTCAAGCTTTCAAAAAAAGCATACGCATTAAGTTGGACTGTAGAAAGTAAAGGTGGCTTTTAATCCACTCCCTGGTGCTGCTCGGTATATACGTAAGTCAGGCAAGATGATCAGTGGTTTCGAATCATTATATATTTCAGGTGAGTAAAAGGAATAAGCTTGTGTCGCCGTTCATAATCAATGTTAATGATTCATGACAATACACTTAATATTCATTACAAATACTTTGGCAGGACATCTAACATGGAATGATAAAGCTTCTTGTAGTAGCTGAGGGTATTCGCATCTGCAAAATGTAGAAAATTTCATGGGGAGGAGTTGAATCTGTAAATAAGGACACATGTGGATTTAGGGGAGGGGGGAGATGTCAACAGATCTTGGGGGGGGGGGGAGGGGCACAAGCTCTGTAACCTCAGTGCGTTACTATTCTTCAAAAAGCGCAGGTACTGGCCCCTATTTATGTACAGGGAAGGGGGGGAAGACTTCCATCCCTCTCGTGGACAGTGGGGCATGGTGAAAGTGCCATCCCTCTGTTCAGACTGTTAGCACTGACCTGCTTTTATGAGAAATTTACAGGTGAAAATGTCTCAGAAAATGTCCCAGAAGGTATGTCTCTGGGCCTTTAAACATACCTACACGTAGACACTTAGGTAATAGGCGTATTAGGGCTATTCGTAGCCTTGAACCTATAATTATAAAGAGTGCCATTTATAGGGCCATAGATCGTTGGAACAACCTCAAACCACATTATACACGTTTTGAGACCCTGTGGGAATTTAAGAAAGCCATCAAACGTGATTACCCTAATTGTTTTATGGTATAATGATGTCAAAACGCCTTACTGTATCTCTCATCTCATCTCATCATTATTAATATTTCTATAACTACTGTTACCATTATAAATGACTATATGTTATACTTATTACACTGAATATATTGCACCATGTATGACAAAGCCTCCAAAGCCGGACATGATATTCTAAGACTGTCAATCAATTGCTGTAAAATAGTTAGGGGTCCTGACGGCAGAAAGGCAATGCCCCTAAGTCTAGGTGTGGCTATTAGCCATTAGATCCAATAAATACTTAACCGAGAATATCCCACTCACAATTCTAGTACTGTTCTAGTCTACTATGTGGTTAAGTGCGAGTGGTAAGAATAGAAGCTGCTTTCAGCTGAAAATTAGATCTTGGAAAAGGAGATAATGTGCTAACGGGGTGCAGGCAGGCCCTGCTGTTAAAAGTTGAGCACTCCTTAGAAAGGTCAGTCATAACTGCAACATCTGGGTCTTCTATACCTTTGTCATTATAGCCCGAGGCCAAATGATTAATGAATAGCGTAGAGCAAAGTCCCTGAGGTGTAATTATGAATAACAATTATGAGCACAGTTGATTACAAATGCACGTATGTATACATTAATAGTGTAGGGTAGTGATATGAGAGAAGCATCAAGTCATGTCAAATGCCCCTGAGGAAGATTTTATCCTACCTGGGCTGTAGGTACTAGGAGGACAGGAACTCATTGATAAGGGTCAATTCCAACATCCTGTTGTCTCTGCATATGGCCAGAGAAAGTCATTATGAAGATGAATATTTAGATCATGCTTTGAATAAATTTCATAACTGAATCTATGTCAATCTGGATTTTCTCTCTTTCCAGAAGGTAGATATCTTAGTAGAAAGACTACAATCATTTCTAAAAGTACCTAATAATTCAAAACTAAAAAAAGAGGTTTGCAAGTCGGATAATAAATCGGACCTACCTGCCCTAGACCATGTAACCTGAAACATACCTTTTATTTTCTTTGGCCTAATGTATGATATGCCAATGGATGATGATACTGATGTATCAACCCTCTGGTGATGGAGAAAACAGTGCATTATATTAGATATTTTGTGTTCGAGCGGTCACGCGTGGACTGGAATTAAGTGTTAACAGATATATATATGTACAAATGGTATAATAGATCAGCTACCACTTTATATCAGCGATTCCCAAAAAATAATCTTCAAAAATGTAATTGATTGACCCGCTAATACTGAGGAGGTTTTATAGTGTTGAGTTTAAGTGGGGATATAAGCCTTCGTATCAACTTATGCATAAAAGATCATTTAACATTTTATATCATGATTTTTCTTTTGTTTCTCTTTGTAATCAGGTTTCACAGAACCCTGTGGTGGGGCGCACCACGGAGTCTGTCTCCCGTTTGACCCCATCGATGAATACTACTTCCCACCTCTCCCCAACCACCTGAAGGACGACCGCCTCAACTGGCCCATGGCCTTCTTCAAGTACGGCTGCTACTGTCTGGAGAACTACGGTGGCTACATGTGTCAGGAATGTAAGTGGGGTTACCACGGGAAACGGTGTGCCAAACGTAAGATCCAAGTCCGGAGGAACATCTTCTCCCTCTCAAAGCAGGAGAAGAAGCGCTTCATGGATCTTGTAGACCGCTCCAAGTATGAGGTCAGTGAGTATGTAGCCCTGAAAACTCCCGACATGGATCCTATAAAGAACCCAACCTGGATTAACATTACTGTTCATAATTATATTGTATGGATGCACTTCTATTCTGCCAGGATGACTTACTATAACAGAACAAACCCGTGTGAGTTTTCACCTTTCCACATTGACTTTTCCCACGAGGGAGCTGGCTTCCCTACTTTTCACAGACTACTCATGCTCAGCTGGGAGCGGGAATTCCAGAAACTCGCGAAAGACGACACGTTTATGTTCCCGTACTGGGATTGGTCGAGTGATGAACAGAACTGTACTGTCTGCACTAACGATCTCTTTGGTGAGTCTCTCCCAAATGGCCATATTCATCCAGACAACCCTCTCTCAAAATGGGAAACTGTGTGTCATGAAATAAAGGTAGGACAGTGCAGGTACTGTGACCCTGGGATAGGGGCAGGACCTATAATACGCAACCCTGGTAAGAACTTTGGGGTGCACAGATTACCCAGGGAGGAGGAGATTGATGCCACTTTAGCTATACCTGATTATGATGTACCCCCCTATGACGAGAGTGCAGGCAAGTCTTTCAGGAGCTGCTTTGAGGGATCATGTAAGCCAAAAGGACTGGGCATGGGTATGCATGGACTGGTAAGTGTGTCTCTTTAAACACATCAGTAAATTTGAAAAAAGGAATAGCATACATATAATATTGCTACAGCAAATCTCACGTATGAGCCTAACCCTTGTATAAGTCGCTAACTTCGGACAATCCCATAAGCTACACCTAAGGTCTGAAAATTGCTACTTTAGTACTGTCTGATACTAGTGAAAGCTCCCTTATAAGCCACAAATAGACTTTGGGACAATCTTATAAGCTGCACTGAGGTTTTGACCCATATGCAAGCCTTGTAGGGGGGAATTTACAGTAATGCTCCTGAAATGAGCAATCCATTTATATACCATTCCTCCTATGATGAATATAAATATATTCTCTCCCATTAAACGAATGTAAAGATGGGAACAATGTTTGTATGGAGCTGAGAAAGTTGCTTACACTGTGCTTTGTGACCTGTGAGTACACCTAAAAACGTATAACCAAAGATACTGGTGTCTTGACATTGCGTTGAGATACTCACTTCACTAAAACAAATATAATATAAACATATATTTGTGTATTCTAGGTACATGCATTTCTTAACGGCAGTATGTCAGATGTGGCTACGTCTACCAATGACCCCATCTTCATTCTTCACCACGGCTTCCTAGACCTGCTGTTTGAACTGTGGCTGAGACGACATAGACCCCATCAAACACAGGTAGGCTTATGACGTGAATAACTGTTTAACAAATCGTTAAATACCATATAGAAATTAATATATGCATGGGCCTACACTAGTTTTAAATACAGGCACTACTGAAATTAAGTAGTCAATTTCGGATAGAGGGATACAGGTCTCTCCTAGGTATGGAGATGATTAATAACAGAGTGTGTGAAAAACATCAAGTGAAGGCCCCTGGATGAAAGAGTAGGAAAAGCACTTGACATTGCTTTGTATGGTAGAACATAAAAAGGATGAGATGTTGGCAGTTTAAGGCCGTATAACTATCTTCAACATAACGAGTGTTTTCAGCTACATGGAAACTTAACAGGAAGATTTAAAAAGACTGAATGCATTAAGAGAATAGTAATGATATTTAACAACAGGGACATTAGTGTGAGTTTGCATGAGTGGTGGGGAATACTTGCCAGTCCACTGAACAGGAACAACAGAGGGGTTGGGGGTCTCTTTGCACAGATTCACTGAATACTATGCATAATGTAATCATTATATGTACATAACACTATGGGACAATTTATGAATAATGATATTAATGTACATTATTGAAACATAAATCTAAAGGCTGTGCATTATGTGAATATATATATGTGAATGATGCTACTGGGTAATTTCTATGGATGGTAATAGATATGTACATTATGAGATCCATATCTGATTGTACCATGGGAATTTGATGGAGCTTCGCATAATGTCAACATCTAGATATTATCCTTTCAAGTTCTCTGTATTTATTCAATTGGTCTTTGTATTTTAGTTCCCAGATAAAGGAGCACCACTCGGACACAATAGAGACGCCATCATGGTTCCCTTCTTCCCTCGTCACTTCCACCGCTGGTACAGTCAGGACTCCAGGGGCATGGGGTACACCTACGACAACTTCAACTACGGCAAGAGTGGCAAGAAGAAAGTAGGAGACGACCTGGAATGTAAGTATCTACTTTTTAACATGTATCTGACCTACTGACACTGAAAGCGGTAATTGATAGCATGAGGTGGCGACCTACTGCAGTGTCGAATATAAAACAGTCTACTTTCATTATCTGTCACTGTATGTTTGAATTTTAAAAAGAGCCTCGACAAGTTTCATCACATACACAGTTGAAATGTTTAACCTATTTGAGATTATGGGCAGCAAACACTTATAATGCAGCATGCCATCTGAATCAATCTAGTATCTAGTCACTCACCAATGCTGCATTTTTGCTTCAAGCCAAGCTTTCATGGTTGATACACTCAAAACACGTCTGATGCATTAATGCAGCACTGGCAGAATACTCACAGGCACTACGTTGGTGCATCATGCTATCAAGTGAGCTTGACCCTTCGTGCATTATGCCGGCCTTAAAGGGTCAACAAAGCTCACCTCCTTCTTTGCATATCCTTCTACACACTTGCTGCACATTTCTTACTGTATGTTTAGCATGTATGCCCTTGACCTACTGACATAACATGACCTCTTGGCATTGGTCTGACATTTGTCTTTTTACAAACATCTGCCTTTTTCCTAAGTTTGGAATAGCTTTCATATCATGACCCTACTTCTTAAGACCTGTATATTCAGCTGTCATACTGTGACAGTTACTAGGACAATTTTTACTAGAGTACAAATCTTTGGGAATATTGCAATGATGATAACCGTTGAACCTCTCTGATAGGACTACCTCCCTTATAAGCCGACCCTCTTTGACAGAATGTTATAAGCCTACAATAGTATAGAACATTGGAAAACAAAGGACATTTTTACCTATTTTTACCCCCCCCCCCTCCTCTGTGTCCATTTCTGCCCGCTTCTAGCACATTTTGTTCAATTGAACACCACTATAGAGTATTCCTTCTATTCGACCCATCTTTCAAGAACGGTTTTTCTAAATTGTCCCATAGGGGAATATCCCTTTTAAGTTCCCCTACCCCACTTATTCAAATTCATAAGCAAAATCAGGCACCATTTCTCTCCCAAGAAAAATGTTTAACATTATAAGCACATAGCGTTCATAAATAAAGTTGGTATCGTTTTTAAAATTTCAGACTTTGTTGACTCGGACCGTATTCATGGGATGCCATATGATGTCATGGACGATGAAGAAGAAGACTACTCTGACTCCCAGACCCTGATGGCCGCAGCTATAGCCACACCGCTCATCGTCTTTGCCTTCCTGGTCGCTCTCGTCATACACGACCGACTAAAACCTAATAACATGACCACAATAACGCGGGTAGTGACAAGCAATGGATCGGGGCCTAAGTATGTCATAGTGAGTGGGGACGAGACAACGGAGGATGATGAAGTGATGTATTGTGGGAAGACCCGTCTGCCTCATATAGCGGAGGAGAGGAATGAGATACCGGTAGAACGGGAGCCACTCATGGAGGAGTATCATGACTAATGGTGTATAGGATGCGTGATTAAATATTACCTTTTTAAAGGCTGAATAATCTCAATGTGATTCATGTGATTTTGCCATCATGACGCAGCACTGACCCATGCAAATCTAAATCACATGGTGGATTGAACTTGTATACTAGATGTTATCAAGGGTTGAAGCTGAACATATAATATTTATAAAGTGCACATTATTCTGCCGATGTCTGAATACATACATATATATATATATATATATATATATATATATATATATATATATATATAAATATATATACTTCATGAGTTCAGTGACCTTCTACACCAAATCAAGACAGACTATGAGTGGCTGGTTAGGCTACTAAGGGCCTTAATTGGGTGAGGTGAAATGTACAAATTGGTAATTATAGGCATGTCTAGACCAACTGATGTGTGGCATCAATACAGTAAAGGCCTCCTGCCTGCGAAGACTAACATCTTCAAAGTCCTCTAATGTGCAAAAATGATTAGTAAACTAAAATTCTAAAAACATACAAAGGTGAAAAATATGTCTAAGATGGTCACTGCACCGTGTTATATCAACACACATCATATCAAGGGCAGGGGAATGCGAGGGAAAAGGTCCTTGCAAAATCAGAGCTTTTCCTGCACCACAATCCTATACCCACAATGCTAGTGGCTGTGGGTATGGAGCCTATACTAGGTTTGAAAGGTGATTCACCGGTCACCAGGGAAATGATAGACACTGGTCCTCAGAATGCAGTCAATGCTTTTGAATTTATTTAGCTTGCCTTCGGAATGCAGTGGTATGGACGTTAGGAAGGCGTTGGCGGTATCTGTATTAATCATGTATAGACTTTATTTTATCATAGCAAATGGACACCATGCAAACCTCAACATTTATTGGATATAAAATAGCTAGTATATCAAATGATATCCTATCAGTATACCCTATGGTGATCCTTCGTGTATAGTTCTTGTATCAAATTGATATCAATACTTGAATGACCATTGTACGTATCCAATTACTGTAGTCTAAGATCTTAAAGGTCAACTACTGATGATTACCAATAGTGTACATATTACCATTTCTAGTAGTAACCATCTCATACATCTAAATGAATAATGAGAGGAGGGGGTCCAGGGCATTGGGGATGAGGAGAGGGACAAAGATGTGCAATACAATGAACAGGCAATGCTGAATGGTTATTCAACATTATTGTCAGTTGCTCAGTTTCTTGTGTATACGTAATTGTATCCCCGAGTTTTATGTTACTGATATTGAGCACGTAGACTAACATTCCTCAGATTTATAGACGTTTCCCCAGGGGCATCTCTGTATGTTGTCTGACCGGTATATTGTCTTGCTTTTCTGCTAGCCTTCCTGTTGTCAAAGCATTTCTCTGGCATTCCCCACATAAATGACATAACTTATGGGGAAACGTGGTAGAAAATACCATGAGAGACTATAACACAATGTGTGTGTCAGAATGCCGAATATATTATACGGAGAGGAAGAAAGCGGTTTGTAATTGAATCATGTACATTGCCACTGAAATAAAATGTCCATCTATATATAAATATAATATTGCATTTGTCTATTATATTATCTCTCTGTGGTGTCAGTACAATTGCTCATTTGTTTGTTTTACTTTTGTTCATGTCATTATCACCATACATAAGAGATGCATGACCTTGGATAAGTGCAGCCGTCACATTAGTGCTTAGCGTATGATATATAGACAAAGGTTCACGAGTTTTGGTCTGTTGACTGGGTTATTTCACGAGTTGATCCTTGGGCCATATTTCACGAGGCCGCATGCCTCCTGAAATGCGGCCCAAAGTTCAACAAGTGAAATAACCCAGTCAACAGCCATAAATGAGTGCTCCTTTGTGTTTATTTTTTTACCTTTTTCCAATTCAAATTACATTTTTTAGGCTGTTCAAATGTAAACGAACCGCCATTTTGATGACGTCACAGGGCCGTGAAATACGGCCATGGGTTATTTCACAGGGGGAGTGAAATACGGCGCTCCTTGGTTAAACCAATGGTGGTGTAGTATTTGGTAAAAAATAAAACACAGAAATCAATTACACTTCTAGGTATTTAATTGAGCCATCACCGTATACTAATATATACATACATATAATATATACTCACTTTATTATACGATCGGACGACTCATCGTGCTTTTTAGGTGATATTCCCGTTCTGATATTCCTGCATACCGCACACTTGGCAAGGTGAAATCGTGCTGATATTCTGGATATCAGAACGATTTGTAATGAGTTCCCGGATATCAGAACGATTCTGTCGGAACTCTCGACAGCCATAAAATCCGAGGATTCATGGAGACTCGAACACGCTACATCAAGACTTGAAGTCCGATGTGCTAACCACCACGCCGTGAAGGCGCTGGTAGAGGTGGGTGGCGAAACAAGGAGTCTACAGGCGGATTTCCAGCCCTGTAGGACCATTATTTACCGAGTTACAGAAGAAAAGGCATTTTTTGGTCTAGTTTCTTTGAAAATCCAAATTTTTTTCTAATTTCTTTTTTACTATAAAGGTAGAAGTTGGACTTTACTTAGCCTTTCGTTAAAATAATTCTAGGGACTTTTTTTCACATAGAAATAGGCATTTTGAAAAAGGTTCGTTTCCACCCAGGATCGATCCTGGTACCCTTGGTGTGTGAGGCGGCGACGCTAGCTGCCATGCCTATCCGGCTGTGGTAAATGCGGAGGGAAACGCTGGTTAGTATATAACATAGCCCCAAGCTGGCCCCCCTCACAAATTCTATGTTGGACTCAGTGTTGGAGATTGAGCGCATGACGTCACCAGGCAGCGAGCAGGGTTGGTGGGATATCAAAACAACATGGCGCTACTGCTGTACGAGTGATATTCAGTCAATAATCCTTCAAAATGGCGAAATTAGGACGTTTTAAAGGTAAATAAGGACATATTAATCGGAATATCGTATAATAAACCTAATAATATATGAATATCACCGAACTTAGGGTGTGTATTCATGAATAACGACCTCGGTGCTACGCACCTCGGTCATTATTCAAGAATACACACCCTGCGTTCGGTGATATTCATACATTATTGGTTAAATACATGGATACGGATGGAGGCAATACCCCCAATGGTTCGTGACAACACTGCCAGGGGGACATCCGCTGCTAGAAGACATATAAAAGATATTAGAAAAATTAGAATGATGTCAGAATGGACGAGATGGCCACTGTGATTCATAGGGCCAAAAAAAAGGTTTGTTTCAGGTCAGCCAACTGACCTTATCAAAACCGGGCCGACCCTACATTTTTTCAGGCAATTTTGAAGACATTTCCATATGTTTACCCCTTTTTGGTCAATTTTAGGGTTTTCGGACGGGCCTGCTAGTACTTACAAGATGCATAAAGAGCCGAGCAATATAAAGTCCAGTGACATACTCCAGTTTGAATTCACTTCATCTTTTCTTTTCTACCATTATACCTGTGGTATAGTGCATGTAGATTAGAGTGATTCTGATCTTTCACCTTATGGCATGTATTGTTTTCTAATGATGTGATGAGATGAAATGAGTTTGTGTAATAGTAAGATTACAGATTATGAGCAATATGTCGTAAATTCTTAAAGTAAATAAAATGAGTCTTTCACATGAAACAATCGTTGAAACATGAGTGCAGCCTAGGTTCTCAAGTAGACTGCAGTCGTAAACCGCCACTCTATAAAACTACTCTTTCTACATTGATGATGGTATAATAGCATACTCTTCTATCTTACAGATAGTTTAGATGGTAAATCAGCATCTCCCAGATAAGTAGAGAGCAGGTATCAAAACTTTTTTGAATCATTTACTGAAATTATATAGTGTTTAGGTCACACTTTTATTGGTTGATGCATAAAACAGTGACCATGGTCTTTTCCCATCATGGCGCGGCCTAGATAAACTCGATGCTGCATGCACATACCGTGATGACAAATTGGCGTGGTACATTAAGGTAGGTGTGGACTCTAATTCAGATGAATACGGTTTGATGACATCAAGTTGATCGTAACTGATGCCTCCTTCAAATTAGACCAATTTTGTAAAGTATGTTAGTTCTGGAATGAGAAAGGAACATTTTTGTTGAATCCGATTATCACCATACAGTAAGGCCTTGACATCATTATACCATAAAACAATTAGGGTAATCACGTTTTGATGGCTTTTTCAAATTATCACAGGGTCTCAAAACGTGTATAATATGGTTTGAGGTTGTTCCAACAATCTATGTCCCTATAAAGGGCACTCTTTATAATTATAAGTTTTAGGCTACGAATAGCCCTAAGCCTATTACCTAAGTGTCTACGTGTAGGTATACGTTACGATCATCCACAAATCATGTTGTTTTGATAGAGAAAATACATAAAATTATAAATGCATGTCACGTCTGTGGTCGAGATACAGGCAACCACTCTTTGTATGTAATTCATCAGTATTAAGGAGAGAGTTTCTTCAAGCTTGACCTTATATACTGTCCTTAGGCCTTTATTTTGTAGTAGCTAAAGCTCCCTGTTTTCTCCTATCTTATCTTTGTCCCAAATAAAGTAACCATAATCAAATGATGGTATTACCATTGCTTTGTATATAGTAAGAGCAGTATCATTGTCCACATGAGTCCTTACTTTTCCCAGCTTGTTCACTTTATACCTAATATTAGCTGTTGCCTGTCTCCTATGAGCAATGAAAGACAGGTCAGGGTCCATTGTGATTCCTAGGTATTGAAACGTATAACATCTTTCTAAGATAATACTGTTCATTATAAACACAGGATTTGTCTTGCGTATATTGTCATAAACCATCCACATCAGGGTGCTAAACGTTTGTATCTGTTGCTACAGCAACCTCCTGATAAACCTTAAGAATCCATGTAGATTAGAGCTTGGATACGTGGGGACTCTGCTGGGAGAGTAGGGCCAGATGAACTGAGGCACACAGAGATTCTCTCATAGATCAGCGATTGGTCTTGCTTGATGTCACCATCTCTCGCTACAGAATGATCACAATTCTGCAGCCGATGCCTGTAGTTGCCTAACTATATATTACAATCTGACCCAGAGAGTGATGTACAATAATAGTCTCTGACTGGTTTAATTCTACAGCACTCTCATAGCAGAGGCATGTGATATTCAGAGCTAGGCAGAGTCCAGTTCCACGTGCAGATTCTGCTGGGAAAGTGATACAGCAGAAATATCACTCTCCTACTACAGGCTGTGTCTCATGACCTTGGGACAATGTTTTTGTCTCTGACTGGGTGCCGTCTCTGACCAGGTGCCGTCTCTGATCGGGTGCCGTCTCTGATCGGGTGCCGTCTCTGATCGGGTGCCGTCTCTGACCGGCTTGTCTTGATAAGGTCAAAATACTAGCAGCAGGAGGCTAATTATAATTATAACTATGATTATATAACAACCGCCATAACGTTTTTTTCAAATCCTTATATATATGAGTATAATTCTTTTTAAAACACCTTTTTCTGACACCTGGTCAGAGACGGCAGGCGGTCAGAGACGGCAGGCGGTCAGAGACGGCACCCGATCAGAGACAAAAACATTGTCCCAAGGTCGTGAGACACAGCCCACAGTTGTAGAGAGGTAACCCAGAATGGTAGATGGTGGTACATACTATATAGAGACTGCTTCTAAGCTTGCTGTCACCTAGTGCATTGTGACTCACCAATCTGGTTTCAAATCAACCTCTAACATTAAATCTCAGACATCAAATCTCATGAAATGCAAATATGTACGGTGGCCGAGGAGGGTCACCGAAAAATCCCACTAAAAAACAACATTTTTTGTGTTCAATTTCCTGCAATGAAATTTTAAAATGTATTTTATTGCTTTTATTTTGGTGTCAATGCCAAAAATCGTGCTATCACTGTTAATTTCTTACTAAAGAGGGGGTTGGGGGGGGGGTCAGGTGACTTTTTTTTTCAGTGACCCTCCTTGGCCAGCTTAAATGTGGCCTCTGCAGTCAAAGTGTGTCCTGAATTAGTCTGTACCAGAAGGATACCGTTAACGGGTTAGGAAGTCGGTCAGACATGTAGACAGGATGCATTATTAACCATTTTAAGGCCGCATAGCGCAATAATGTAGTATGCCCTTGGTTGGGCCAAAAAAATAAAAGGTATGTTTCAGGCAACATGGGAAGAAAGACTAGGGTCGGTATGTCGGATTTTTCTGTTTTTTAAACATGAAAGTACTAGCCATCCTTTGTGTAAACTCTAAAAATGACCCAAAGAGTGTAAAAATATGAAATCTTCTTCAAAATTGCACAAAAAACGCAGGGTCGGCCCCATTTTGCTAGGGTCGGTCGGGTGACCTAAAAACAAACCTTTTTTTAAATTTGGCCTTGTCATAATGCATGGATGTAGCCCTGGTGATTGACTCGCTAAGGCTGCACTCATGCATCATGCCGACCTTATAGGGCCGCTACACTCTCACAGGCTCAGCATGATGCACAGATATGGCAAACAACTAGCTGAGGCCTCCATTCATGCATCTTAATGCCCAGGAATATTTAAACAGTATGTCGCCTTCAAAAGGAAAAGCCTTACTTGCAGCATAATAATACTTTTCTGTTGAGATGATTAACATCTTTAGGCCTCGTTGAACACTATTCAGCCCACAAAGGGTTAACATATGGAATATTAACTATGGATGAATAATTCATATTAACTACAAGAAAGGCCTGAGAGGTATTCAGTGATGGTAAGTACCTGACATCGGCCACACTTACCACTCAGGAGGAACCCAGCAGACACCACCTACACCCACCCCTGTCCACCATCTCCCACCCCCTCTGTTCAAGGCCACCCACACTTCATTATTACCCAACCCTCCCAACCCCCCCCCCTCATCATACTTCAGTACTCCTGCATTTGGACAATGTCACCATAAAGTGGTGTTTGGCCACCATCCCATCCAGCTCCCTACTACCTACTTGTCACCTATCTGTCCTAGTACATGACTGTTTTCTTATAAAAGTGGGAAATCTGCCCACCTCCTCCCCTCTCCCCCCACACACAACCCTTTATTCCGTACACCCTCCCTCCACCTCACAACCTTTACAGCACCCCCCCCCCTCCCACACACGCATTTTTCTACTGATTACTAACTGGCATTAGGGACTCTAGCAGAGCCTCTGCCTACCCTACCAGTCCTCCACCCCCCCCCCCCACACATGGTACCTACCACTTTTCCATCGCCCACCACATCTTGGGGACATCAGGAGTTGCCACAGTAACAAGACTTCGTCAGTCCCACAGAGCAGCCAGGATGCAGGTATCCTTATTGCTCCTATTATCGCCCACCTTGCTGTTACTATGGATGCCCTTACCAGGGGTGGAGGCCCAGTTCCCGTGGGTGTGTATAGAGAACGCCACCAAGGTCAACGGCAGCTGCTGCCCCATACCTCCAGGTAAGCCGACCTATATATTAATAGAGCTTTTGTTTCAGGTAAGCTAGTTTGTATATAGAGCTTTTGTTTCAATTTTCTATAAAATCCAAATTCCGAGTTGGCAGATCTATCCCCTTGGACCTTTACTCTGTCAGCCTAGTCGGGACTGGAGCTGGTTGCTGCAGACAGCACTGATAAGAGCTGATAAGACTGTTACTAGCCTGTCCCCTGTTTGTCCCCTATTTGTACCCATAGTGGGATGTCTTATCAGTGGGTTTAACCGCAACCAGTGAAATATAAAATGGCGGACCTACAGGGTATAGCTCCAGATTCTTAAAGAACGTTTACCCTATAGGACATGCACCCCCTCCACATGCCCATATTATTGAGTCACATCATATGCAGGGGGTAGATGTCCCCGGGGTAGATGTCCTAGAGGGTAAAAATCCAAGGGGGTAGATGTCCAAGGAGAGGTGGATGTCCTACGGGGTAGAAGTTCTAGAGGGTGGATGTCCTAGGGGGTAGAAATCTTAGGGGGTGAATGTCCCAGGGGGTAAAAGTCCCTACGGGGTAAAAGTTCAGGCGGTAGATATCCAAGGGGGTAAAAGCCCAAGGCGGTACATGGCAGGGGGTAGATGTTGGGGGGGGGGGGTACTTTTCTGATACCTGACAGACCACCTCACATCTTGTGTTTTAAAGGGACTTGCTACTTGTCACAGGATCACTGATGTTCTATTGACTTTTGCACATAACTCAGGATTATGTTAGTTTGATTTATTATCTAATAAAAAAGACAAAAGGAATTGCCATGTCACGGTACTAACTTTCATGATACGGCCATTTGAGCAAAGGAGTACCTTAACTATAGAAATGAATAAGAAAACAGCATTTTCCCATTATCTGTCATGGATAGTCCCCTTCTTCTATTGATATTGCAACCAAACCTTGGGAATGTATAATGGACATCTATACAAACATTTTAGGACCAATAAAACAGGGGGTTACGGATAAAATGAGAGAGGCATGAATTTTGGAAACATATTTCTTTTGCCTTAACTATAGGATCCTATGGGTGTCCTAGCAGTGAATATATGTGAACAATGGAGGTATACTGTCAAAGTAGCAAATAAATAGTTGGGTTAGGGAAAGTCATCTATGTAGGAATATGAAATTAAATTAAACGTTTATAACAATTGCAAAGACGATTTAATAATGCTGTGCTGAAAAATAACTAACTGTACCGTCAGGATAAAGCGCCTGGTCTTGAAAAAGCGCCGGTTTTGAATAAACACAGGGGTGTACTACACTGTAGGGTCTTTCAAATATTTCTTGAGCACTAAAGTTGTGACCTCGAATAAGGGCCTGTCTTGTTTAAGCGCCTGGGTAAGAGCCCCGCCAAATTGAAGAGCGCCCTGGTGTTTAATCGCGACGGTATGGTAAGCTGCATTATTCCACCATGGTGTGCACCAATACAGTACCAGCGAGTTACTCACTGGTGTTGCTTTGGTCCATCACGGGCAAAATGCTGCCCTGTGCCGTCATGCCATCCTAAAGGGTCACACCATCCCCAACCGAGAACAATAGTAGGAGGAATATCGGACAATAAGACGGGCACCTGTCAAACTCTATGATATAAGAAACTCCAGTACTGATGAGAAATAACAATATGGGCGAATACTCAATGTACTGAATAGAACATTCCTAGAAAGGTCTAGACAGACAGGGAAATAAGAGGTCAGCTAATAGTGTCTTGATTGCCCCTAGGGGATCTTATAATGAATAATGGATAGCAATCCGCCTGAGGTGTTGTTATGAATTCTTAGCTCTTTAAGGCCGGCATGTCACTAACAGATGACATTTGTCATCATGATGCACCAATGCAGCCCTGGTGAGTAACTCGCTGGGGATGCATTGGCGCATCATGCCGACCCTTTGGGGCTGTCTCAACTCTGTAAGGTCAGCATGATGCTTTAATGAAGCACTGGCGGACTAATTACCAGGGCTGCATCAATGAAGACTAAAACCGTTATGCATTAACACACAGAAAAGTAAAGGTGTCATCTGTGTCTCCCACGTGGCTCTGGCAAAAATGGAGTGTCAAACAGCTATTGACTCTGCTTTTGACACTGGTAGTAGAGAGTCAACTCAAGTTGACACTGATAGTAGAGAGTCAACTCAAGTTGACCCTTCATATAAGCAGAGTCATCAGCTGTTTGACTGTGAATATGTTATTCCGTCCTTAAAGGGTCAAGGACAGCATACTGGGTTAATATCCTATGCTCTTTGACGCCATAGTGCATGGATCTAGCCCTGACAATTAATTTAAGAAAGCTGCATTATTATTTTATAATGCCTCATGCAGATCCCTTGGGAGTGTATCAATCCTGCAGGGCCTGAATGCTGCATAGAAGCCAGGCCTAGTGAGTAGACTCACACGCGGAGCATTTATACATCATAGCGATTAATCACACAGCACATTAAAGTACTAAGCGGCCCATACGGGTCAGTAGTTACACCGTCTAGGCGTACGGGATGGGCTGAGGTCAATGGAAATGTCTTTTATAAGTGCAGAATAGCGGTTTTAGGTCTTTTTCTCTCTGTAAAACGGTTTTGGACAAGGACCATGACACTTTGACGGCAATAGGTTGCAGGTGTCATGGTCCTTGTCCAGAAACTGTTTTACAGAAAAAAAAGACCTAAAACCGCTATTCTGCATTTATAAAAGTGTCCTGTTAGCACATGATGAGTATAAGGCTGTGTCTCATGACCTTGGGACAATGTTTTTGTCTCTGACCGGGTGCCGTCTCTGACCAGGTGCCGTCTCTGACCGGGTGCCGTCTCTGACCGGCTTGGCTTGATAAGGTCAAAATACTAACAGCAGGAGGCTAATTATAATTATAACTATGATTATATAACAACCGCCATAACGAGACGGCACCCGGTCAGAGACGGCACCCGGTCAGAGACGGCACCCGGTCAGAGACGGCACCCGGTCAGAGACGGCACCCGATCAGAGACAAAAACATCAAAAATAGTCATTTTGTCCGCCAGGCGAATTTATTTATCATATCTTTTTGAAATGAGAAAATTATTTCTGGTTGTTCAAGCCATCACGCAGTGTAAGCATTGACAATATACATTGACCACATAGATGGCAAATACCACCCAGCCAACAAAAAACCGTTATTTTACGTCAAAATAACGTTTTAAACTTTACATAACGTTATCCCATACTAAAGAGCCTTAGGAAAACGTTTACATATAACGTTATATAACGTTATAAAATGGTGTATAACGTTATTTGTTTACTGGGCAGTACTTCTAGATATCGATTCATCTCCCTTGTAACCCTGAAGGTCCGGATCTTGCTAGCATTAGCGGGGTATACTCTTTGTCATCATGATGCATTCATACAGCGTCGGTGAGTCATCAGTCCTGCATTCATGCATCATGAAGACAAATATGCAACCATTAAACAGTTAAATAATGAAATAAATAAATAAATAGACAAAGGCTCAAGAGTGTTGGTCTGTTTCATGAGTTGAAGTTTGGGCCACATTTCACGAGGCTGCCGGCCAAGTGAATTGTGGCCCCTACTTCAACTCTGAAGTAATCCCATAGCAGAGCTAAATGAGTCTTCCTTCGTGTATATTTTTCAGCTCAAATACAAAATTCATGATAAGATTTGCCCTAAAATAGCTTTTTACGATCCCGTTATTTCAAGGGATGTGTGAAATATAGCATTCTTTGGTTAAACCAATGACGCTGTTGTTTTTTTCTCACTCCAGGTCTAACAGAGCCTTGTGGAGGACCAGATCGGGGTGTGTGTCTCCCATACAGCAAAATCCATGAGTACTACTACCCTCCTCTCCCAAACCACCTCCAGGACGACCGGCTCAACTGGCCCACCGCCTTCTTCAAGTACGGCTGTGACTGCAAGGAGAACTTTGCCGGCTACATGTGTCATGAATGTAAGTGGGGTTACCACGGGAAGAACTGTGCCAAACGCCGGATGCAGGTGCGGAGGAACATCCACTCCTTGTCAAAACAGGAGCAGAAACGCTTCATAGACCTTATTGATAAGTCGAAGTATGTGATTAGTGAGTATGCAGCACTGAAAACGCCAGATATGGATCCCATAAAGAACCCTGTGTGGATTAATATTACTATTCACAACTATATTGTATGGATGCACTTTTACTCGGCCCGAAACACTTATTATAACAGAACTAACCCGTGCCAGTTCTCACGATACCACATTGACTTCTCCCATGAAGGAGCCGGTTTCCCTACCTTCCACAGACTACTTATGCTCACCTGGGAGCGGGAAATACAGAAACTGGCAGGAGATGATACGTTTATGTTTCCGTATTGGGATTGGTCGAGTGACGAGAAAAACTGCTCTGTGTGCACGAATGACATCATGGGGGAGTCAACAGCAGATGGACACATCCACCCAGACCACCCACTCTCTAAGTGGAAAACTGTCTGTCATTTAATCAAGTTCAAACAGTGCCGCTACTGTGACCCTGGGATAGGGGCAGGACCTATAATCAGGAGACCGGGTAATAACTTTGGGGTCCATAGACTCCCTCGGGAGGAGGAGATTGATCTGACGCTATCCATCCCGGACTTCGATGTCCCTCCATATGACGAGAGTGCAGGGAAGTCTTTCAGGAGCTGCTTTGAAGGATCCTGTCCACCTAAAGGACTCTACATGGGCATGCATGGACTGGTAAGTGGTCTTTACTTTGATATCTTCATATTTGATTGAATAGAATTAGCTTTGATATTTGACATAGAATATATTTTGCATTTTTAGAAATATTTAAGTTGTTTAGAAATAATTATGCCCCAAAAAAGACAGGGTGGTCTTTCAGAATGGATCCGTTACTTGTGATGATTGGATTTTTGTCCAAAAAACATACAATTGATGAGGGTATGTGTGAATGTCAATAGATGATATTTAGGAGTTCTTGTGAAAGACCCTCTTACTGGTGGTCGTCAAAGTTTTCTCTCTTTATAATTTGGCATATATATTTCAGACATTTTCTGTAAAGACCCCCAAGAGCTCTCATAATTTCTAGTTTGCAAGACAGGCTTACAAAAGGGTGGTAGGTATCAAATAGCATTATCAAATCCAACCTTACCAGCTTACTACTTATGATTACTAAATATTTCTGTTCCCCCTACAGGTGCATGCGTACCTAAACGGCAGTATGTCAGATGTGGCTACGTCTACCAATGACCCCATCTTCATCCTACACCATGGCTTCCTAGACCTGCTGTTTGAACTCTGGCTCCGGCGGCATCGACCCCATCAAACACAGGTAGGTGAAAAATGTATATATATGATTTGGACATTTTCTGTTCATTCAACCTCCTCTGACTGTACCCACCCCCACTCCTCCTGTCTGTCCTCTGACTCCACACACAGAGAAAAGAAACATGGTCAAAAGGGAGTCCAGGCTGCCTCCAGAATGACTCCCCTCTTTGGGGTCGCCCAGGTCGCCTAAGGGAGCCAATGTGACTCTCTTGCTGACCTAAGTGAGTCACGTGGGGGAGTTATATGACACAGAGAACTAAATTACTCCCCAGGTCACTCCCTTATGTCGGCCAGAGAGTCACCTAGACTCCCTTATGCGACCCTGGCTCAACAGGGCAGTCATTCTGGACTCCCCTTTCAAGCTGTTTCTTTTTTCTGTGCACATCTACGCCTCCTCCCTCCCTCCTATATCTGCAGTCCTGGAGCCCCCCCCCCCCCCCACCTTAAACAAACTGTGTACAGTCCTGTCATCCACACAATGACCCCGCTCTTGAGGGGAGCCCAGGCTGATTAGGAGAGCCTACACAGAGAAAGGAAACAGCGTCAAAAGGGAGCCCAGGTTGCCTTCAGAATGACGCCCCTCTTGAGGGGACTCCAGGTTTCCTCCAGAATGACTTGCCTCTTTAGGGGAGCCCAGGTACTCATGTGACTCCCTTATGTAACTATGTGACTTCCCCAGTCTCCCTTATGCGACCTGGACTCCCTTAAAGAGGGGAGTCATTCTGGAGACAACCTGGATTCGCTTTTGACACTGTTTCTTCTCTCTTGTGAAGGGAGACACATAGGGACCAGGGCTCCCCTAGAGAGCCCATGAGCAATTGTGGAGGCCGCCTGGACTTTTCTTTGTGGACTCCCATACTCCTTTGTCTATGGTTAATGATTTCACAGTGCCCATCCCTCTCTATTAACCATGCTGTCGGCACTTGTGTAGGTCGGAGATGCCTACAGACAGACTCACAATACTTATGGTATGATAATGTCAACCATTAATTATGCATAATAGCTTCAAATCGTCGGTCCTGATCAGGGAACATGACATTCCGCAGAGCCCCCTAGCCTCCGTGTGTTCTTATTCAAACATATTATTCAGTAATTCTGAGGGAACCGGAAATGTCGACATTAATAATTAATACGAACATGGCACCCTGGGGCCGGCTGTAACATGGAGGCTTGAGAAAATGCTTTCGGAAAAAAGTATAAATGTCCGTCGTGGGCTTAGAAGAAACAACACTTTCTCTAGTTAGCCTTCTCCCTCGGAGTAGACCGATAACAAGTGTACATCACGGGGATCCACATTAGTTATAGACAAGGTAGCTCATTCTAATTGTGTAGTCATGACAGTCTGGTAAATGTGGCCTAGTTTTCTGACATCTCTATTCCACATCCATGCATATAGTTTGAAATGATCGATCAGCTTAAAAGAAGTCATCTATCCATTAAAGTGACACCTTGGGTAAAAACAAATTAAGAGTTTGAATATCCATCGTCACTCCAGTCTGACTGTCTGGTTGGATGCCCAGTACCATGTGGTCATTAGTCCTCTATTGATGGCATGATGCCTTAATGTTTAAGGGAGTGGTCATTTTTTAACAACAGGGGGGGTCGGTGGATTTTCGCGTGAGCTGGTCAAAACTTTGTTGGTCCCCCCCACGGGAGGGGTCGAAATTTTTTTGGTCCCCCCCCTAAGGCGACTTGAAATTGGGCGTGGCCGACCGCTTTGAGCTATAGTAATGCGCGGGCTTTTTCAGTAAAAAGGGGTGCAATTTTTTTGGTCCCCCCCTTCAAGGGGTCCAAATTTTTTTGGTCCCCTCCCTTCAAGGGGTCCAAATCTTATTGGTCCCCCCCCAATCCACCAACCCCCCCTGTTGTTAAAAAATGACCACTCCCTAAGGTAATTTGGTGTTATGATACTCTGATGCACCAGTGGTAAATAGACAGAGGTCCACGATAATCTGTCTGAACGACAGGTTTTGCCATGAATGGGACCTTGAGGTGATCTCTGTGTTTATTTCATGTGAATGTTGATCAATTCCATTTTAAAACAACTATACCATGGAGAATGGAGCTGTAGAGAATGAGCATCAGTTTCTCCACGGGTGTGGGGAGAAGGGCCGTTCTAGTACTTAAGCATAGTAGCTTTGTTTCTCCACATGGAATAATAACAAGTACTTCATTGATACATACTGACCACCATTTAGGCGTATCAACCATGTCAGGTCAGCATGATGCATGAGGGAGTCATTGCTGCATCATGACGACAAATGGGCATATTGAGCGCTAGGCTGGCCTTAAAGGGTTAAAACCTTTATTTTTTTGAAATACAAGATTTCCTATGCTTTAGCACTGAAGGGCCGTATTCAATGCTCCCATTGAATACAGTGTGGTCGTATTCAATGGGCTAGCAGAAGATTGTATTTTCTTCATTAAATAGCTTCAAATAAAAAATAAACACAAATCCCAACTACATTGATACTGTCTCTGATGTATTTCACATGATGGACCTTTAGGAGTGTGTCAACCCCGTAGGGTCGTCATGATGCACCAATGCAGCAAGGGAGTTACTTGCCAGGGCTGTATTGGTACATGATGACAACAAATGTCATCTTTCTGCGACATAAATGGTTGAATTATAATGGAGGTAAATTAATGCAGTGAGTTGTACCAGCCTGATAGCATGCCCTACCAAATGTAAAATAAAATATTAGTGCATTGTTAAAATCACATCTCTTCAACCCTGTACCTTGTACCAATCCTGTGTGACACAGTTACAGAACCATAATGCAAAGTAACAGGGAAAAAAACTATTCCAGGGCCTGTACCGACTGTCTCTAAATGAGTACAAGCTTAACCCTATAGCAACAGCATGATGTACCAAGGCTACATATTCAATTGTTGGCATGCTACCACAATACACCGGTGGGTAACTCTGGTTAGTGCATAATGTCGTCCCTCTTGGAGTGTATCAAGCCTTTAGGGTCGGTATGATGCATGAATGCAGTATCAGTGATTGGCTTACTAGTGCTGCATTCATGTATCAAAGATGAAAGCTACCCTTAAAGGTTTAATGACATTCAGTTGCACTAGTTGAATGAACTCTACATCATATTCACCTGTCATGAGTGGGACGGAAAACACGTCTAGCACATTAAGAACCACAGAGTTTACCCTTTGCCATCACGATGCCTCGCCAGCGCTGGCGAGAACCTCGCCAGAATCGTAACGACTGCTAGGGAGTGTATTGATGAACACTTTTGTCATGCAAATTACCCTAGGGTTGTGCTAATACATTATGACGAAAGAAAGAAAGAAAGAAAGGAGGTCAATGGTCATAATCTGACCAGCAAAGTTAAACATTTGAACACCACGCAGGTTGTATGCTTTACTTGTGATATGAGTACATCAACCGAATGTAAAATTATGAAATGAAAATTTGCAGCTTGGTTTTTATGTGTCATCACATAATGTAAATACTTGTAATATGATGATGATCATATGATGAAATATGCTGGCATATTTGCCAGTAAGAATAAAAGGAGTGCACTATGGCTGTCACATATATCTGTTGTGGATCATTTGTTGTCAACTATGTCAGACAAGTGTCTATTAGATCGTCTGTAGTGCCACATTACTCACGGCCGACACAGTGCAGGGCTGTCGGAACATGGGGGCCAGGGGGGGGGGGGCATGGCCCCCCAATCCTACATATGGGTAGGGGGCGGAGTACCTCTCCCCGCCCCCCCCCCCACAAAAAAAAAGAATGAATAAAATTGGAAATTCCTGCATACTTATATAAAGATATACCCACAAATTGCCATAAAAATTGAATCACGTCATTTTCAACGTTTTCCTGGAGCCAGCCCCCGACCCCCTGTAAATATTTCACTTTGTCGCTCATGACGCTGAGAATTGCCCACTCTTCTGCCCTCTTTCTTTGTTCGGCTGTGGTCCCCCCAATGTCAAGTTGCTTCCGACACTCCTGCACAGCATTCCCCCTAGTTATTAAAGTGGCTGTATTCAACATTCACTAACATCTTGACTCCATCTCAGTGAAAGATTTGTATTAAGGGAATTAGGAACATTCAAATACTATCCATGGCCAGTAACAGCTCAGAAGGGGGCTCCCATGGGCCGCTGCCATGAGGTTTCATAGTGCATTTTCAATAGGGAAAATATTTGACCAATAAGCTGAAATTTGAGGAAAATGCTAGATGATGAACACAAATTTAACAGTAGAAAGGGATGTATATTCTTTGTCCACATCCTGGATCAATTTTTAGAAGATTAGATTTTGCGTCCCAATCATCCGATAAACTTACTTTAGTCTGGGGTCATGTTATAGAATAAGTGGTTTTAAAACTTTCTAGGAGCATTTTCTGAGTAAAATTTGGTGAAATACTTCTTACAGTCAATTTTAGGGTTAGGATTCTAAAGAAATCAGTTCACCAAACCGACAAATGCATTTTAAGCCTTCAAAATTCAAAAAAAATAAAAAGGCCGCCAAAATGCCCAAAAAAGGTCGAAATATGCTCCGACATGTCTATAGTTCAATAGGGCACCTGAGACTTGTCACATGACCGCCAACTTCCGGGCCCTTTTGGGCGCCCAATATTATCGCCCGCAGGCTTGAATGATGGGCAAAAATCTTTGTCTCCATATATCTCCACTAATAAAGAGAGTTGGCTAAAGAAATTCCAGATCTGGGACCTGTTTAGGCCAACTTAGATGCGGGTATTTTTAGTTAGAAATGCCGAAAAAAAATTACGAAAACACTTGATCCCCTTTGTGTTTCATGCATTTCTCTCCTTCAGTTCCCAGATAAAGGAGCCCCACTCGGCCACAACAGAGACGCCATCATGGTTCCCTTCTTCCCGCGTCACTTCCACCGCTGGTACAGTCAGGACTCCAGGGGCATGGGGTACACCTACGACAACTTCAACTACGGCAAGAGCGGCAAGAAGAAAATAGGTGAAGACCTGGAATGTAAGTGGCTATTTTTAACCCTTTGAGAAAGGCATAATGCATTAATGTATCATGCCCTGGGTCGTCATGATGCATGAATGCAGCGCTGGCAAGTAACTAGGGCTGCATTCATGCATCATGCCAACCTCATGAGGTTGAGACACTCCCAAAGGGTCGGCATGATGGACCAATGCAGCACTGGCAAGTTACTCATCAGGGCTGCATTGGGGCATCATGACGACAAATGTCATCATTTAACCATCTGTCCACTGGCAAGAAAAGAAAAGGTGACGACCTGGAATGTAAGTTAGATACACAGTTGTATAAAAAGTATAAAATGGGTTACATCCATCATAAATACCTTCTCATACAATGGTAAGGTCAAGAACCATACTTCATGACTCGCATTTAAATGAAGTAACCCAGTTTCTGGGGTCACTATTGAGGACATATGTCAAATGAGTAGCATAGATCTATTTGATTCTATGTCACTGTGTCACCTTCCATAGGGAATGGCCATTTCTAAACAATAGGCAGGGGACGAGATTTCTTGTGGGTACGCTACATATCGACCCCCAGGCACGTCAAGGATTGAGTGCCCTTTGAAGCGAAGTAACGTGCAGGGGTTTTCCCTAAAAAATGGTGCAAACAAATTGCCCCCCCCCCCACAGAGGTTGAACCCCATCCTGGTAAAGGGATCAAAATTGTTCACCCCCCCCCCCCTCATAACCCAACATACCCCCTATTGTTAAAAAATGGGCACTCCCTGCTTTTCTGCTGTGCCATGCATGATGCCTGATTTTCACCTTTTGTGATAACCTAGAAAAATGGGACTCAGCCAATTGCTAAGGGGGCTTTCATAAAGTATGTACGCACGAGGGGGGGGGGTGGGGGGTCTATTTTCTGAAAATCTTTGCATACATAAACCCTTATTTTTAATGCGTACAAGAACTTAAGGGAAGGGGGCAATTTCTGAAGAAAATGTACGTACATACTTTATGGAAGCCTCCCTAAAAAAAAGAGAAAAAACTAGGAAAATTCATATTACAGGATCCATCTATAATTTTTTCCCCCATAAATCCTAAAGTCAGATTACATTGTCTCATGATCCAGATTTTGTCAACCCTGACCGTATTCACGGCATGCCGTATGATGAAGAGGAAGAAGAGGAGGATGATTACTCCGACTACTCTGACTCCCAGACCCTAATGGCTGCTGCTATTGCCACACCGCTCATTGTACTTGCCTTCCTGTTCGCCCTCGTCATGCACGACCGACTTAAAGGGAACGATGTCACGACAATCACACGTGTCATCACCACTAACGGGACCAACCCCAAGTACATCATTGTGAGCGATGACGAGACGACGGAGGGAGACGATGAAGTTGTGTATTGTGGGAAGACAAAGAGTTGCATTATGGGGGAGGAGTGTCAGAAGTCCGTTGAGAAGAAGCCACTCATGGATGAGATCCATAAATGAGGCTGATGTATCTTAAATAACTGTGATTAACATCTATGGCAGTGTTTCATGAGTTTGGGCCAATCTAAACTTCTTTGACTGGGTGCCATCTTTGACCGGGTGTCATCTTTGACTGGGTGTCATATTTGAACGGCTTGATAGAAAACGGTTTATGTAGGGGAGATGAAGATATACATGGACTACTAAGTACTAATTTAAAGTGTTAGAACATCCATTACCCTTTAAGCCCATTTATATCTCCATTCCCCCTAGATAAACCATTTTTAATCAAGCCGGTCAAAGATGGCACCCATGCAGTTAAAGATGTCACCCGGTCAAAGACTTTCACATTGGCCCAAACTCATGAGACACAGCCCTATATGTCTTGCAAGTAAAATGGGTCAAAGTGTTTATAAAATTTACCTATCTTACAGTATACACCTTCATCTATAATCCATTTCAATTTTACATGATGAGCACTGTTTCGGAAATGGCTACCGTCCACTGGGCCCTGATCGGCCGAAGCTATATAGAAAATGTATTGGCTCAATCGGCCGAAGATCCCCAGTTGACGGTGGCTATTAGTGATGGACTAAGACCTTAGAACGCATTATACAGGCAATTTTAAAATTGCATATGATGTTATTATCCTATATAAGTGTACATTTTCACATAATACATGTTAGTATGATGGGACAATCATTGAGCTTGTATGCTAAATATTGAAATTTAGAAATGCGTATAAACCTGAATTTCTCATTATTCCTAATTATAATATTATTATATATGTTGTTTCATCGATTGGCTAAACAATTTTGACATGATTAAGGCATGATTAAGGTACATGGTAGTACTTCAACCATTCCTTCGTTCTACAATTATGTGCTATATCAAGCCTTACTGTCATAAAGGATGTCAGAATGAGGTATGGTATATCCTTAAACAGATTTACATTTGCACCCTTTTATGTGTATTTTACATGTCGTCAAACCCAAAGTTCGAGCAGTGTTATTTGCATTGTGGTGCTGCTAATAGGTGAGTACATTAGGCCGCACAGAGAAAAGAAGTAGAATCAAAGTGACTCCCTAATGTTAGCAGGACTCCATAATAACTCTATAATGGCTCCCTATTCTAAGACTCCCTAGTGGTTGGAAGTCATTTTAGAGTTGTGGGGAGAGTTACCTCAGTGATCAAGTCAAGACTCCAATTTGGGAGTCACCATGATTCTACTTCTTTTCTCTCTGCAACCAGTACGGTATACTCTCTGCATTGTTAAAGGCTGATAGCTTGCCTTATGCACATCATACCTCACTCCCGGGGGGCATCACTGAAGGGTCAGTGAGGAGTGAATACCTTTGTCAGTTTCTGGTGTAAATCACAGTATTCACATCCAGTAATTCTTACTGGGCGTGCTCATTAGCATAATGCATATTTCAGCCATTGTTACCCTGGGGCTGCGGCTGGTCCTATTACTATAGTTGTAGTTCTTCCAGATGCTTTGATCAAGCTTCAAAGAAGTGAAATATCATCAATATTATTAGACTTAATTCGTGGTTCATTGATTGATCAATGCTGTGAGAGGATTCTAAATAGTGAATATGTAAATATAATATTAATCAAGACGTAGTTTTAATTATCGTGATATACTGATATACACTCATACTACCAATGCAGTATAGGCGACATTATCATCATATTATGACCGTAAACCATATAATCAGTTAATCAGAAGTATCTAGGGAATATCGATAAATATTCTTGAGTTCAATTACAGTTGTAGAGGGTGGGATAACAACATGGCTATCTGAACCAATCAGTGGACCCCAGGTGAGGACAGGTGCGCCCCCTGGTGTAATTAGGTTGCACTAACAGCCTCTCCTTACATTTATCTAATATATGATACATTATCATAGTCATGTAAAGTTGTGATTGATTCCTATGGCCATCTGTATTTTTATCTAGCCTGTAGAAAATAGCTAGAAAACACATGTGTAAATGCTATGCAGAAAGAGAACTGATTGAGTGATCGTTTGTTCTTAGTTTGATAGTCACTATGTTAATGGTCAATTGAATACCATAACACCTTGCGTATAACCTGTAGGTATAGGGAAACTGTATAACGGTACATACACACTTCAGCTGTTACCAATGTGGGCTCTTCTTACAGTATTAGAGGTTGGAGACCTAAAACCTTTTTGACGATTCTGTAAATAAAAATATTGAACACAAATCTTATATCCACTCAATTGCTTGTTCCTATTAATACATTCAATAACATGCATGTATGTACACATTATAGCAAGGGACTGAACCTATCTCTAAGCGCCGTCTTGGTGGTTGGGTGAGTATCATAGAATAAGGGTCCGTCACTAGAAGTCCCCTCTCCTTTGATCATCGCATTCCGGCGAAAATACATGCATGTATTCAAATTCATTGAAAGGTCACATACTTGTTATTGAGCATAATTAAGGATAGTTCTGATATCCAGAATTTACAAATAATGTATACCTTATGATACAGCCCCTTGTAGCAAAGTCCCCCCTCTGCTTTTGGTCAGCATTGCTGCGGGACTGACCTACAAAGGCACAGCATAGTGGCAGAGCAAGGCAGCACAAAGAACCGCGAACAGGTGGCCATTGTAGGCCCTGTAGTGACGCACCCTTCTCCTACTAATAAGTAGGCTAGAATAGGAAAATAATTCCCACCCTTTTTATCTTTCAAAGGATGACAATTTAGATAGCAGAAGGTAATTAGGTATGTCTCATCCCCTTTGTTCATACCTTGCACTAGGGAAAATCTACAAAAATAAGATTATGGTCGGGCCAAAATAATAGGGTCGGTTGGTTACCAGAACACAACTTTCTTTTTGTTTGACCTAGAAGTTATCCTGTTATCAGAAACTTGGTTAAGCTATATTGGCGTGTGCCACCACCCTTTTTGCTTGTGTCTGTGTCTATGAACCGTGCTCAAGGAATGTATCAAAAGTGCTTTGTTTTAACTGTCGGTTCAGTATGATATATTCATGGATGCAGAACAACCGAGTTTCTTGCTGGCACTGCATTCGAACGGCATGCTGGTAAAATGGCATACTGTGTCATTGTGCTTAAAGGCCCAGCGCCCCTATATATAGAGGTGAGTACCTGTCCCGACTGCACTCTGACTGTTACTGGACGTGCAGTAAGACCTGTGGGTTAAAGTTATAAATAGTTCCAGCGGCACACACCAGATGGCAGTCATGTGCAACTATAGATGAACACAGTGATATATATGGTCAGTCTTAGCAGCACTAACCTGATAAATAGTATACTGGATCTGGGACCTGCTGGCGAGCCCTCCTACTGTGAGGTCATTTTGGTCCACATTGATAATATCAATTAAAACATAGACAACACCTAACCTTAAGCCCAAAATCCACGGCGGCAGGAATCCGTGTTAAAATGGTTTCACTGCCCTGCCGCGCCTTTTTCGCGGCTGTGCCGCCAAAGTCCACGGCGCGGCAAGGCGAAATAGCTGCAAAATAGTGGCGCCAGAGGGGCGATACCGTTTTAACGCAAGTTCCTGCCGCCGTGGATTTTGGGCTATAGTCTCCTATACAGGAAACATCAATAAACTTTGCATCCTCCTGCCTGCCACACTTACCACCAGTTTTATAACTCATGGTGGAAGATAACACCAGTCCCACCCAATGCACATTTTATTGCTTTGCTAATTTCTCAAAGACATGGGCTATCCTGTCCAGCTATGAGCTCATTAGGGAAGCCCTTTGTCGGCCTGGTGAAGATTCCTAGAACGATATCTTGAATTGTGATGTATATTTCCCGAGAAAATGCCTTTGAAATTCCCAAGTCTATGACATGAGAGCATTCCTTTTGTTGAACTCTTGAGAAATTTGTCCACACATGATCATATGCAGTTCCCAGTTTGCTTTGCTAATTTCTCAAAGACATGGGCTATCCTGTCCAGCTATGAGCTCATTAGGGAAGCCCTTTGTCGGCCTGGTGAAGATTCCTAGAACGATATCTTGAATTGTGATGTATATTTCCCGAGAAAATGCCTTTGAAATTCCCAAGTCTATGACATGAGAGCATTCCTTTTGTTGAACTCTTGAGAAATTTGTCCACACATGATCATATGCAGTTCCCGAATTTCGCTCATTCAAGTGATTGATGTCTTGTGTACTTCTGGGGAAAACCTGTCCATATTTTCTCGTTTCAGAACCGTTCTCAGTTCTTGTAGAGATCAAGATCATCTTGTTTGCCGAGGAGGAGGGGGGGGGGGGGGTTTCAAATCAAGTCAAGGTCAATGTGAATGTCAAGTGTAAATATAAGTAGAACAGCCTGATACAATGTCTGTAAATGATAAATCAATGCCAACCCTGGAACCCTTTAACCCTTTAAGGATGGATGTCACTAAATGATGACAAGTGAAATGTAGCCCCATTGTAATTGTGTGAAATAACCCACTCCCCTGACTAACACAACTTGACCTTTGTGTTTATTCTTATATTTAGACCCTATTAAATGAATTAAACTATCATAGGGGGACTAAAATTTTTTTTTTTTTTAGTCATCCTTACTTAAAAAAATACCATTTTGCTGACATCACCGTGAAATACGGTGTTGGGTTAACCAATGGGGTAGCAAAATACTGTGGTCCTGGATTAAAGCAATGGGTCTGGCTCATTCCATGAAAAATAAAGCACTATGCTAGCCATATAGGGTTAAACTGATTGTATGAAGCTATGTGGGACGGTCACCCCATAATGTGGCGGAATAGGATCGTCTTGTTGACAACACTGAGACATGAATGCTATCAGCCACTCCTACAGATTGTACTTGTAGATCTGATTACATTGACACAATGGTACCGGTGGTCTCACCTCTGCATCATGTTGATGCATTGGACTCTGGCTCTCTGTCTGTCTGTCTGTCTGTCTGTCTGTCTGTCTCTGTCTCTCTGTCTCTCTCTTTCTCTCCATCTTTCTCTCTCTGTCTGTCTCTCTCTGTCTTTTGTCCCCTGGCGAGTAACTCTCCAGTGCTGCATTCAAGTATCATGCCAGCTGTATGACGTTGAGACACTCCCCAAGGGTCTGCGTGATGTACCGGTGTAGCCCCGGCGAGTTACCTGCCTGGGCTGCATTGGTGCATCACAACGATAAATATAATCTTTTAGTGATATCCGACCTTAAAGGGTTAAAGCACTGAGATGGCCTTAAAAGTTGAATTAGTACGGAAGGATGTCAACGATTAGTTTAGCTCTACTCTGGCAAACCATCCACATTTGTGTATCCAAATGTATTTAACTCAAACCGAAACCTACAGATATAGCTAACGGTGTCAAGTTTATACTCACTGTAGGCCCAGCTTCCATAAGTAAGGTTCAATTCGATGTACTATAAAATTTGTCAATATTTGAATTCTTAAAGCATGCATCGCACTGAGATTCCTGTTTATTTGGAGACTTGTAAATTGCACTGTGCTTCAGGACATTACTGGATAACCTTTAATTAGTTCAGTATCTCAGTATTTACTACATGTCTAGTACTATGTGCTTAAGTAGTACAGGAGCATAGAGTATATGAGTCAATTTGAATTTGAAGTCTTTGTGGCAGTAAACATTGATATAGCTCAAAGTGACTTTAGACTGTATTAGACTGTATTATAGGGAAAGACCTAGCTCAATACAAACCTTAATTGGATTAACTGACTGATTGACTCTCAGCAGTGTTATCATTTGGGGAACTCAACCTTTCGTCCAAGATATCACAATGTTGTTAAACTGTTTAAAAGACACTGTAAAATTAGCAGAGGTCGTAGACCTATATCTTTAGTGATATATAGACACTTAAGATGTTAACAAGAGTCTAATAACTCGATATATGCGGCCTCTATCATCTCCCCTTCATAAACTAATTACCTACTTCAGAACTCACATGATATAGTGCTTATTTGTTATCAAAGACAATTGGATGGGTAAACAGAGCTTAGAAATACTACTCCAGTGTTACTCATATAGTGCGACGACAATACCGAGTAACATTGAAGGGGCAATACCTGGCTGATTAAGCCTTTAAGGACGGCATGATACATTAATGCATCATGCCCTTGGTCATCAGCATGCATGAATGCAGCCCTGGGGAGTAACTCGCCAGGGCTGCATTCAAGCATCATACCAACTCCATGGGGTTCAGGCACTCCTAAAGGGTCAGCATGATGCACCAATGCAGCCCTGGTGAGTTACTCGCCGGGGTTGCATTAGTGCATCATGAAGACAAATGTCATATTTTAGTGACATCCATCCTTAAAGGGTTAAGCCGCTATAAGTGTTTACTGCTGTACACCTGCACGTCAACAACTGATAAGGCTCCACCACACATCCAGGATCAGCTGATAGAAAGGGGGACGGTAACCCTTTAATGATAAGGCCAAAAAAGGGAATGTTTTAGGTTACATAGTCTGAAAATCTAGGTAGGCTGGGTCGGATGTTTTTCCCTTCTTTACTTTGGCCGGAAAAGTAGACAAAAGTTGACTTGCAAACGTCAGTGCTCACTTGCTGACAATAGCATTGAATCATGGACTATCAAACTGACTCTGAAATAGCCCAGAAAAAACTTTGTACTTTTTCAAAATTGGATAAAAATGTCTAGGGTTGGCCCTGTTTCGCTAGGTAGGGTCGGGTAACATGAAACACTTTTTTTTTGGGCTAACCCTTTGAAGACATTTTGCCAAAAGATGACATGTGTTGACATGATGCACCAATTCAGCCTCGTTGAGTTAATTGCCGATGCTGCATTGGTGCATTATGCCGACCCTTGGGGTGTCTCTCAACCCTATATGGTTGTCATGATGCTTGAATGCAGCACAGATGAGTTACTCACCGGGGCACATTCATGCATCATGACAACTAAGGGCATGATGCATTGATACATC
This sequence comes from Harmothoe impar, assembly GCA_947462335.1. Taxonomy (NCBI): domain Eukaryota; kingdom Metazoa; phylum Annelida; class Polychaeta; order Phyllodocida; family Polynoidae; genus Harmothoe; species Harmothoe impar. The sequence continues at coordinate 103,107,538 of OX381705.1, read as the reverse complement.
ACTTCCAGGATACTAGGGGAGCTACTACCCCTGGTATAGAGTCCTATAGATAAGGAGACCGGTAGAAATGTGTTGTTGCTTCCCGCTACGTAGAAGTATATATGGGCATGTCAACGTCCTACGGTACTGTACATTTTCACCTAGAAGCCGCGGCTAGTACAGGGTCGAGGTGTGGCTTATACATGAGTTTTAGCCACTACGGTACAGAACTAACATTTACCATATTCATATCGCCTATGCGGCTTATAGGATCGGCCCAAACTCGGAGTGCGGCTTATACATGAGTTAGGCTTATACACGAGAATTTACGGTAGTTTGCTTGACATTTATTATTATGACAATATGTGTCATCAGAATGATTCACAACATATGACGCTCATAACACTCCCAGTTAGTCACTGAGATAAGGAAGACAACAATTGACTCTACTATGTATGTTTTTACCCAAGTCAATTTAAAGATAACCATTTAGCCTACACGGCTAATGCTTCTAGGCTACCTTTTAAACTTTTGATAAACAGATCTCGAGAAAGCGGGAGGGAGACAGCGACAGTTGTACAGTGTTTTGGAGATCTCGCTATACTGTATACATCTGCTGTGTCATGCACTGAAAAAGTAAACTTCTCTCCAGACTCTTCCAAGTGACTGTCATAAAATAAATAAGTTGTTGTTTAACCTGACTCCAGACTTGCCCAAGTGACACGGAAGCGGGTCCTCTAGCTTGAGTTGTCAGATAAGAGACCCACTTGGCATGTGCCAGCCCAAAAGCTAACATTTGTCAGCTCCAGATTCTATTTGTGGGATGGTAACCTGATAGGTTAGATAACCTTTGACTCGTTTATTTTATGACAGTCACTTAGACAGGTCTGGAGATCTTTTCTTTTTCAGTGTGGTAGACCACTTCTCTACCCTAATCTCCCAGGTTTTATCTCCCCACCCCTAGCCCTTATACAAATGTATCTTGACCACCTGGTCTATAGAACAGTGGGGAATGTACCATGTCTTATTGTAAAGAAAATGTTGATTATACCCTGTCCATGTCACAGGAGTGCGGTGAATATTACCTTCATATATGCATGGTATTCCTTCACATGTACCCATTATCAGAACTAGCACATCAAATCATCTACCCACCCCCAACCCCCTTCCACACCCCACCCCTTCCCCTCGACACTAAGTAATATCACCATAACCATAACTTCTCATGGGGTAATAATGAAATGGAGGTGCTCAAAAATGCATTAATTGTTAGGTGACTCCCTGGGTGACCTAAGGGAGTCACCTGGGGGAGTCACATAGTTCCCTGACTCATTCAAGGGAGTCACATAAGGACCTGGGACCAGGAGTCATTCGGGAGGCCATCTGGACTCCCCTTTGAAGTGGTTTCTTTTCTCTGTGTGTATTCATGCACCATGCTGACCCTATGGGGCTCAGATCGCCATGTCGGTATGATCCACCAACACTGGACCATGGTGCAGCGAGTCACTCGCAAAGGTTGCATTTGTCCATCATGACAGCAAATGTGGCTTTTCAGTGACATACCGTTATTAAAGGCTTAACGGTACTTGTACACCCTCTGAGAAGTGAGCGTCACTGCCGCCAAAGGCAAGCTCACCTGAAAGTCAGCCACTGCCTGGCTTTCAAGTCAGAGTGCAGTGGGTGTAGTGTGTTTCTGATAACGATGTTGAGTACTAAGTATAAGTACTATGGTACACACTGGATAACCACTCTAATAAAGTTTAGAATAGTCTCAAGGGCTACATAGTGCAGTTATTTTAAGACACATTGAGATAAGAGAACACTCCTATTTAGTGGTACAATCTTTTCGTCAAAATACAAATGGAATTTCAAGTGGATGTTCTGCAGTAAAACACTTGTGCTAATGTAATAAAGAAGCCAGGAGGGTCTTTTCAAAATAGACTTGTCAGTGGTTGCAATTGGAATTTTATCAACAGGGCAATATTTGCAATTGATGAGGGTATTTGTAGCTGGCAAAATGTGGTATTTACATTAATTTTCTATAGATTTCAACAGGAGATCTTGTGAAAGAAATTTTACTAGGGGTCGTTAAACAGGTTTCGTCACGTCATCATTTGCCTACAATTATGTCAGTCGTTCTAAAAGAGCCTCCTGGAGTTGTACAGATCATGACAATTGCAACGTGACATATAGGTAATAATAAGGGAGGGTTTGGTCAATCTTGAAATACTAACAATTTCTTTAAATCACCTGGGACTATGATCACTAGTTTGATATCAATACTTCATGGTGCAGGATTTTGATATATGACATAATAATATAGGACACCATTAACTATGGCTGTCTCCATATGGGGAAACCCAACTTTTTCAATATTTGAAAAATATTCTGAAAAATTGGCCAACACTAGCTGAACTAAACTTCTCATATATTTATACGAGAGTATCTACAATATAATCAAATCATACAAATTAATAGCCACAGGTGAAACCAAGGAATCATGACCAATTCAGGGGAAAATCACTAATTTACCCCTCCCCCGCCCCTATATTCTGCAAGCATTAAAAACTGTGCCGGGTGCCATCTTTGACTAGTCTGAATGAAAAAGGTCTATTCTAGGGCAGATGTAGATAGAAATTGGCTGAAAAGGTTCATGAATGTTATGGCACTTTAAATTAGTAGTTAGTAGCCCATTATATCCTAATCTGTCCTAAATACACCGTTTTCATTCAGACCGGTCAAAGATTGCACCTGGTCAAAGACTATCACATTGGCCTGATTTCGTGAGACACAGCTACTCCAGATACTTATCTGGTGTCAAATGCACCTGTCACTAGCAGTGTCAGGACATGTCTATAAACACTGACCCTCTGTACCTCTAACCTAATACAAACATATTGAAACCAGTGAAGAGCCTCCAAAGTCTGGTTCTCCAGACACACCTAGATATCACAGACCCAGCCTGGTCAGGCACCAACTCTAGGGAAAGGTCCTGCTGGTACTCTCGTTCTCAACTCCTGGACTCCCTTTTGACGCTGTTTCTTTTCTCTGTGTATGTTATCAGAAAATATTCTTCACATATTTCATACCAAACTATTCATATCCATCGAAAAGAAAGTTAGAGAGAAAGAAAATATACAAGATATGCATGTCTTCCATACTTGTTTCATCTTACCTAGATGGGGAATGTGCTTTATGTACGGAGCAGTAGGAATTACATTGTGTCACCCGTTGTTAGAAATGCAGTTAACCATTTAAGGATGGATGTCGCTAAAATATTACATTTGTCATCATGATACACCAATGCAGCTCCGGCGAGTTATTCACCGATGCTGCATTGGTGCATTATTCCGAGGCTTTGGGGTACGTCAGCTCGCTAGGCTCGTTATGATGCTTGAATACAGCACTGGCGAGTCACTTGCCAGGGCTGCAATCATGTATCATGCCGACCAAGGCCTTGATGCATTCATGTATCATGCTGACCAAGGCCATGATGCATTCATGTATCATGCCGACCAAGGCCATGATGCATTCATGTATCATGCTGACCAAGGCCATGATGCATTCATGTATCATGCCGACCAAGGCCATGATGCATTCATGTATCATGCTGACCAAGGCCATGATGCATTCATGTATCATGCCGACCAAGGCCATGATGCATTCATGTATCATACTGACCA